>CM075989.1:19310348-19404288 GCA_038087875.1 Malacoraja senta
AACACATCCAATAAAGTGGTTTGTGACTTCCATTGTAACAGTACAGATAATATCAGGACAACATGGTTTTCATTCCAGTCTTCTGCTTGCTTGAAGTACAAGGGATTTTATTTAAAACACTTACACAAGACTGGCCCACTGTCTAATAGGTGCTGGGGTTCTAAATGACTAGTACCAATAATTTATCACAATTATGTATTGTGCATTATTTTATTTCCATTAATTAGCTGAACATGTACCATTCGCCAGAAACCCCCCCCCCAGAAAATATGTCCTAAGGAATACAAAGGTTGCTAACAGCGCGCTGAAAAATGAGGGTTTGTTGGAAACTCTGTATAAGATTTTAATTCATACGCAGCACCGCTGTCCACTTCCATCGACTTCCGAGAAAAAAGGAGCCTGACATCTCTGTGGAGGTAGATCTTCCCAGATTTTGAACTCTGGAACCTAGATTAAGTGCAAAACAAGCTGATTAAACATCCAGCAGATCTCAAGCTATTAGAAACAAAGTTAGCATCAGATTTGTCTACGCACCTTTCACACAAAGGGTGTATGGACCAAGCTGCCAGAGGAGGTAGTTGTGGCAGGGACTATTGCAATGTTTAAGAAACATTTAGACAGGTACATGGATATGACAGGTTGAGAGGGATATGGGCCAAACGCAGGCAGGTGGGACTAGTGTAGATGGGACAAGTTGGGCCGAAGGGCCTGGTTCCACTCAGTATGACTCTACGACCTACTTGGAAACATAGATATTAATGATCTTGATAACTTTTGGTATGCTTCCCAAAAGAGTAGTTATGACCCATAACTCAAAGAAAGTAGTATTACACAGCTGCCTTTACTGAAGAATATACATTTGAATGTTGAAGTCACCATTACACTCGGATGCATCACAGCATGGTTTGGGAACAGCTCCATCCAAATCTACAAGAAATTGCAGAGTCGTGGACGTACCCAGACCATCATACAAACCAAGCTCCCTTCCATTGACTCTTTTTACACTTCACAGTGCCTTGGCAGGGCCACCACCATAATCAAGGATGTCTCACCCGTCACTCCCTCTTCTCCCTTCTCCCATCATGCAATAGGGACAGAAGTGTGAAAACGCCTACAACCAGAATCAGGGACAGTTTCTTCCCAGCTGTATCAGGCAACTGAACCATCCTACCAACGACTAGAGAGTGGTCCTGAACAACTATCTACCTCATTGGAAACCCTCAGACTATCTTTAATCGGAATTAATCTTGCAGTAAACATTATTCCCTTTATCATGCATCTGTACACTGTGGATGGCATGATTGTAAACATGTATAGTCTTTTCACTGACTGGTTAGCATGAACATAAGCTTTTCACTCTCCCTCAGTACATGTGACAATAAACTAAACTAAACAAATTTGGCTGAGGTAAGTCTTTAGTTCAACACATGTTCCGGAAGACCATACAATTCATTGGGCACTGAATTTATATTGGATTTATCCCAAAATACAGAATTTATGTCAATTTGGCATCATGGATATTGTGGGATATAGTTTTTCTACACAGAGAGCAAACCAGTTCTTGGATTTTCAGACCTTGTACTCCAATAGCATTTTCTGCCTTTATCAACAAGACCAAAAAGCTGCATCACCTGCTGTCTTCATGCTTTTTAAACAACTTTCAACTCATTTTTCTATTTATTCTCCTTTATCCTTCAATTATCCAGTGTGGAACTTGAAAATGGCCAAAATCCATGTCGACTACATCCAATATATTCCCCTTATTAATTAAGTCTACAAATATAGCCCGACATAACCATTCATTTTTTGGCAAATTCCAAGTTATTCCTGTCTACTGCCATTGACTGGTCTTTAAAATGTTCCCACAAATGGCATGAATGCCTGCAATTACCCAGACCAAAATAAAGTAAAATCCGAGCCACACTCGGTTTTTGGCTCACATAAACACTAGGTGGAATTTTAATCATTCCAAGCACATGGTATAATTTCTTTCTCGTTTCCCTTCGAATCCTAACAGACATCCGGTTGAACCCTGGAAACACATCATCCCCTTGCCAAATGTATCTTTCTAAAAATTATTTAATCATGATATCATTCAACTTGCTGTCACCTAAGTCAGCATTCATCATCTCTTAGATATCCCTTTCTTCTCTAAAACACCAAACATCAAATTTCGTGCTACTTTCATTTTGAGCATTATCTGCTAATTAACAACGTGGAATTTTGCAATGTTCTGGCCTATATTAAGATGTCAATGAACATCACTCATACAGTCCAAATGTCTTAATGTTATTGAAGCACAAGGAATTACAGCTGCTGGAATCTTGAGCAAAGAAAACAAACTGCTGGAGGAACTCAGATGGTCATGCAGCATCTGTGGAGGGAACTAACTGACAGGCAACGTTTCGGGTCGAGACCATTTAGACAGAGATGTGCTGTTTCGGGTCAGGATCCATTTTAGGACTCTAAAGAAGCGTGCTGACCCTAAATGTCATCTGCCCATTCCCTCCATGAATGTTGCCTGACCCGATTATTCCTCCAGCACTTTTGTATTTTGGTTTTAAATGTGTCATTGGTGTCTTGGGACCTTTCTATGTATAAATTTCATCAGTAATATGAAAATGACAATTGGCAGGAAGTACTTTGGGATCTGTTGAGATTTTATAAGGTGCTCCAAAAGTGCACGATTTTTAATACATTGAGAAACCATCGTAAATCCACATGGTGCTGTGAATTTCTTCTTCTGTCTCGGCAGTTTTCTGCAGTTCTTGTCCACGTGAGTAAGCTGTCACGTTTAATTAATGTGGACCTGGACCAGTGAAACCATTACCAGCAGTTTGATTGAAAATGCTGGATCTAAACTCAGTGTTGTAAAGTTGTACGTTTTGCAATTGCAGAAAATTGTTTCCCTTGAGGCTCGTGCGAAGTCTTGAGAATTACATAAATCTCTTTTTATTTGAAGTTAAAATCTCAGATTGCTTCCAAAACGGATCTGAAAGAAGGGCTGCATCAAACTTAAATATATGAAATATAAGGCACATCCACAACTGCTGCAGGGACTTTGCCTACTTTCTATCTTATATTTGGGGTGTATTTTAACAAACCTTAAAATTTAAGGCTATGGCATTTAACCTCGAGTCCAACTGCATATGTAGTTGTAGGAAGGAATGTAGGAAGACCTGCTGGTTTACACCGAAGATAAAAGCAAAATGCTGGAGTAACTCAGCGGGACAGGAAGCATCTCTGGAGAGCAGGGATGGGTGGCGTTTTGGGTCGAGACCCTTCTTCAGACTTCTGAAGAATGCAGAATTCTCCATCATTGTGTATACCTACATATGATCTAATTATATATAATCAGCATTTGTTACACATTCCGTAATATCTCTAAGTAACAGAAATAGACAATAGACAATAGGTGCAGGAGTTGGCCGTTCGGCCCTTCCAGCCAGCACCGGCATTCACTGTGAACATGGCTGATCATCCACAATCGGTACCCCGTTCCTGCCTTCTCCCCATATCCCTTGGTTCCGCTATCTTGTATTGAGGTTAACAAATATTTTATCTTTATATACTCGATTATGGTTCATTATATCTTGCAAGCATTAATCAAATCACCCATTAACTTTCCAAGTTCCAAGGAAGCCTTCATGATTTAATCCTTTGAATCCAGGTAAGAACGCTATATTCCAAAAAGTCTGGTATTCCAAACTATTTGCAGTACTTTAAGGATTTAGACCATGACAAATACTCCTTGTATTTCATCCACTAAATATTAAATATATTTATTACTATTTTTGGTAATTTTCTTCATCCATCCACAGAATTTAAGTAAGGTCTGTAACCACTCTCCCTCCCAAATGTCTCTTTATATTTCCACTAATTTTAGCTTTTTTACTATTTAGAAAATATTTTTTGTCTTTTCAGCTCAAATTTAATGGGCACACCTAAGTGCTAAACACAAAGCGCTGGAGGAACTCATTGGATCAAGCAACGTTTGTGGAGGAATGGACAGGTGATATTTCAGATCAATACCGTTCTTCAGACTGATGCACGTACAAGTATCTAGTTACCACAATTTTATCCATTTGGTTAATTTATTTACATTTCAGTGCTTCTACCTACATTGATTTCACCATTACCTAACTTTCTGTCAGCAGCAAAGCTATACATTGCTTTTCATTTCATCATTGAAGTGATTTTTAAAAAAATATTGTGAATAGTTGTGCACCCAAGCCATATCTTCATGGCAAAGAGTAACATCCAGTCAACTACCAGTGGCAAAAATGATGAGGTTTCGAAGTGCTGGAGGAACTCAGCGTGTCAGGCAGCATCTGTGGAGGGAATGGGCAAACTAATTTTCAGATGGAGACCCTTCTTCAGACTTTCCAGAACAGTCTGAAAAAGGATCCCAACCAAAATGTCGTCTGTCCATTCCCTGGCCAAAAAGTAAAATAATTTTACTACGTATAGGAAGGAACTGTAGATGCAGGTTTAAACAGAACATAGACACAAAAAGCTGGAGTACCTCTGGAGAAATGGAATAGGTGCTGTTTCGGTCGAGACTCTTCTTCAGACTTATCGCATTTTAAGCAGATTCCAAGCTAATGTCAAAAATTGCACAGGCATTTTTTTTCAGTGATCAATGCGATGAACTAATTAAAATATTTTTGCATGGAAGTTGTCCGTTTTAAATTCAGAACATTTGAATGCTTTACCACTGGCATTCTAAAGAAGGGTCCCGTTCCAAAATATTGACTATTCCATCCACAGATGCTGCCAGACCTGCTGAGTTCCTCCAGCACTTTGTGTTTTGATCAAGATTCCAGCATCTGCAGCTTCTTATGCCAATAAGCTAAACCACGTTGTTTTGTGTGGAAATCAAAAATAAGTTAACAGCTATAATTAGCTACTTATTCTACCGATGTCAATGGCAGCGTACTGTAAAACGATTCTATTTCTTCCGTTACCTCAAGTGTACGAGGTAGCGAAGTATCCTTTCTTCAGTCTGTATTACGTTTTCTTTATTGGCATGTCCAACAGCTTCACGTTTCACAGGAACGGAGAACGTCCTCTGTCGTAGGAATGTCTGGTGATTGGCTGGCATCTCTCTCAAGTCATAAATCACGACAAACATCTTAACCACTGTCTTGTTAGGATTGAATAAGGTCTGAAACAGAATTTACATTTGAAACTTATAAACATTGTCACATGGGTAAAAGCGCGGCATAAAATGTTTTTGCAGGTCCTGAGCGAATGAGACGAGTGGCAGAATTAATGTGCACAAAATGGAACTGCTCTTTTAAAAATCTGATATAATACCTGCCTACATGGCAAAAAAAATCTACTTCTAATAATGCTAATTATTAATGACAGCATGATATTGTAACGTTTCCAAATTCCAGAAACAGATATGATATCTGGTGACGGGGGTCGAGGAAGCGGCGGGGAGAGGAGTTGGAGCGAAAGTGGGAGAAATGGATGACTACTGGGTTGGGGGGGGGGGGGGCACAGGAAAGAGAGGGGGGGGTGGGGGGGGGGGTTGGTGGGGCATAACTTAAAATTGAAGAATTCGATGTTCATTCAACTGCAATATATCTGAAGGGAGGACTCCCGAACAAAATCATCGCCTGTCCATGCCCTCCACTCCTGTATGGCCCGCTGAATTTCTCCAGCAGTTTGTGTTTTGTTCAAGATGCCAACATCTCCAATTCCACGCGTCTGTGATTTCTGTTTTCTCCCAGACTTTCATGGTCACCAACTATGGCTGGGCATGAGAAAGCTCTGCCGCTTTGCCAATGCTTCTTAAAGCCAGAAAACAAAACAGATATTGTTCAGCACTCCGAGACTTGTGCTGGAGAGAGTTCCTGCATTTGCTCCACACATTAATGTGGTGATAATCTGTGAGGGAATTCGCAGGCCGGAGGAGCCGCAGAGCCCCCGGCCCCACGCGCTGTGCATCGGGGACAGGTGTCGAACTCATGCTGCCTTCATGCTGCTCGTTTTCTCTGCTCCCACAACCAGATGCATGCCACACGGTGCATTGATTAACCTGTCAGAAGTAAGAGGGTGCAATGGGAGCTGTGCTCCGTTACCAGTCAACCGAGGTACGCGTTGCAAGGAAGACGCAGGTGCAGTGGCACCCGCTGTTTCTGCATTAAACACCCGGAGGCCTCGTTTTGGTGTGGCCGCTGCAAACCCGATGCTCAATGCAATGTTCTTCGAGTGTTTTACTGTTGGTTCTCTCCCTGCTGCCGCCACCTTTCCGCTGCCTAATGCGGTGTTGCACGCTGCCTGTCAACCTCTATCACGAACGGACGTCTCAGTCCGCTATAACCAAAATCCGTTATAAAGAGGTCCATAATAACGAGGGTAGACTGTATTCTTAAAACCAGTATCAATGATACGGACTCCTAGTCTTATTTTCATTCTCAAATCTTAACATGGACAATAGCACTATGGCACCATTGCATTTAAACCAAACGTGCACATATTTTTTTCTTTAAAATAATTCTCAATTTTAAGTTCTTGAGCCAATTTATTCCATCATTAATACTAATCTTTCTCGGGACCATTGATAGAGACTATCCATGGGTGCCTGTGTTTTGAGCCTGCTTTAAGTGGAGTGCTGATTTTCTGTTCCTGTTGTGTCCCTGAAATGGGCCGGGTCGGCCTTCCCAGCAGTTCCGTTTCACAACTACAGTAACTGCTGAAAACAATTAACTGCAACGAATGAAATGATTTACTGGAATACGGCTCTCGGAGTGATCTAATTTAATAAAGACTCAGGAGAAATTTCTTCTCTCCTGGGACAGAGTGTGTGGAATCTTTACTCTAGGGAGTTGTGGATGTCAAGTTATTAAGTAAACTCAAAGCTGAGATGGATACATTTTTGGACCATAGGGGAATTAAGGGTTATGGGGATCACACAAAGAAATGGAGTTGTAACCAATGATCAGATCAGCAACGATCTACTGAATGATGAAGCAGACTCTAGGGGCCATAGGGGCCTCATGCTCCTATTTCTTATGTTCTTATAACTTGGCTTGGTTGACAGGACCAAGCCAGACAGTTGTCATATTCAAGCCTAGTACTGAAGAAATGTTGTAACAGGATGATGCTTCAACCCGAGCCCCTGACAGCCTTCAGGTGGATGTGGAGAAATTTCATACGGAGGGTGGTGGGTATATGGAATTAGCTGCTAGAAGAGGTAGATGAGGTAAGGCCAACAATTAAAAGACATTTGGATGGGTGCATGGACTGGAAAGGTTTAGAGGGATAGCGGCCCAATGTGGGCAAATGGGATTAGCTTTGATAGAGCATCGTGGTTGGCATGGATGAGTTGGGCCTAAGGACGTGTTACCGTGCTGTTTAACCCTATTTACAGAGAAGCGTGGAATTTTCTGAACACCATCATCAACTTAGTTCACTCAAGAGAACACAATTAAAATAGATTGTTCTTATTTCTGAAAACAAATTCATTTCCGTGCCATCCTCTGAATTAATCGTTCCTGTGCTTCAAAGATAGTCGTTTGCGCTTGGATATTCTTCAAGATCATAATGTGTTACTAATTAACATGTTCTTTGCTTAACAAATTGGCAAAACAATTTTATGAGGCAATGTAGCACCATTCAGCTGAGATAATGAATCACTGCCTTTCAACACCTGTATCCCGATTAATGCAGAACATGTTACTAATCTATTGTTTTTTAGCAATACCCTGTTGCAACATGTGGGGAAAACACATGAGTATCTGAAATAAATTGCACTTCACTGACTAATTTCTAGCCAAAATTACAGTACATTTTGCATCGAGTAATTAAACAGGGAAACAGGCCCTTTGGGCCAACTCGCCCATGCTGACTGAGATGCCCCATCTCAACTAGTCACATTTTCCCATGTTTGGCCCATTTCTCTCCAAATTTTCCTGTCCATGTACCTGTCCAAATATCTTTTAAATGTTGTAATGTACCTGCCTTATCTACTTCCTCTGGCAGCTTGTTCCACATACCCACCACCCACTGAGTGAAAAAAGTTGCTTTTCTGGTCCCCATTAATTCTTTCCCCTCTCAACTTAAACCAATGCCTCCTAGTTCTTGATTCCCCTACCCTGGGGAAATAGACTGTGCATGCACTCTATCTATTCCACTCATAATTTTATGTGCCACTATAAGAGGTGTACAAGGATGCAAAGAGTTTTGTCAATTAACTATTGAAATAGAGGAAGAATTTGACAACCAATCCTGTTTCTACCTGAACATTGAATCTAGAAACAACTTTTGTGTGTGGGAAAGAACTGCAGATGCTGGTTCACACCAATGATAGACGCAAAAAGCTGCAGTAACTGAGTGGGTCAGGCAGCATCTCTGGAGAAAAGGAATAGGTGATGTTTCAGGCCAAAACACTTCTTCAGACTGAGATGTCAGGGAAGAGGGAAACTAGAGGTATGAAAAGGTTCAGAACAAATCAGAGCCAGCACCGTGGAGCCCAAATGGACATCAACAATGTAGTCATCAATACTTCGTGGTGTCTCTTCACAATATCACAGACTGTCAAAAGCTCTGTAGGCATAAAGAGGCATCAGTAAAATCAGATAACAATTCTAGCCTGACTTACCACTTGTATTGTTCCTGATGGAGGCACTCGATAGCCTCGTTTTCCCAAGGATTCCAAATTAATCACACCCTATAAACAAATAATCCTCAATTCAGAACAGATAGTTTCAAACAAGAAGTTGCAATTCTCAACAAAAAAAAATCAAGTGACTCATTTCAAAAGAATCAATTTCAACATACCCATAAAGAAACAAAATTCAACAAATGAATAAATGAGTGATTTACCAGTCTGAGAGACACGGGTCCTAATCAATTAGTGCTACACCATGACCTTGGTCACAAGTCTTTAACTACAGGAATGTGTAAGAACACATACCATGTAGGGTGATGGTGCATTATCATCAGAGACACTGTAGAACCAGACTTCAACTGGAAGAGTCATGTGACTGGGACAGAACGTTCCACTTGCTCCCACCTCGGCTGTGAAACCATCAACTGCTCCTAATGGTTCCAAGCGGAAATTCAAGATAGATTCCTAGAACGTTAAGATATATCAATGTTAAGAGTCGCAAGGCAGCTTAGACTGACTCACAATATTTTTTATTTCTTCTGTATATGGATTCATAGAGCTGTACAGTACAGAAACAGGCCAATTGGCCCACCTTGTCAATGCTAACAAAGATGGCATTTTGGGCTGGTCCCATTTACCTGCATTTTGCCCCATATTCCTCCAAACCTTTTCTATCCATACTACTGCTTTTTAACAATAAACCACAACATATCTGATTCTTGCTCCAGTCTTGCAAACATTTAAATATCCCATTACTTGATGAGACATTGGTATAACAAATCTATTTAATATTCACCACTAGTAATACACCAAGTTAAAGGCCTGTCTCACGAGTCTGCGGTCATTGGCGGCGAAACAGGAAGAATCTACCGCTCCTGGGCCGCCATAGACCGCGCACTCGGTCAAACGCACAATTCCGGGGCCGTGCGGCGTTGTTCCCAACACCGCACGGTGCTAAAATAAAACCAACACTGTTCAAAAATATGTTCCTACCGCACAGCCTCCGCCAGTGAGGCACGAGTGCAGCACGGCCGCCGCCACAGCCGCCGCTAGTGAGTCACGTGTGCGGCACGGCCGCCGCCACAGCCACCGCCAGTGAGGCACGACCGCCGCCAGTGAGGCACGTGTGCGGCACGGCCGCAGCCACAGCCCCGCGATCTGAAAGCCGAAACAGCAAGCTCGTGGAACCGGCCGTACTTGGTCCCCCCCGCAGCAACCGTGCGGCGCTCTCGTGGTTGCCGTGCGGTCCCCTCTTCCGGCAACGCCGCGCTTCACCGCCAACGACCGCAAACCCGTGGGACAGAGCCTTTATGCTTTCTTTCAGCTTCGGACGATAGCTAAAATAAAACAATTCCTCCAGTTTGATGACCTTGAAAAGATCATCCACGCATTCATCTCCTCCCGCCTAGATTACTGCAACTCCCTTTACACTGGCATCAGCCAATCTTCCCTGTCCCGCCTGCAACTGGTCCAAAACGCCGCAGCGAGACTCCCGACGGGCACCCGAAAAAGGGACCACATCACCCCGATCCTGGCCTCTCTCCACTGGCTCCCTGTGCGGTTCCGTATAAACTTCAAGATCCTCCTCCATGTCTACAAAGCCCTCAATGGGCTTGCCCCCACCTACATAAAAAGTCTTCTCACCCACCACTCCACCTCCAGGCCCCTCAGATCGGCCGACTTGGGGTTGCTGAATATCCCACGGTCTAGGCATAAGCTCAGGGGCGACCGCGCCTTTGCGGTTGCAGCCCCTAGACTGTGGAACAGCATCCCCTTTCCCATCAGAACTGCCCCCTCCATCGACTCTTTTAAGTCAAGTCTAAAGACGTATCTATACTCCCAAGCCTTTCCTGACGTCCTGTGAGTGAGGGCTACATGTATATATGTATGTAGTTTGTTTTGTTTGTGCTATTCTTATAACAAATGTAAAGCACTTTGGCCAACGAGAGTTGTTTTTTTAAATGTGCTATATAAATAAATGTGACTTGACTTGACTTCTCATACTGCGCAGAGTTCTCCAATTTCAGGCAACCTGTTCTCCCTCTGTCCCTTTTCATCTCTTTCTGATCTACCCAGGTCCTCTCACACAATCCCTTCTTTTCAACCCCACCTCCAATCACCCAGTTCCTTTTCCCTCCCCCACCCAACCATTCTTTTGCATCAAAAGAATTTACACAAGACTTCAAATATAATGTATTCAAAATTCTACTCTAAAATAAACTATTTACAACAATATTAAATACCCAAGGATAAAAATAGTCAGTGCTTTATTTGTGATGGTACGTGTCGGTACATGGTAGCGGCACCCCTCAAATTAAAAAAAAAGATTTTTACCATTTTTAATATTACAAAACGATTACTAAAGTTTAAAAAAATAACATCTATTAATTTAATTTGGCAGTCAGGTCCAAAAAGAGCTTAAACAGGATATAGGATGACAATCCACTATACCAATAGAAAGGAACAAGATCAGTTTATAGTGTTTAATTTGTAACTAAGGTACAAAACAGATGTGGACCGAGCATTTTCCATTTTTGCTTAACAAGTACTAATATTGTGAAAAGATTGCAATGTTAATCATCATTCAATGAAAATGCAGCAGGCTCATATTTGGTTAAATTAAAAAACATTTGCTCAACTGAAGACTGAATTGAATCAAAACTGATGCAATTAGGTTCCTTGGTACAATATCTGTTCAATTATGATTTTTGTTGGTACTGTTAAGGCCTTGCAACCATTGAAAGGATCTATAGGTGACACTGCCTCAAAAAGGCAGCCAATATCATCAAAGATCCACACCACCCTGGCCATTTCCCTACTACAATTGGGAAGAAGGTGCAGGAGCCTGATAACCGTGACCTCTGGGTTCAAGAACGGCTTCTTCCCAGCAACTATCAGGCTCTTGCTGCATAACACTGCCCTCAACAACTATGATCTTATCTGGACTATGTCCTTTGTGGCACTATGGACTTTGATTTTTGCATTATTTTGGTTGCCTATTATCACAGTTATTAATTTATTGTATTTTTGATTATTATATATCTATCTGCATATTATTACAGTTACGGGCCTGTTAAGCTGCAGCAAATAAGAATTTCATTGTTCTGTTATTGGCAATTATAATTACAACATGACATTAAATATACTTGACTTGTTTAGAAGTTCCAATACTGTCTGCTATTGCCATATTACCCTGTAGCACAGGATTTACACAAGACCCAGTAACTGTCTCACCTATAGTTTATAGCTTAGTGTGGGCTCTCACCGGTACTTTAATCAATTGTAATTTTCTCATGAGCACTTTAAGTGGATGAAAGGTGAACTGTTTAAAAGCCCTGGTACTCTGATCTGCTTTGTTTTCCTTTTGCTCTCTTGAGAAATTAACATTTCAAAGCCTCATTGTTAAAATAAATTAATACAAATGTAAAGGCGGCAACAACTAACCAAGAAATTAACCACATAAATAATGATGCAAATAATTTTAAAAACCGTTTAGATTACTATGGTTTGGTTCATATTAGATGTAGGTTAAAAAAAAACCATGTTGGATCCAATTTCATTGTTTCATATATTAGTCACGTAAAATGAGTAATGACCTCATCAGGTTATAAATATCTTCTGGGACATTTAATTTCGTAGCTTCCCAGTTACTGATGTTGGTTGAACATCCACTGACCGTGAATTGAATAGTTGCCATATAGCATGCAATGCTTTTACTGGGACCTATTCTTGACCAGTCACAGTTCTGCTGGCAAGGTTAAACAAAAGAACTAGGATTTAATAAATTGTAGAGTCCATTTGCCAACTGGAAATATAAATGATTAGGCTATGGTATCATTATCAATGATGGATTTTGTATTTTAAAAAGGCAAAATATATGTATCAAAGTAAGACATGAACAGAATCTATAAGGAAAACACAATCTACTTATGGGCAATTTGATGCAGGGAGACATTGATCTGCCATGTGGCATAATTTCTTATATTCCATGAACTATTTTTTTGCTCATTGTATCATTTCTAGACATAATGATCTAACAAAAGCTTTCATTAATTTGCAGTGCAATTTAGGTCGTTAGATTGAAGAAACATTCTTCCTCAAACTTTCTCAAAATCTCATGCTAAGTCATACTCATAAGTTACTTTAACAGTTCAGTCCTAATATCAGTTCCTTGCGTGTGCCTGCCAACATCCCTGTTTATCCTAGCTGTTCGTGTTGTGCACGTCCAGTAACATTAATAGTAACTGTCAGTATCAATTCAATGTCACAATTAATGCTATATATGGCAGTCATTTTCTGGGGGAGGCAATAGGCCAGAATAATCAATTTGGTCGATGGCTTCAGGATATTAAGACCATGAACAGTGAGCCATGAACACTTAATTGGAGATCTGATAGAAATATATAAGATTAAGAAAGGCATTGAAAGGGTAGACAGTCAGAACCTTTTTTTCCCCAATCTGGAACTTTCAAAAACTAGAGGGCATAATTTTAGTGAGAAGAGCAAAGTTTAAAGGAGATGACTATGCCAAGATTGTTTTCACGGAGAGTGGTGGGTGCCTGGAACATGCTGGCAGGGGTAGTCTGGAGACAGATACAATAGGAGTACAATAGAGGCTTATAAATAGGCATCGGTATGTACAGGGAATGGAGGGATATGGATTATGGGTAGGCAGAGGAGATTAGTTCCATCACAGTGAGGAGATGTTGGAGATCCACTGTGATGGATGTTTATGTAAACTGTGTTAAGTGTGGGTCTTGGTTTTTTTTTTGTAATGTAAAACTGTAGAAAATGCAATTTCGTTCAAACCAAGTTGTTAGAATGACAATAAAAGGCATTCTATTCTATTTTTCTATTCTAGTTTAACTGGGCATCATAAAGTCAGAAGGAATACGAGTAGAATTAGGCCATTCAGCCCATCAAGTTGACTCCGCCATTCAATCATGGCTGATCTATCTCTCCCTCCCAACCCCATTCTCCTGCCTTCTCCCCATAACCTCTGACACCTGTACTAATCAAGAACCATCATGTTCAGCATGGACATTACGGGCTGTAGGACCTGCTCCTGTGCTGTACTGTTTGGTGTGGACAGGCGAGAGGACCCGAGGACACAAAGAACTGCACATCTGGAATCTTGAATAAAACACAAAGTGCTGGAGTAACTCAGTGGGTCAGTCAGTATCCCTGGAGGACATGGATAGATGATGTTTCAGATTGGAAACCTTGAAAGGAAGTGGGGTTTTGAGGTACTGAACATTCTCAATGGGAACTGGGAAAGGAAAGAGGAGATCTGATGAACAAGATGAAGAATTTTACAAAATAAAATGGAAATTATGTATTTCCATTGTTTGATAAATTAGTAGGGATATGCCATGAGTTTCGGATCAGCACCAATGGAACAAGATTGAGGCTGGGACAATATTTTTGTGTGCAGTGTCCATGTCACGTTTAAATAAAAAAATGTTTGGCAAATAAATATTAATATATGAGAGCAGGAGAAATGGGACCAAGTTAAAGTCCTTGCTGAAAGCAAACATAAAAGCATAATTGGCTGAATGTCCTCCAATTGTAGTGTAGAATATTTCATGCACTATTTTCTACCAGATTTTTTCTCGAATCCCTATTTAGTCATGGAAACATTTAAATTCCTTTGAGGTACTGTAAATTCTGAAAAGGCTTGGGATTCTCAAGAGTGGCAATTTGTTTTCAGTCACAACCAGTGCTTTTTTGTTAATAAAAATGTGCACACATATTAAAAGTTTAAAAAAAGGCAGAAACAAGAAATTGCAGATGCTTGTTTACAAAAGATAGACACAAAGTGCTGGAGTAACTCGGTGGTCAGGACGCATCTAAATAACATGGATAGGTGACCTTTCAGGTGGGGACCCTTCAAAGAAATTGAGAAATTAGGAACTGCAGATGGTGGTTAACAAAAAAAAGTTACATTTTCCAACATTTTTCCACCATCAAAATACCCCCCTTTTCTTTTTTGAATTTGTGATCAATCAACTTCTAATTTAACAAATGAAGAAACTAATAAAAAAGTAAATAATAATTCTAAAAACCTGAAAATCTACTTTGTAACTTTTTATAGAGGTGCCAGTACACTGCACTGATGTGTAATGTCACAAAAAAAAACACTGGTCACAACAGCACAGAGCAATATAATTGTTGAAAATTGGTGTGATACATAATCCAAATTCTGAAGGAAGAGTTCTCCACTATTCTCCGAGTCTTCCTCCCTAAACTCCTGTGCTCTCCAGTTTAAATATAATCTACACCAAACATTCAGCAACTCATCAGTAATAGCTGTGGCACTGCTGGTTATCTTTAAAACAGCTATGCAACCTGTAAACTTGCTGCCAGCAGATCTGTGAAATAGTAGATATGAGTAAGTCCAAAGAGTCTTTAATTCTTTTAGTTTAGTTTAGATTAGAGATACGATGAGGAAATAGGACCTTCGGCCGACCGGGTCCGCGCCGACCAGCGATCCCCGCACATTAACACGATCCTACACACACTAGGGACAATTTTTACATTTACCAAGCCAATTAATCTACAAACCTGTACGTCTTTGGAGTGTGGGAGGAAACCGAACTTCTCGGCAAAAGCCCACGCAGGTCACGGGGTGAACGTACAAACTCCGTACAGACAGCACCCGTAGTCGGGATCGAAGCCGAGTCCCCGGCGCTGCAAGCATTGTAAGGCAGCAACTCTATTGCTGCGTTCTCATTCTTATACAAAAAAATCATAAAACCCAAGAACAATCCTTCTATTGAACAAATAAAACCCCTTTCAAATGGCCTAAACACTGAATCAATTGTTTAACCTCTTTCTTTCTGGATGATACATAGGCATTGCTAATCTGTACCTCAAAGTTTCCAAGCAGGCTCAGACTGGTTGCTGGCGGAGCACTAAAACTCAGGAACTGCTTCCCTTGGTCAGCATCATTCTCTGGTCTTAAATACCTCCTCTGGCTATAAAGAAAAGAAAACATGTCATAAAACCAAGCAATTTGGCCTTTTGTTTGGTGGAGTCAACATCACAAAGAACAAAATCAATGAATCATGTAAAAGCTGTATAAATGGAATATATTGTTATAAATTAAATGCAAGAAACAACATTAACCCTTAATTAACTCAAATAAATGGATACTAATATCTCTAAATCCTGGGTTTTGACATACACGTCTCTCATTGAAATAGTTTCTCACAATCGTGAAATCAGTGCAACAGAAATGACAAAGATTAGAATATGCCACCTCTATACAGAATGGTGTTCACATCCCCTCCACCAGCTGGCAGTTCTTTCCATTTCTGTACTTCAACCTTTCACTGGGGATTGTTATGTTGGTAATGTGCACTGTTATTTTGCACAAATACAGGATCAAAAACAAAGTGCCTCAACATGAGAGGAAAACACTGCTGGCTTGCCAGCAGATGGTGCTCAACTCCATTCATTGGGCTTAAAAGCCAAGATATGAACCTAACATTGTACAATCTACAATTGTAGATTATAAGAACCTAGCAATTGTAAAACACGGAGTTATCGTCTTAATACTGATTTTAGCAATTGCATGACGTCTCTCTCTAGAAAGAGGATATATGCGGATCTGGGCAAAGTTTGATGTGGACTTTTTATTAAAAAAGTGTTGCAGGTTGCAAATGATGAATTACATTGTAATTTATCCAGTAAATGTGAATTTTGTACTTGGGCACTCGCAGATTAAAATATGTCACAATGGAAAAAGTGGCATCAAAACATTCCAATTAAAATGAATTGGAGCGTTACAATAATAAATCTCAAAAACACGAGTTCCATGGCACATACAACTCTCTGGGTAAACCAACCTAAAAACACCATTCCACTTACAGCTTTGTTTCAGTCTCTTGACTAGAAATTGTGTCTTGCTTAGGGCATTTAAGGAAAGAAGTCAATAGAGTGAAATTACCTCAGTTAAAACAATGATATTTGTTTTGAACAAAAACAGAACATTGCCAACTTATGTAATCGGCAATTGACTCTTCAAACATTGTAAAATCCTGAAAAGCAATTCATTAGAGTTGATGAGCAAATTGCCAACTAAATTTGGTTTGCATCTGTATCAAAAGACTGACACTTGATTACTGTTGAATGCCACTTGTTTTTTTTTTCAAACTGTAGAAACAGACACAGAAATACCTTTTGCAAGGTACCCCTTTTAGTCTTTGCAATGAAGTGTCCAGGTCAAAGTATCCCGATTGTTTTTTTCTTGGTGGAACCTTGGTGTACAACAAGATAAATTCTATTAACAATTAAGATATGCTGATTTACAGACTCTGACACTAAACCACACCTATGATTGTAACAAACAAAATGTTCAACAATAATCCTTAGGTAATACCACAAAAGACTTTTAGATGATAAGGAAATGAAGAAAGATGGGGTTAGTGCAGGAAAACAGGGTTGAGGTAAGAAAATTAGCCATGGTCTTATTGAATGGCAAGGCTGCATGATTTAATAGTGCTTCTATTTCCTGTGTTTTATAATACATAAAGACTATTTTCTGATGCCATTAAAAATGGCCCAAACATGAAGCTCACTCACAACCAGATTCCACAGTTTATAGTTTAGTTTGAAACCTATATAGTGAAATAGAGCTTTCAATGGTACTTTTATAGGAATACAGATGTAGGTCATTCAGCTGCTGTCATTCAATTACATCATGGATTATCTGTAGCTCAATTCCATTCACCTGCTTTTGATCTCTGTATCTGCGAATAGCCTTAGCAAACACAAATCTGCCAATCCTCTACGTGGAATTTTCAATTGACACAGCATTACTATCTCTTGCAGGGTGGGGAGGCAGACTGAGATAGTTCTGGATTTACAGAGTGAAAAAATAGTTTTCTGATTGCAGCCAATATAATGTAGATCAAATGCAAAAATTTCTCCTGTATTCTGGATTTCCCTGACAGCTTCTCTGTGTCTGTTTTACTGAATCCCATTACCATTTTAAAGACTGGGTCAAATAATTTTATAAAATCTATTCCATCAGTCCACATAATGCAATTGTTCAAGTCCAGTTTCCAGTCTGGTGAATCTGCACTGCACTCCTCCATAATAGTCACATACTTCTGAATATGTGCATAAAACTAAAATGAGTTCTCCAGACCGAGGCTAACCAAAGCTCCGTACACCTGAAACATCTCTTCCCTATTATTGTATTCCAAGACTCTTCAGATGTTGCATAAAATTCCATTAGCCATTCCATCAGTCTACAAGAGACTGCAGATGCTGAAATCTTGAGCAAAAAACAAAGGTTGGAGGAACAGAGAGTCAGGCAGCATCCGTGGAGGGAATGGACAGACAACATTTCGGGTCGGGACCTTTCTTCAGACTTCTTGTTCATCTTTTGCTTTAACTGATTATTTGCAAATGGTTCATCGAATTATTTTGCTCCTCAGCAACACTTGACCTCTCACCATTGACATCAACTGAATTCTCCATCTCGGATCCAGAATGGATATAAACTCATATCGCCCTGCACTTATTTCTATAAGCCATATTTTTATTAACTCATTCAATATTTCTTCCTACTTGCATTTACATGTTACTTGTAAATGTGACTTGTTATTTATAAACATAACCTTTTGTTCCTTCATCCAAATCATTTACATAAATATGGTGAAGTGTTATCGCTGCAACCCAATCTCTTGAAAAAATATGATTCATCACATCTTAATAATTACAGAATTGCCATGACACAGCACGTTAATTACCAAGTATTGGAAAGTGGAATTAGAATAGATGGGTACTTGATGCTTGACGTGAACATGGTAGGCTAAAGGGCCTATATTCATGCCGTATGATTCCATGAGAGCATTTACATTCTAATTTTAAAGTTAATTGGCCTCTGCAATTTGGTCTTAATGTGGAGAGAGTGGATACGAAAGTGGGATAACAAAAAATTATTGTGAATGGGTAATGGATGGTCAGCATTGACTCGGTGGGCCGAAGGGACTGTTTTCATGTTAACACTAATGAACATAAACAGGTAGAAATCAAAGTCTTGAGTATCTTTGATCCTAGTAATTTCTCCATCATCAATTTTATTTGTATGAAATCCAGTTAGCTCACCAAGACCAGCTTATCAATCCAAAGAAGAGTCCTGACCCAAAACGTTGCCTCTTCATTTCCCTCCACAGATGCTGCCTGACATGCTGAGTTCCTCCAGCACTGTATGTTTTGGCCAAGGTTCCAACATCTGCAGTTCCTTGCATCTCCAAGCTCACCTCTAGGCCTTGTTTTTGGTTCCCTTAGATTAATAGCGTTCTATTCTCTTTCCCTTTGACAATTATTTTTACCTATACCAAACACGTTACTGGCAAGCCTACAATGCCTTGTCTTTGTTGTCTCAACCGCAATTGTTTTAGTGCATCAACATTCATCTTTATCAATCCTCTTCTCTTCATATATTTACAAACGGATGGCTATCGCTAGTATGTTTACAACTTCTCACAATTAACTTCTGCTAAGTTGACTGTGAGCTGGCTCATATATTATCCCATCAAATACTCTTCCTTCATCCTCTCAAATTTAATGTCAATTTCAGTCAATTGCTTATTTTAAGATAGTTTACTATTGTCAGATTTTTAATGGATTTATTCTCACCATCGCTGTCATTAAAATTTAGGTCAAATCTATTTTATTGTTGCACTAAAGTACCACATTCGACAAACCTACCCTGAAAGCATTCTGGGAACGCATCATTACTTACGTAGTTCTACTTACGTAGTATAGTAAGACCTGAGTGATCTCCTGGACAAGTGTCGATCGCCTGGATTGGGGTCGGAGAGGAATTTCCCGGATTTTTTTCCCGAATTGGACCTGGGTTTTTATCCGGTTTTTTGCCTCCCCCAGGAGATCACGCGGTTCTTGGGGTGGAGAGGGGTGATAGCGATATAAAGGGGAGGGTAGTGTCTTGTGTTCTGTGTCTTGTGTCTACTGTTTGTGGGTAAGGGTGTCTGTTTAGTGTTCAGCCATGAGCGAATGGCGGTGCGGGCTCGATGGGCCTGGTGGTCTACTCTCGCACCTACTTTCTATGTTTCTATGTTTCTATGTTTTAGTGAAAAGTAAAGCTCTTGCCACAACATTGTCTTTTTTGTTAGATTATTCTATGCTCTCTATATTTACACATGACCCAGGAACATAACTCGTATTAGGAGATCTAAGCTCTTACAACTATTTTCTTTTTTCAAATTAGATCAAGGACATTCATTTATTTAAGCTTACAAGCAGCTGAATATTACATAAACCTTTCACAGTAATCTGCTTCACCCATTGCACATCATAAGTACATTCACCTAGGTCTAACTGGATTGACTGAAGAGGCAGAATTCAGTATTAAAAATATTACCTGTCTAAAAAAATTCTTTCAATTATTCTCGGAGACTGGAAATTGAGGTACCTCACCATGAAATTGCCTGCTCAAAAATGCTGAAAACAGCAATGGTGAGCATTTCAAAATTTTTAAGTTGAAACTGAAATTACATCATGTTTGCTTGCCAAACATAAAGAGGATGTCGAGTTTAATTTCCAGACTTTGATAAACAACCATAGCTGCATGACTCATAAATATCAAACTTTGTTAGCACTGACAGCATAGATGAACATTGAAAAGGATATCCACCAGAAAAAAACACTATATTTATTCATGACATTCAAAACCGTGGCTATACACAGTAACACTGTTAAATTGTGCTACTGTGAAACAAGTTATTGAAGTATATGAAGGAAAAAAGTTGCTATTTTCCTATGACCAAGTTCAATATAAATGTAATTGGTGGCAATGGAATTTAAATTGTTCAAATCTCACTTCTGTGGTTGCAATAAAATTGCTTTGTTCCACGTAACTGCGTCACTTTGAAATAAGTTTTAAACTTTTTTAATTCCCCTTGATGAACTGAAGCAAAGAGAAGAATCCACATGAACTTTCATGAAACTAGAACCGAACTAGTAACCACGTTTCATGAGAGACTCAGGATGTAGAATACAATTTTAATATTATCAAGCTGAATATAGTATTTCAATTATAGAGTCAGATGGCATGGAAACAGGTCTGTTGTCCTATTTGGCATGGAAACAAACTTGTCCTATTTGCCAGAGTTTGGCCAACATACCTCCAAACTTTTCCTATCTATGTTACTTGTTCAAATGTCTTTTAAATGTTGTTATTGTACCTGCCTCAATAACTTCCTCTGGCATATAGTCACCACCCACTGTGTGAAAAGGTTGGCCCTTAGGTTTGTATTAAATTTCCCCCCTTTCCTCTTAAACCTATGCCGCTAGTTCTTGATTCCGCTATGCTGGGAAAAAGACTGTCCATTCACCATATCTATTCCTCGCATGATGTTATACACCTCCGCCTTGTGTACTCCTTGCTAGCCTGATCTTTCCTCATACCTCAGCCCCTCGAGTCTTTGAAAATCTTCTCTGCACTCTTTCCATTTCTATTGCCATGTTGTACAGCTTTCATAAACAGTCAAAAGTTGTAAATTATATTCTTACTGAAAATATATATTTGTTTTATTCTACCATCAATGCTATTAACTTACAGGACTTGAATGCAAGGGCAATCCAGTACATGGATGAAAAACTTTTGTTGAAATCCCATCTAACGAACGGCGATTCTGCTTCTTCCAAAAGTTACCAGAAGGTCTCAGAGGAGATTTTGAAAAATTCTTCTGCAAGAAAAATGTTTATTATTATCTTAATTTCAAATTTTAGAGCAGGATATTTTTAAAAATGTCTTTATTGGGACAGCGTGTTATGCAGGGATATTACAACTTAATAACATATGCCATTGTTCTTTATTTGAATTTACAATCCTCACTATAACTCTTTTGTTTACAAGCGATAAATAGCTTGAGTAAGATCAAATGAGTCTTTTGTCCGTGTGAACAAACAGCCGCAAAAAACTAACCATAAATGCAAGAGTGGATAGAAATTATTATTATTATGAGTTCTAAAATTAGAATGTTCATGCTGGGACATGATGTGGTGTGAGGTGGATTTTAACCAAAACTGAGTAGTTTGGGTTGGATGCAATAAGATTTCTCAGACCAAACCCTCAGTCCACACTTCTAGAATTAGTGGAGGGAGAATGAAAAATAGATGATTATCAGATGGCAAATGGGATGGGAAATTCCAACCTTCATGTGGTCCACCCTGTTTCGACTAATACAATCAACCCAATGTGCACAAATTAGATCAAATAGAACAAGTTGACATACAACTTTTGGCTGTGCACGCCATACGCAAGAAGAAGATGGCAAATTTGACCTATTTTGGCCAATTGGACGAGTTTTCCAGGCCACTTGAAAAGTGGTGCTAATGGGAGTCAAAAACATCTGGGTCCAACAGGCTTGTGTTTCTCAGTGTCTTCTGACTCACTCACTGAATCCATCTTACTTGCCTCCCAACAGCAACATAAGCCATCATTTCCTATTGACTAGACATTTTTGATCAACCACCCGTCTTCTTGAAATTTCCGATGTCATTACCCTCCCTCTTTCTCTCTGCATCCCAGCTAGGGTCCAAAGATACAGGGGTCCCTACCGACAGCCTATTACACCTCAATCTTAATATCTGCAGTTGGGAAATAAAAGCAAAAAAAAAAGTTAAATCAGGATTTTTTAAATCCGTTCGTGAAACATCCTTGGTAATGCCATAATTTATTCTCCTTTGCTAATTGCCCTTTAAGCAAGCAATCAGTTATGATCTTTTCATTATAGTGTAGACTCAATGATGTTTGTGATTCAGCCCTCGAATATCTAAGTCCACATGCTTTAACTGTGTATTGCAGTTCCATGACTGAGGGTGGAGGGATTTTGGATTTAGAATGAGGATGATGTAGATTTAGCAGTTTCCCATTTATCTTGTAGATCAACTTCAATGTAGTTCCACTTTCTATATAGTCATTCTATTTCAGTGGGACGCTTGCTGAAGATGAGGTATAGTTCAGTGAGACTGAGAAAATAGTTAGGATGATTTTGCAGTCTTCCAAACAGCATTCACCTCTGAGAGTGGGCCTTTTAAAGACTTGGTTCACATCAAGGCTTGCGTGCCATCATGCCATCGAAGCAAGATGCAGACAAATTTTTGGAGGCAAACTTATCGTACAATGATGAAAGTAAAAACTTTTCAGAGGTCATAAAACAATCATATATTGTGGCTAATTCAGTTTCCGATATTTTTTTGGGAGTTAACACGTGTTGAAGATCATGTCCCTTGTGTCTCCATATAGAAAGAACATAATAGGATAGGTAAAATCCACAATGGTATTCAGGATTGTAGCTCTTTTGATACTCCAGAGGATAGAGGAGGACCATGGCTATGATTATTTCTCCCCTGCAGTAGACAGCATGAACCCTCTGTTGTTACCCCAATTGGATATAGCTCCTTTCTTGGAGATGGTCATAATTATGGGATTTGAGGTTCCCAGGCATGTCTTCCCCTTCCCGGAAGTGAGAGATGAGGTTGCAAATGTGTAACTAAAGTTTCTCTCTGTTCAAGGTTTTACTGGTTTTATCATTTGCCTGCTGGCATCTTGTCAGTCTGGGATGGATTACTGTCGGATAGAATGAAGGTGAAAGGACTGGACGAGCTAGATGCAGGAAAAATGGTCCCAATGTTGGGGGAGTCCAGAACCAGGGGCCACAGTCTAAGAATAAAGGGGAGGCCAAAGATGAGAAAATCTTTTTCACCCAGAGAGTTGTGAATTTGTGGAATTCTCTGCCACAGAAGGCAGTGGAGGCCAATTCACTGGATGAATTTAAAAGAGTTAGAGCTCTAGGGGCTAGTGGAATCAAGGGATTTTGGGAGAAGGCATGCATGGGTTACTGATTGTGGATGATCAGCCATGATCATAATGAATGGCGGTGGTGGCTCGAAGGGGTAAATGGCCTCCTCCTGCACCTATTTTCTATGTTTCTATGGAATAGTCATGGGTGAAGGGTTCTTCAAACTGTTCCTTCCCCCTTCCCAACAGGTAGTGACTCTCTATTTTTGCTCTTGGTTAACTCTCCTCCATTCTTTGGACAGCAGTTAGACCTTTGCGTGTGTTTACTAAATGTAGTAATGACACAGTTGAACAATATGCACTTCATGGTTATCAGCAAGTTCCTGGGCATCCTTGCATTTGATCTTGACATCGTCTTGATTTGATGATTGGACATGCTCGTCCTTGACAATATGCCAACATTTTCTCGCAAAGCCACCAGCCTTGTTTGGAATGGCCAGCTTCCACCACTGGGACATGTGAGTGCAGGCACAAGTCTTGCCTTTCCCTCAACAGTGTGTCCATGGCCACCTCATGCACTTTAATGGAACCTGGCAAACTGTCCTCTAAATTTGAATCAGGTGGAGATGGATGTGATGAGAATGATGAGTGCAAAGTGATTTTATTCTATTTGATTAATTACATTTATTTAAAATATTGTTTTTAATGGCATATCAATTTTTTTCAGTAATTTAGATTTGTTGTAAATTCTATTTTTGATTAGAAAGATTTAACACATGAGCATTCTTTGTGAGTATTGAAGACATTCACAATCATTCAATCTCGACCACCTTGGCAGCAGCTAAGCCTGACGATGGTGTGGACTCATTGGCTATCAAGGCCATTTTAGACCTTGCTGATCACCTGAGACCTGGTCTTCCACAGCTTCAGCATTTACCTGGGAGCTCACTGCAAAGATCTGGCTAATTGTTTCAAACACTGGTAAATACGTTTCACGCGACCACTGATAGTCATTTTATTTTGTACATGTGCATTTGTAAATTGCTTGAGAAAACTGATGGACAGATAGCTCTCACATGTCAACAGGTTGCACTTGCTTTGTTTTCAATAGTCCAGATGTTTCAGATTATTTTCAGTACAATTCGAAACAGCTGAGATTTCTGAATCAAAGTTACGTTAAAAGAACTCAATGCCTAACCTCTTCTTCAATCCACTTGTACTTACAATGTCACGGGCGAAATGTGCCAAGCAAGCCCAAAATGTTGTGTGAACCACACTTAAGTAATTTAATAGCAACAATGACAATCATGATAGCACTCTGAATTAATTGTGTTGCAATACTACATCTGCATTGAAAATACAATTGCAAGAATATAAACAGTTTATATTGAAAATCTTCTTAATTCAAGAAATTTAACACAAATAGTCACCAACTTGTCAACATTCTCAAGCAACCCAAGCAGTTCCATCTACAGTTTGACTTCAGCTTTTATGAAGGTTCTCCAAGTCAGCAGAGCAATGGCTTGCTGGAGGACACAACAATGGCTTGCTGGAGGTCTCTAATTGCTTGGAGGACACAGCTCACTTTGGAAGCTAAAGACCGTACAGGACAAAGTTGGATTGATACTCCATCCAACGCCTTAATGTTGCATTCCATACATCCTGGCACATCATGGTTGCAGTGACCATCATCTAAAAATACAATGGAGCTGCTTGGGTTACTAAATGCATCTTGCACATTTAAGATTTCTGCTATCCAAGAGGGCAAGGGATGGGACACCATAACCTGGAGGCTTCCCAAGTGGCATACCATCGGGATTTAAAAATACAAAATCATTCCTTCATCATCACTAGGTGTGAATCTGGGAACTCTGTACCTTGCAGCACTGCAGACATACCTCAACTAGGTTAGCATTAGGTTAATGAGGTAGCTCACACCAAATTTTCAACGCAAATTAGGGTTAACAATGTGATTATCAGAAGCATGTGTTTCCCAAAATATAAAATAAATGTACAGGTGTGCATGGATTTTGATTTGGCATCCATTTCTTTTTTTAAAGGATGAATATCTAAGCAATGTCAATATCTAAGCCATTGTAACATTTCCTAAGGAAGACTTCCGAGAGTGCCGTACATACATTTTTCATCAGGTAACAATATTATATTTAAATAAATAATAGGCTGCTTCAATTAACAATTTGAAAATTAACACAAAAGAAAATAGAATTATATGAATTAGCATTGCTTTTTTTGGAGTTGCGATGACCCTGACATCCTCCAAACAAGTGATTATGGTGAACATGTATGTTTGTGAGAATCCACATGTTTAGGGCTTTTATAACATTTTTTCAAGTTGTAAAACTCCACACAAGGTTGTGTGTCAAGCACCGAGGAACTATTTGCTGACTTTTATTGTCACAATTGCTCCTGGATATGGGTGCAATAATATGTATGTGTGCAGTGATACATTGAGTAGACAGCACCCTGAGCAGCATATACAAGCGGAAGGAGGGGGAAGGGCCGCCTCCTACCTGAATCTCAGAGGAACAATATGGGTTCCAATAAATGTGTCCTCACTTGAATCTGTGAATATGCACATCACCAGATTCAGGGACAGTTTCTTCCCAGCTGTTATCAGGCAACTGAATCATCCTACCACAACTAGAGAGCAGTGCTGAACTACTATCTACCTCTTTGGTGACCCTCGGACTACCCTTGATCGGACTTTGCTGGTTTTACCATGCACTAAAAGTTATTCCCTTATCATGTATCTATACACTGTAAATGGCTCAATTGTAATCATGTATTGTCTTTTTCTGCTGACTGGATAGCACGCAACAAAAGCTTTTCACTTGCACATGGTACAAGTGACAATAAACTAAACTGAACTGATCTGCTACTTCCTGCATCCATGACTGGACAGGACATAGAACACATTGGCAGAGTCGGTGGGAGTGATGATTGCAGTATTTGTCTCTAGCTCCTTCCAGATTAGTGTTGGGGAGACTTGCAACATTATTTAGATTACTGGGCACCCTGTGTAAACGAATTCAATGAGGCTCTCCATTCAAAGAGAAGTGGCTTTATTTAATTATCTCCACTGAGGGATTGACCGTTAGGGAGAACAATCTTCTTTGCCAAGGCTGCTTTGCTTTTGAAGGTAGACAAAAGTGCTGGAGAAACTCAGCGGGTGCAGCAGCATCCATGGAACAAAGGAAATAGGCAACGTTTCGGGTCGAAACCCTGAAGGGTTCACTCCATAGATGCTGCTGCACCCGCTGAGTTTCTCCAGCACTTTTGTCTACCTTCGATTTTCCAGCATCTGCAGTTCCTTCTTAAAAACTGCTTTGCTTTTGAGTTGTGCATTTCTTGCTGCCCATTCTGAACCAAAATTAATTGAACTCCAATATGTAAAAGCAAAATACTGCTGCAAATACTGAATATGCATTCGGCTGTTCTACCAAGCTGCATTTAACCTCCAGCCATCTTCTATTGCCTGGACCAAAGTCTTCACGTCAATTCATTTGCAGCAGAATTCATATATAATCTCTGCACAGACAGTACCCATAATCAGGTTCGAACCCAGGTCTCTAGAGCCCTTTCTGAGGTGACTGGATGTTGCAATCATGACAATAACTGGACAGTATATTGTTGTTATTCTTTCTTCAAGCAGAAAATGGCCAGCAGTTAATTGTGCATCACTATCCCACTACATTTTCCGAGGCTATGAATTTAGCTCTCAAGCAATCTAAAATTATTGAATGATTGCTGTGGAACAACAATCTCTTACCTAATCATCTCACTCATTCACGAATACCTCAATCATCTAATATCGGATTGAACATTATTATTTTTTTTAAACATTGAAATTTCCCCCAAAGTACAGAATGACGTTCCCATTAGCTTCATTTGAGATGAAGATACAGCCTCCTATATTTGGAGTTTTATGCAGACTTGTATATCATCAATAATGAACCTTATTATAACACTATCATCCTGATGTTAACAGTTTTCATGCACAGTCAAATTAAACTGCTTTCATTTGAGGCCAATAAAATTAACTACCGATGTTGGAAAAAGTAAAGCTTCCTTACAGTTTGCATTTGAGATTCTCCAGGTCTTTCTCTGCAGTCTCCAATAAGTCTTCTTGGCATCGTTAAATTACGTAAGCAGTGCGATGAATCACAGCTCTGGATCTGCACGTCAATATTTTCTTGGTCTCCCTTCTTAAAACTGACAGTTTCATTTGTTTTTATTGTACCAGAATGGTCTTCGCTGGAAATATCCAATTTATTCCATTCATTTTTAGACCCAAACTTGCTGCAGTCTACACAGTCTGAATGCCAGGTACATGAGCATTCTATACTAACGGGCTTATTTTTTACATTGTTGACACCAGTTTCACTACGAGTGCCTGAGTCCAAGTTAATGGTATAGGAGCAGTCTGATTTGTCTCTATCAAATGTATTTGTATTAATTTCTGAAGGATCATGATGTATGGGAGGGGTATGTTGTTTTAATTCAGAATAATCTGTAGAGTTCACAATGTTCTTATGAAAGGAACCAGAACATGATGACTCGACTTTAGATTGTTTGTCAATTACACTGTTGCCAGATACTGCGCATTTCCAGTTCATTTTGCCGATGTAATTGACTTGTGATAGTTCTGATTTACCATGCTTACTTACAGTTCTTTCAGCAGTATGTTTTGTTTCAGATTTGCCAATTGTTTCAGGAAAGGAATCTGCAGAAGATAATTTTCTTTGTGTCTGTGGCTTAGGGGAAGTTTTTTTATCATTGTCAAGTTTAGCCTTTCTACATAACAAGAGTGGAGTATCGTGAGAAGGGGTTCTGCTCTTTTTTCTGTTATTTTCCAATAAAATGCTTTCAGTATGGGTGGCAGAACTACAGAGAGTCTCTTTCCTTGTACTTGGGCTTTCCTCTTCAAAAGAGCTCTGCAGTCGCTTTGCATTCGAACTTGACTCTTGTACCGTATTAAAATGGCTTCCAGAAACAGATGGAGGGCTTTGATCACAGTAACTCAGTTGTTGGGCAATTCGTGCAATCACTTCTTCCCTTTCCTGAAGCAAGCTTCCTATCAGAGGGTTCATTTCACCTGAAGAAATCTGGGAAGCTGAACTGCTGGTTTGATTGGAATCTGTCGCAGAAAATGACTTTAATGTTTTGACTGAATGGGTTTCACAACGATGGACTTTAGTTATTTCAGCAGTGTTTGTCCAATTACATGGCTGAGTCTTAGTTTGTGAACTTCTGATTTCAGGTATTTTGTCAGCATCACTCAATGGTCCCATTTTGCTCGTTTCCAAGATCTCAGGAGAAGGGCATTTTCTTACGTTTATGGAACTTGTTGGCAACAATTCGTGGTTTCGAACAGCTGTATAAGACTGTTTGTTGTACCTCTGTTGGATCCCTGGTGTGTTGCTGTACTCTTGCTCTTTTACATTGGTATGTTGATAAGCATCCTTCTCTTGACTGGGCATACTTTTCCCAAAGAAACTGAAGTTGGTGTGAATACTGCATGTTAACAGCGGGTAACTTGGCTGCCTTGGCAAGGACAGAACGCTCACTCGCAAAGCCAGGCTGTGTGAAATATTAGGAACTGGAAACACATGTTCAACTGGAGGCTGATTAAAATTTAGCAACATGTCTTCATCTGTTGCACTTATTCTAAATATAAAAAAAACAAATTTAAGATGTCACAAACAAATGCATTAGAATATTGTATGATGCAATTTTTCAAACTTTCTTTTTTTTTTGTTGAAAATATTTTTTATTGGAGATAAGTACACAACATATTAACATCATTACCAGTCTTACATTTTTAAATTGATAATATTGTCAATTATTATTACATTGTCTCCAATACCTTTTGCCTTTTTTGTTTTTTTTAAACTAGATAGAACTAAAAAGATAGATGAAGTAAAGAAAGAAAAGAGAGAGAAGAAAAGAGAGAGAAAGAAAAAAAAAAAGAAGAAAAAAACAAAAACAAAAAAGAAAACAAAAAAGAAAAAGATAGTTAAAGAAGAATGGAAAAATTTATTAAAATAAAAAACTTCGTTCGAGATATATTCGTACATTTCAGTATAACATTTCATCCATTTTTCAAACTTTCAATTAACTTGGCGACTAGTTTTGTGTATTTGTATTCCTGATTCCCACTAGCTATATATATATATATATATATATATAGATATAGATATATATATATATATATATATATATATATATATATATATATATATATAGAGAGAGAGAGAGAGAGAGAGAGAGAGAGAGAGAGAGAGAGAGAGAGAGAGAGATGTTTCTGACATTAGCACATAACCTTAAAGTTAGTGCCAGGTTTTGGCCTCATCCAGTAAAGAAAGTAGTTTATTTCTCATTTACCCTATTTACCTTAAACACTGAAAACTATCATTCCTTAAATAAAGAGGCATTGGGGCCAAATGCATATTGTCATATACATTGGGGCCAAAACAATGACATTCTTACTTGTGTTAGCCTTACAGGCTGCTGCAGTATTCCCTTAGTTCTATATTTCAGTCAATCATATAGCATGGAAACAGGCCTTTCAACTCAATGTCCATGCAAACCAATTTGCCTCATCTAAGCTAGTCCCATTTGCCCATATTTGGCCCATATCCTTCTAAACCTTTCTTATCCAAGTACCCAGCCAAGGGTCTTTTAAATGTTGTTATTGTACCTGCCTTAACTACTTCCTCTGGCAGCTCATTCCACACACCCACTTATTTCAGAGTGAAAAAGTTGCCTCTTCAGGTTCCTACAAATCATTCCTCCCTCACAAACTTATATCCTCTAGCCCTTGACTCCCCTACCCTTAAAAAAGACAAAATATATGCCATTATGAACATAGGCATTAAATTTAAAAAAAATCTGGATTACATTCATAAGAAGGCATAATCAACTATTTTAAGTTATCCAGAAACATAATTTTAAAATAATAATAATAATTCCAGATATCACTCACCGGTACAGAATATTGCGTGGAACAGCACCTTGTGACGCACTCAGCCAAGCACTCAGCTGAGAAAAGAAGACATAAGAACGGACAGCCAGCAGAAGGCTTTTCTCCTCAATAAAACGATCTCCAGTTCTTAAGATTAAAAAGAGGGAAATATTAATAATAGTTAGTACAAAGCATTATTAAAACTAAGCATCTGTTAAACATAGACACTAGTGAAACACTCTCAAAATCTAATTGTGTCATTGGACAATGAAAAATACTTGACTGGGGAAGTGAAGGGAATGGTAACTCTTGCTTGTCTTACTCAAACAAGAGTGATTCAGTTAAGAACGCAATTGGTGCCCAACGTGTCAATGATTTCATGATTTTGTTTTAAAGAAAGTAGATGTGCTACACATTAAAACTCTTCAACTATGCATTCATTAACCAAAAGACTTGGTAATTCTAATATATACCTGACAGTTTCCTCACTGACTGTTTTCAAGGTCTTTCAAAACTCTGCTGTAGTTGCCCCTTTCTCTTATCGTCCTGCGTGATAATTTATAAGGGCACCTAGTTATGCAATACCGTGGTCACTTCTCGTCCAGGCCAAAAGTCCCCTCCATGACATCTGCATTTCTGTTCCAGAGATCATTCTCAGATTTAAATTGCTCCTCTACTCATGGCTGTATCTACAGCTGCCAATTACGTGTACCAAATAACCTCCCTACCTCTGCTTCTACCTTGAAGCCACCTCCATTAAAACCAACTGATTGTTATGGGCCCACATAAAATTTTGCTTGGTAACCCTTCTTGGTGTCCTGTGGAATTAAAGACACCAAAGGTACTTGTATTTTCTTGAGGTGAGAGAAACTTATTTATTTTTACCCAAATTTATATTTAACCTCCTAATTTTTACTTTGGTTTTAATCGCAGTGCTGCAGAGTACTTGTTCAAATTAACTGAGATTTTTCTCAGAGAAAAATATTCCTCCCATTGCAAAAACTAAATGTATAAACCCAGGGAATCTGAACAGGAGGATAAAGCAATTTAATGGTAATGTGCCGGAAATTGTGGCATTGAACTATTACAAGTCATGTAAACACCTGTGAATTGAGATGCACAGCGATAAATTTAACTACCCAGGAGACTGCTACACATTTTATTCAATACTATTTGGTAGAGCAGGCTATAAAAGACAGGGAAATACTTTAAAGATGCATTAAACGCTAAATGTAGTCACGTGGTTTCAGTAGCATGTGTAGCATTACACGTGTAGCAGTAGCATTATTTTACAATTTATCACAATGATTGCACCAAGAAATCTACATTGTACCTATAAAAGATGCTGTGTTTTTCTTGTTGTGAAACAAAATGAGTAAACCCACTGTAGCTGTAGTGTGCTGTGCCTGAACAAATTCCAACAAAATACATGGCCTGTAAGCTAATTCTTAGTCTCAGACAATGGTTTCTGTATTTATATTCTTTGTTTCAACTGTATGGCATTATTCATTTTTTATACAAGACAAAAGGAAAAAATATATATAGATAATCATTGATTTTGTTAATATTTTTAAAGTATTTCATTACAGTGAAGAACAAAGACTTACTGTTTGGGCAGTGGCTGTAAAGACCACCTTTCTAGCAGTAAAGCATCCTGTTTGATAGCAGGGTCTTTTATATCACTTCCCTCGGTGGATGGACCATCTGCATCACTATAGCAACAGTCAGGAAGCAACATCACCTCAACCATGATGGAAATGTTATTCCTCCACAGAACCAAAACCTGAGATTTGGTTCTTTTGGCCTGATAACACTGTCAAAACACAGGTGCGAAGGAAAAGAAAATTATTTTTTTTTTAAACAGGACCAACATTTTCTAGAACCAATCAAATCTTATAATTTTGTGCCAGTAGATATGATGTTTATTTGAAAGAAAAGTTTAAGAAAAAATAGGAATTCTGTACATTTCATTGTTCCATTTTGGAACATATGACAATAAAACACTCTTAAATTTTAATATATGGCGAGAACTTTAGTTATGAATCTATACCTGCGGCACTTTTTCAGTGCATTCGTGCTTTGTACTTAAGGACTGTCCAAGCTGTGCTGGAGGGCAGTGAAACCCTTCTGTACGACCTTTCACAGAGCATTCTGGTGTCCGACCCTCTGTGATTAGCAAGGTCAGAGAAAACAAAAACTCCTCTGCGTCATATTCAAAGTACTCATCTATAGTATCTGTAAAGAACAAACAGAGTCTACTTAATGCACAGGATATCTATTAATCCTTTTTATTAGCTTTCAGTTTCAATGCATACAAATTGTTACAAGAAGCTGCTCAAAATACTAAACAACGCTACATGTTGTAGATGGCAGTTCCGCAAGTAAACAAAAACTCTCCACCCGTAATCATGGGTAATCATGAACAATTGGCACAAGACAAAAGATATGCAAGAAACTGACAAGGATTATTTGTGTTCATGCCAGCTGTTTGTGGGACAATTAAAATAGCCAAAATTACCAGGGGCTCTTTTAAATCACAAAATACAAGTTTCTGAATGTATTCCTTCATTACGTTTCACTTCAGGTGGCAGTTAGTCTACCCTCAGTAGACATTGAAAGATATGAACACGATCAGTTATAAAAGCCCTTGTTTCCTCGTTAAATGTAATAATGTCCACACCCCATCATACATAGAGAAGGATTCATGATGAAAAAACAGTCGATCCTTTGTTACCAGCTGATACCAAACCTAGCCAATAATTAGCAGCAGGAATTAAAATTCTGCACTTCACGGCGATTATAACCGCAGCTGTCATTGTACATGTTGCGGAGCCCTTTCTGGGTTTTACTGTAAATTCTGCAATGCCAATAAAACCACAGCAACATTTTATTCTGCAGCCACAATGATATATTGAGCAAGGTAAATATTTCAGAACATCATTGTAATCATTAAAATGTACACAATATGAACAATTGTGTGTATGACAGTGTCATTTCCAGTTCAATTTGTAAAGAATACAATAGGAAATGTTATTCAGGAATAATTCCATGAGGAGTCCAGCTATTTCCATTCGTACTCCTAAAATGAGCATATACCTGAATATTTATGCAATCACTTTTGGATACTCCAAATTACATTGTCAATAGCATCTCATGAAGTTCAAACCATAATTTGTCTTGGCACAGTGATATTTAATTATGGCACGATTTTATATTATCTCTATACGCGTGTGAAAATTCTCCCGCATTTACCAGAATCTTTCAAATACACTTTACTTACATGACAGAAATACTGGATTCTACAGATGATTCCCCCCCCCCCCCCAATCTTAAATATCAAATCACAATGCTCAAGAATCTGGAGCAAATGACGTGCTGGAAGAACTCAGCAGGTCAGGCAGCATCTGTGTAGGAAATGGACAGATGACATTTCAAGGCACGACCTTTCTTCAGACTTCACACCAAAAGCTAGATATAAAAAAAGTCCAGAGAGGGTAGAAGGTCCAGGAGGAGGGAGAGGAGGAGGAACGGTCCCAACCCGAAACATCACTTGTACATTGTCTCCACAGATGCTGCCCGATCTGATGAATTCTTCCAGCACTTTGCATTTCAATAACATGGATTTTTCTTTGAAGCTTCAATTTCCCAGTAACTTGGTCAATTATGTCAAGTGCCTTCCACTTCTGAAAACCCAGAATTAATTCATCCCAGCCTCTACCCATTAGCTTCTGGACAACCAATAGGGTGGTGATAAATGGATGTATTGAATTGTTTTTTCAATTGTTTATTATCTGCAGAATCTAACAATTGTGATATCCCATTGCTCTTTGTAATTTGCCTCGAATCCTTACAAAACCACCTGCTAATGGATATTAGGCATGGCTTGCGGTAGCATCTTTGCTCATGAGAAGATGGTGGGTTCGAGCGCTACTTTTCAGATTCCAAACTGTACTTGCCCTATTGTAACCAAGACCAAAAGTTATTTCAGTTTTCCACAAAATAAAACATCCCACAAAAGGCATCAAGTTCAATTCTAGGGCAAATTTGAAAATGAGTGGTCAGAGCATTACATGTTTAGTTGCCAGCAGACAAATTATGGGTTGGGTAATTGAGAAAGACAAGTGACGATGGATGTCGGAGGGGAGGAGTAATGCAATATTATTTCTTGCTAATGTCAAAATATATTTGACATTCTTGCATACAAAAATTAATGGTTTGATTCAAATAGTTAAGTTGCTTTATTTCACGTTGACTGACCAAAGAATAACGGTTATGATGGATTCCATTTATTTCAATCAATACAACTTGTCTTTGCATAATAACAGACTGAACATACCAAACATCCTGAAATTATTTAATTAAAACACAGTTGGCTAGGATAACACCTCTTAGCTGTGCAGACTCATGCCTTTTTCTGTGTCTTCTTCACAAAAATGAAATAGAATGTGTTTTATAAAATAATAAATATAAAGTTCTTCCACTGTTTACATATTATTTACTTGTGGGGGAATATCTTACATCTTTAAGTATTCTAAAAAATTTAGATGAATCCTGTTTAAAATAATTAAATAAACTAATGATTTCATATCATGTAGGAAAGAACTGCAGATGCTGGTTTAAATCAAAGGCGATTCCAGCATTTTGTGTCTACCAATGATTTCATATTCTTTGTTAGGATAGTATGCAAGATGTTCAAGTAATTACTATTCAATTGTAGACACCGTTTTTTTTGTTTTTTTTAATGTAGCAAAAAAGATAGCAAATAATGAATGCGATTAATCAAATATTTTGGTGGAAGATTATTTTGCAGGTCATTAAGAGATCAGCCTCCGTGTCTGTTGATCTACCCAAATCAGCTGAAATGAAAGACGTCTTAATTTAATACATCATAATAAAGAACACTTCAGTGAAATGCCATCCAAAACCATACATTCAAATCTTAGAGGAGCTTGAACTCAGAATATTTTACTCAGAAATAACAGAGACCCAACTGAGAAAACTTACATGAACCATTTGATCTACATAAAGTATGTAATTTTGTGCAAAGGTTTACATGACAACTGCACTTCCCAAAATAATCAGAAAAAGTTTATTGAATACAAATGTAATTATTGTATATAAAGTAATTTATACTACAGCTATTAAGTATACAGTCAGAATAAACACTATTTAGGTGGCCACACAATGCTGGAGTAACTCAGGCAGCATCTCTGGAGAGAAGGAATGGGCGACGTTTCGGGTCGAGACCCTTCTTCAGTCTTCAGTCTGAAGAAGGGTCTCGACCTGAAACGTCACCCATTCCTTCTCTCCGGAGATGCTGCCTGTCCCGCTGAATTACTCCAGCATTTTGTGTCTACTTTCAATTTAAACTAGCATCCGCAGTTCTTTCCTACACTATTTAGGTGGCAATTTTTGTTGTTATTTCTGGTATCAGTGCAATACTAACAGTAGATTTAGTTCAAGTGAAAAAGATAGTTGATGCTTATTGACGCATTGTGAGTCACAAACTGCACAAGTTTGGAACATGTGTTGGAAGGAACTGCAGATGCTGTACAGCAGGACAGGCAGCATCTCTGGAGAGAAGGAATGGGTGACGTTTCGGGTCAAGACCCTTCTTCAGTCTGAAGTTACTCCAGCATTTTGTGTCTATCTTCAAGTTCAGATCAGTCGGACACAATAATGTTTATGAGAGAGCATTGGTCTAGTTTGTGAATTCACACTGTACATTGCAAAGCAGCAATTCATAAACTTTGTAGATTGAATATTAATACCTATATAGCTCTTGTGCTTAAACCTGTAACATAATAATTGAAGTCAATGGGGTTTACTAACAAGGATTTCTACAAGAAACTATTCAATGTTTTACCTTTAATTCTGAAGCTGATTTAGTCAAGTTTAATAATCGCCATCTTCTGTTTAAATGGTAGGCTGAAAGGTTTATTTTTTTTACTCTAGCATACACCATCCAATTTGTTGTGTATCTTGATCATAATAAGAGTGGAGTTAGAGTCCATTCATTCTTCCTGCCTTCCACCATTCCATATCATAATGAGTCTTTACCTCAGCCACTTGACTGTACTCACCTCATATCCCTTAATAGCTGAAGATGTATTGATCTGCTTGAGTTTATTCAGTGACTGGGCCTCTTGCATAGAGAATTCTGAGGATTCTCTAATCTCTGGGTGAAGTTTCTTCATCTTCCAACTTGAATTGTCAACCTCCTATTTTGACACTGAGAACCCCGACACTGAGCAAGAGAAAACAGTATTCCACAATCTATCCTATCAATCCACAGAAAAATTGTGCACGTTTTAATGTGATCACGTTTCATTCCACGAAACTCAAGTGCAGCGTATTGGTCGATTTGCTTAAACAAGGTATGTGAAAAAGCAATGAGATGAGCAGCAATAATGAGTTTTAAATGACAAGGGAGCAAATTAGGTGATCACCATGTTATGTGTTGCTTTACTTACTAGTGCAAAGGTACACAAATGAACACATCATATGCTACATGATAAATCAATAAAATGAGTCATTTAGCTTTAAGCAATTCTGAGGACACAAAAAAATACAGAGCACAAGGTGAACGAGGGTCTATATTTACTCTAGCAAATGACGAGTCAGTAACTATATATAATTGGAAAATAATTAACATAACGTTATAATTATGTTGATTATTGCAAAGGCTACTGGGGAGACTTTAAACTAGAATGGTTGGGGGGAGGGACTCAAATAGAGAATGCTATTAGACAGTGTGTGAGGCAGGAGGCAGAGAAGGAAAGCACTCAGACCCAACATGTAGGGGGGAAAGAAGAAAACAATAATAAACAGATAATAAGAGGTGGTGGGGTTCTTAAATGGGTGATCAGAGAAACAGAGGGGTGTAAAATGCGGGCGGAAGCAATAGGTAGCAAGGTAAAAAGTAAAAGTGGCAGGCAGACAAATCCAGGGCAAAAATCAAAAAGAGCCACTTTTCAACATAATTGTATAAGGGGTAAGAGCGTTGTAAAAACAAGCCTGAAGGCTTTGTGTCTCAATGCAAGGAGCATTCGTAATAAGGTGGATGAGTTGAACGTGCAGATAGCAATTAATGATTATGATATAGTTGGGATCACGGAGACATGGCTCCAGGGTGACCAAGGCTGGGAGCTGAACATCCAGGGATATTCAATATTCAGGAGGGATAGAGAGAAAGGAAAAGGAGGTGGGGTAGCGTTGCTGGTTAGAGAGGAGATTAACGCAGTGGAAAGGAAGGACATTAGCTTGGAGGATGTGGATAGAGTTGCGAAACACTAAGGGGCAGAAAACGCTGGTGGGTGTTGTGTACAGGCCACCTAGCAGTAGTAGTGAAGTTGGGGATGGCATCAAACAGGAAATTAGAAATGCGTGCAACAAAGGCAAAACAGTTATAATGGGTGACTTCAATCTACATATAGATTGGGTGAATCAAATTGGCAGGGGTGCTGAGGAAGAGGATTTCTTGGAATGTATGCGGGATAGTTATCTAAACCAACATGTAGAGGAACCAACGAGAGAGCAGGCTATTCTAGACTGGGTATTGAGTAATGAGGAAGGGTTAGTTAGCAGTCTTGTTGTGCGTGCCCCCTTGGGCAAGAGTGACCATAATATGGTTGAGTTCTTCATTAGGATGGAGAGTGACATTGTTAATTCAGAAACAACGGTTCTGAACTTAAAGAAAGGTAACTTTGAGGGTATGAGACGTGAATTGGCCAAGATTGACTGGCAATTAGTTCTAAAAGGGTTGACGGTGGATATGCAATGGAAGGCATTTAAAGACTGCATGGATGAACTACAAAAATTGTTCATCCCAGTTTGGCAAAAGAATAAATCAGGGAAGGTAGTGCATCCGTGGATAACAAGGGAAATCAGGGATAGTATCAAAGCAAAAGATGATGCGTACAAATTAGCCAGAAAAAGCAGCATACCAGAGGACTGGGAGAAATTCAGAGACCAGCAGAGGAGGACAAAGGGCTTAATTAGGAAAGGGAAAATAGATTATGAAAGAAAACTGGCAGGGAACATAAAAACTGACTGCAAAAGTTTTTATAGATATGTGAAGAGAAAGAGATTAGTTAAAACAAATGTAGGTCCCTTGCAGTCAGAAACAGGTGAATTGATCATGGGGAACAAGGATATGGCGGACCAATTGAATAACTACTTTGGTTCCGTCTTCACTAAGGAAGACATAAATAATCTGCCGGAAATAGCAGGGGACTGCAGGTCAAAGGAGATGGAGGAATTGAGTGAAATCCAGGTTAGTCGGGAAGTGGTGTTGGGTAAATTGAATGGATTAAAGGCCGATAAATCACCAGGGCCAGATAGGCTGCATCCCAGAGTACTTAAGGAAGTAGCTCCAGAAATAGTGGATGCATTAGTGATAATTTTTCAAAACTCTTTAGATTCTGGAGTAGTTCCTGAGGATTGGAGGGTAGCAAACGTAACCCCACTTTTTAAGAAGGGAGGGAGAGAGAAAACGGGGAATTACAGACCAGTTAGTCTAACATCGGTAGTGGGGAAACTGCTAGAGTCAGTTATTAAAGATGGGATAGCAGCACATTTGGAAAGTGGTGACATCATTGGACAAAGTCAGCATGGATTTACGAAAGGTAAATCATGTCTGACGAATCTTATAGAATTTTTCGAGGATGTAACTAGTAGAGTGGATAGGGGAGAACCAGTGGATGTGTTGTATCTGGACTTTCAGAAGGCTTTCGACAAGGTACCACATAAGAGATTAGGCTACAAACTTAAATCACACGGTATTGGGGGTTCAGTATTGATGTGGATAGAGAACTGGCTGGCAAACAGGAAGCAAAGAGTAGGAGTAAACGGGTCCTTTTCACAATGGCAGGCAGTGACTAGTGGGGTACCGCAAGGCTCAGTGCTGGGACCCCAGCTATTTACAATTTATATTAATGATCTGGACGAGGGAATTGAAAGCAACATCTCCAAGTTTGCGGATGACACTAAGCTGGGGGGCAGTGTTAGCTGTGAGGAGGATGCTAGGAGACTGCAAGGTGACTTGGATAGGCTGGGTGAGTGGGCAAATGTTTGGCAGATGCAGTATAATGTGGATAAATGTGAGGTTATCCACTTTGGTGGCAAAATCGGGAAGGCAGACTATTATCTAAATGGTGGCCGATTAGGAAATGGGGAGATGCAGCGAGACCTGGGTGTCATGGTACACCAGTCATTGAAAGTAGGCATGCAGGTGCAGCAGGCAGTGAAGAAAGCGAATGGTATGTTGGCCTTCATAGCAAGAGGATTTGAGTATAGGAGCAGGGAGGTTCTACTGCAGTTGTACAGGGTCTTGGTGAGACCACACCTGGAGTATTGCGTACAGTTTTGGTCTCCAAATCTGAGGAAGGACATTATAGCCATAGAGGGAGTGCAGAGAAGGTTCACCAGACTGATTCCTGGGAGGTCAGGACTTTCATATGAAGAAAGACTGGATAGACTTGGCTTATACTCGCTAGAATTTAGGAGATTGAGAGGGGATCTTATAGAAACGTACAAAATTTTTATGGGGTTGGACAGGCTAGATGCAGGAAGATTGTTCCCGATGTTAGGGAAGTCCAGGACAAGGGGTCACAGCTTAAGGATAAGGGGGAAATCCTTTAAGACCGAGATGAGGAAAAACTTTTTCACACAGAGAGTGGTGAATCTCTGGAACTCTCTGCCACAGAGGGTAGTTGAGGCCAGTTCATTGGCAATATTTAAGAGGGAGTTAGATGTGGCCCTTGTGGCTAAGGGGATCAGGGGGTATGGAGAGAAGGCAGGTACGGGATACTGAGTTGGATGATCAACCATGATCATATTGAATGGCGGTGCAGGCTCGAAGGGCCGAATGGCCTACTCCTGCACCTATTTTCTATGTTTCTATGTTTCTAATTATTCAAACTTCAAAGTAGGAAAGAATAATTCTCTTCAAATACAACTTTGTAATACTGCATCTAATTTCACTTCATATGTCAAGAAACAAATCACCAGTACAAACTGTATTTTTGAGGGAGTGGGAAAGAAATGCTGCTTAAACAAATGGTTTATTATAACGAAGTTCAGAATAGTAGTTAGCACGTGGAAGCCGCTATCAATTTCATAATATGAAAATAACTTGAAATGTTTGTTCCAGTTTCAAAATCAGAGAGAAAGAAAAACAGGATAAAAACTAATGTCCAAATACATTTCGAATGATTTCAAGATAATGTAACAGAACAATAACCAGCAAAAGAAAGCAAACATTAAAAGAAATCCCTTTATCCATTTTATCCTATAAGAAAATACAGAACACGTGAAAACTACTGGTTTAGCTCAGTGAAAATCTTGGGAGCAGAGGAAATAGCTGAGTACTGAAAAACAAGATGAGTGCTGGATGGGTTTCTTAGAAACATAGCATAAGCCAGCTAGCTCCATCCTTTATGCTGATGTCATTGTGAACATAGGCAGCTGGGAATGTTTAGTCACTAACACAACACGCCCTGTATGTCACTGCTGTGTTTAACATTATTTCACATTAACCGGATAGCTTCTAATGACATGGCCAAAATTTAAATTCCAAAATAATTTACCCAGTTACAGTTCCACACTGAACACATGTTAAATTCACACAATTCTTTTAAATGCTCTTTTATTGGCAGAGAACTGGATACCATATGGCCTCAGGTAAACCTTACTGCAACAAATGTCTTGCTCCAAAACAATGTGTATCCAAGCACTCCACCCAAATGAAAGCATTGAGTTGTCAGCAGTGTTCACAATGGTATCATAGATCTCTACAAACTTTATAGCAACAACAGCTTTGTGTTTATCGAGTTCATTTTAAAGTAGATGGTGCGTGGCACATGACAGAGAAGTGAGGAATCTGAATCTCAGTCACGTAAAGGTTCTCGAGGATGATGGAAAGGAAAAAAGGAATGGGCTTTGAGAATGATCTGGTGACCTTAACATTCAGTAGATACAGTTCTAGAATTCTATTTGTTCCCCCAAATAAGTAACATATTTTCACATGAAAAATAATTACATTTGCTATATTGGTTACTTGATGTCCGAGTTCTAGTGCTTCCCTCCCTTTCAGATTCACGTCAAAATGCAAAAACATTAATAAAGGCTTCTCTACCTGGTAATGGTCATGTCATGAATACACAACAGGCCAAAAGGAATGAGATTAGAAATAATATTTTTGCTCGATTCACTACATACAGTCAAAGAGTCATTCAGCATGAAGTAGACCCTTCAATCCAACTTAGTTCTGACCTACACTCATCCCACCTGCCCACATTTGGCCCACATCTCTCTAAACCTTTCATATCCACGTACCTGTCCAAAAGTCTTTTAAATGTTGCAGTACCTCAATCAACTACTTCTTTTGGCAGCTTGTACTATATACCCACCACCCTCCATGTAAACCTCTCAGGTTCCTATAAATTCTTTCTCCTCTCACTTTAAACCTATGTCCTCGAGTTCTTGATTCCCCTTAACTGGATAAAACACAGCATTCACCCCTATCTATTCCCCCCATTTTTATGCACATAATAATAAAAAAAACATTACATAACAATGAATAAATAATATCAACTTGACATAAAGAACACTGGCTACAGGGTGCTGCCATAGTCACATTAGCTTTTTCAAGCACTGTTCTGGTACTCGGAGTTCAGAACTTAGCCTTGGCTCCCAATCAAACTCAATTAGGCAGCTCCATTACAGTTTGGTCATCTAAATAGAGGGAAATCTTGCAGTACGGGGTCAGACATCCCAAACTTTCATGAAGTTAGACCAATTCTGATTACAGATACATCTCCAGCTCAGCCTGTTCTCCTGACTATTATTAATGTAAAGCAAATGATAAAAAAAGATCAAATGACTTGAGAATTTGGAAAATATACTTCCATAAAATGCAAATGTAACATTTACTTTGGACCCAAATAGGTTAGAGGACCATATATTCCAAAACAAACCTAGAAGCACTAATGTCCAGAAAGACTCAGGGATCTATGTGCATAGTGGACAAGGATGTGATAGGATTGCTTTCAAGATATCAGGGAGAGACAAGAGTGTTTGGAAGAAATAATTTCCATTGGTTGAAAGTTCAAAATCTGGAGACATGCCTAAAAATTTGAACCAGTCTTTCCAGACAAAGTGTGGTTGGAGTTAAAATGTAACCTGTAAATTGGATTTAATGCTATGGCGATAGTTAATTTAAAATCTGTGATAGACTAGTTTTTAAAAAATGAAAAAAAATATGGGCAAAGGAAGGTATGTGAAGCTAAATTAATCATGATTTCACTGACGTGTGGGAAAAGGCTAGATGGGCTAAATCACTTATTCCTGTTCCTACATTGTTATGTTCACAATTCTGGTTTTGTTGGATGGTGGAATTAAATGTAGCCATTGAAAATTAAGAGATAATTCTTGTTCTGGAAGAAGTTGTGTGACTTCCACAATGAATGGATTAGGAAGGAACCGCAGATGCTAATTTAAACCGAAGATAGACACAAAATGCTGGAGTATGGGTATCGAAGGAAGTCGGGTCTGAAGAAGGGTCTCGATCTGAAACGTAACCCATTCCTTCTCTCCAGAGATGCTGCCTGTCCCGATGGACCAAGTTTCATTTGCCTGGGAGTGGTGAGAAAAGGTTCAAGTCATAACTGCAGACTGAATGTGAACAACTTGAATTAATGCATAACATTTGACTCTCATTTTCTAAGTATGTTCATAAATACTAATTAATTGTTTATCAGGCTTAATTGTAGAATTCCGCATTCAATAAGTGTGTATCATAGCAATTAATTTGTTTACTTCCAAATCAGAATAATTTGAATTGACTCCATGAAGCACATCATTCAAGTCCAAGAAAATAGTGCATAAATCGAGATGCCAAATAACAGTTAAAAAAAAAAAAATTCAAAATGATTTTCTTTAATAAAAGTGCACTCATAGCTTACCATGTTAAGAACAGAAACAAAGTCCATTATCCACTTTACTTCAGCATGAGCTTCTTTATGAAGAGAATGTTTAATAGTACAGTGTTGGAGTTCATGACAATCGATACACCATCTTGCTGGCTACAAAACAATGTGTGAAGACAACTGGGGTTAACCCCATTTGTTACTGCATTGTACACTATGTGCACATGGTGTCATCCTGATATATATACACATCCATAATTAAAACTGTGCTAGTGAATTTGCAGTGGTATCAGTTTCATTATAACTGATTGGCACAGAGATGCTTGTACCTACGAGAATAAATTATTTAATTTATTCTCTGGGGTTTGATTCTGAGAGTCTTTTAAATGACATGATTCTGATTTAATTTTAGCTGAAATATAAGCGGCATTTAGCTCCAGCAGGACCTCGTGTATTTAATCTGGCCTCCCTCTATGGAGCACGTTAGCATACTCATGGATAATTACTGCTTTACACAACTATTCTGTTCATCAGCAAGTCTGTGTCAGAGTCTGCATTTTCTTTTCATGTTTTACCATGGCAATCACTACATTCAGGCTTCGTATGACAATGCTATCTTTTCTTCCACCACACCAAACTCAGAATTCAAGTTGCAGTGGTTAGATGAGCTAAGCAGAAAAGACTCCGATACATGATTTCTAAGACTAATCAAGAATCTGCTAACTCAGCATTTGCAGTGAAGACTGAAGTCCAATTCATCTACATCGAGCTACACACAAAGACACACACAGACACAGTCACACACACACAGTCTCACACATACACACACTCTCACATACACACACACACATGCACACACACACACACAGCCACATGCACACACACGCACACAGCCAGACGCGCGCACGCACACACACACACACACACACACACACACAAAGTCTGTGGATCACCAGCGTCTCTGGCAAAACTGTTACTTGTGCTTTCTCATTTATACTAACAGATCTGGTTGAGTAAATATCATTACATTTTAAATTTAGTTGAGAGATATGGGACAGAAATTTAAAAAAAGAAATTGGGTAGAAAGGAAAGCAGGAGTTATCAATACACCAATGCACATCACAGTTGTGTGAATGTTATACATTTGTTAGGAGGTACGAGATTACAGATACAGGAATCTGGTGCAAAAAAAATGGAGCAATCCTGGAATAACTCAGTGGATCAGACAGCATCTGTGGAAATGAAGTGGATAGTTGGTTTCAGGTTGAGACCATTCATTTGGACTGAAAAGGAGTGAGGAAGTATCACGGAAAAGGTATCAAGAGGTGGAAGTGGGGAGACAAGAACCAGCAAATAACAGGTGGAAACAGGTGAAGAGAGATTGATTGGCAGATAAGAGCCAGATGAGAAGGGAGGGGTGTACATTGCAGAAGAGCCTGGGATGTGATAAGTAGAGAACAGAAGTCTGCAGATTCTGTAATCAGATGGGAAAGGAAGTTGAAGAGTGGAATTTAATAAAGAAGGATGGTGGCAGATCGACAATAGACAATATGTGCAGGAGTAGCCATTTGTCCCTTCGAGCCAGCACCACCATTCAGTGTGATCATGGCTGATCATCCACAATCAGTACCCCGTTCCTGCCTTCTCCCCATATCCCTTGACTCCGCTATCTTTAAGAGCTCTATCTAACTCTCTCTTGAAAGCATCCAGAGAACCGGCCTCCACCGCCCTCTGAGGCAGTGACCAAGAGTGGAAAGGGATGAGCAGTGGGGTGGTAGGTGATTCCAATGGGAGGAGTATACAAGTGATGAGCAGATGGTATACATATGGGGAGGGGAGAGAAACAGAGTGATAGGTATCTGGGGGGGGGGGGGGGGTGAGAATGCTGTGGGAGATAGCGAGTGTGTGAGAGAACCAGGGTTGATGGGGGATACAAAAACTGAGGTGGCATGGTTTTCTTGAAATTGAAGAATGAGGTTGAGGTAGAGTATTTAGGCAGAATACTCCAGTTTGCGTTTGGCCTCAACAATGCAGTGGAGGAGTCAGAGAATAAACAGGTCGATGTGGGAAGGGGAATTAAAACGTGAGATCCAGATCTCCAGAGTGGACAGAGCTCTGGTGCTCGACAAAGTTTTAATTTAAACAATTTTAAATGTTTTGTACTTAAGTGACAAAGTCACTTGTTGAAAACTGCAGACGTTCTAGCGTTGCACACATAATACCTTTCTTCTGAAACTGGCTGTTAAGGACTTCCATACATCAGCTTGGAAGTCTAACAAAATATGTGAGTGGGCACAGTTAATTCATTAGGCTTCCAAACAGAACTAATTCTGATCATGCCCATTTTATTCAGAGTTGTACTTGAAAAAATGGTTGCTTGTCTCATTGTCAATGGAAAACATGAAAAAAGACTCAAATCCTGGCTTAAATTGCATATTTATGTTAGAATGTTCTAATTTTCTGGGTGGAGGGTGTCGTGGGTGCAAGGTTATATTATTAAGACTTCACATGGATGTTAACAGAATAGGGAAGGACAGTGCTCACAGAAGGCATGTTCTCAATGTTTGTCTCGACTCAGATGCTGCTGGATCTTCTGCACATAGCCAGCATTTTCTGTTTTTATTGCACATCTTTAGTTCCAATGTTTCTATTTAGCCTTTGGTTGAAATACTGTATACGTTTAGTGAAAGCACAGACAGTCTTGAATAGGTTATCCTCAAGAAATCATACATAGAGAGTAGGTGGTATTTGGAATGCACCGCCAGAGAATCAGGTGGAATCAGACACAAGCACTATGTTTAAGAGGCATTTAGACAGGCATTTAAATAAGCAAGACATGCAGGCAAATGGGATTAGTATAGATAAGGAAACTGGTGCTCTCTGACTGTGACTCTAAAAGTTGGAAGTTCAAATCTTGCTGACAGAGTTGTCACGCAAATTTATTTGGTCTGGATAAAGAAGACACATCTTCTTGACCTGAAGCATCCCAGACTCTGGTGACGAGTCCTAAATATTGACAAGGGCTAATACTGAGCGGAAAAGTTCATTCCCAAAACTCGCCATGATAGCTGACAAAAATCGTAACCCCAGTTTTGCCTACTGCCAGAACAATAAGGATTTAATTGAAAACGTAAAACATCACAATCCTCTGCCCAAAGTTGAACAATGCTCTCTTTGGTTCAGCTCACCTCCTCCTAATAAAAGGTGTTACAATGGGAACCTCCACAAGTCTGAGTTTTCATGCAATAGGACCAGCATTCTTTGTTCTATCCATGTTTGTGTTCAGACATACTGTTACCATGAAACTTGCCATGACTGCTTGCCACCTCACTTTGGTTCACTCTCAACCTTCCACCGTCCCTCTGAAACCCAATGGAAGCTTGAAGACCACATCTGACCTTACACAGTATTTTATACCTTTCAGATTCAACAATTATTTCAATAACTTTTTATCATCATTTTTGATTTTGCCCTTTTCATTTACAGCATCTCCATTCCGATTTCTTGTGTAGTAAATATTTTGCCTACATTGTCATACCCTTTTATTAATTCATCACTCTATCCCTCACTCCACATGAGCTTTTCTTCTATTCTTTCACTCTATCACCCATTGCTCTCGTTTTCCTCCAACTTCCTGCTGTTCGCACTGAATGTTAGCACTCTCGCTCCACAGACACCTGACCAGCATTTTGCACTCTTCTAGCGAAGCATCTCTTCTGGATGGCACTTAGAATCTATACAACAAATGATCATCTGCACTGAAGCATCAGCCTTGGGATCAAAAGAGTTATGTACTTGCAATTCACCATCCATTAAGCTAATTCAGATTCATAGATAGCTCTCATTATTATAGCTCTCAAGAATTATTATTTATTTTGTTGGCCCAATTAATCTCAAATCAAACAATACCAATGTTTGACCCTCATGCAGCATCGCCAGTCTTTTATATTTGTCTTACTACCATGTGCAAAATGGAAGTCATATTTTCTCATATCACGTTTACTATTTCATTAACCACAAAGTATGCCTAAGTCCAAGTACTATAATGGTGACACATGAAAGAGAACTGCAAATTGGATAGGCTCAGGTGCTTGGTGGCCAAATTTACCTTTAAAAGCAGTTTCATTGAAACAACATCCATCATATCACTAGCCAGGTTTTGTCATGTCTCTCCCCCACCCCCACCCCCTCTTTCCTAGCTTTCTCCCCCCCCCCCACCCTTACAACAATTAGTCTAAAGGGTCCAAACCCAAAACATCACCCATTCATGTCTTCTACAGATGCTGCCTGACTCCAGCACTGTCTTTTTTTGGAAACCGGCATCTGCAGTTCCTTGCGTCTCCATCATAATATTGATCCAAATGCTGATAAATTAAACCACTGCATATTTTATTTCACTTCGGCATTCTTATTATTCCATTAGATGAAAAATAATGAATATATCTTTCTATTGTCATGTTTGTGGTTTCCTCAAGTGGTGCTTTGTAGTTAGAAGTTAAATGCAATTTCTCTCCAATGAATCGTTTAAAGATGTCTTACTATGTTTTTCCAGATTCAACTTGTGAAGTGCTGGCTCTGACTGAATACTAAAAGAATAGAAAAATACACGAATAGGCCCTTTGGCCTAAAGCACAGGAACATGCCCTTTCTCCACAATATTAGTGCCAACCATGACGCCGATCAAAACTAATCCTATCTACCTGCACAAGGTCCATTTCCTACCCGTTCATATGTCTGTCTAAATATCTCTTAACCCTCCCCTGGCAATATGCTTCAGACATTCACCACATAGCAAAGAATTTGCCTCATAAATCTCCTTTAAACCTTAAACTTTAAACCATACTTGCGCAAGGCATTTGAGAAACAGGAGATAGCACCTGCAGCTCATTTTCTACGAGTTCAACATCTCTGCTCATATAATGAGTCTTTCTCTGCCTTTCAAATCAGGTTTCTGAGAACAATTACAAACCAATCCATTGGAAATACCCCAATAACTGCTTTATGATTGCTGTGATTTGATACCATTTAATTACCTCCACACTGCTTTTAAATCAACACTATTAAATTTGTTTCAAGCAAAACTGAGCAGATTCTGAAGTTATTGTAATTGTCTCATTCTCCAAATTATTGGTCTGAAATTACACTTCCCTTTGCTTTTGTGGAATTTACAACCGATACAAGAAATTGAATACCATTAAAAAAATGTTGAAATTCTATCTTTTTTTGCAGATCAAGTTAATCTTTTTCTCTATTTGAGGATTATTTCCACATATTCAATATGTTCTTAAGTATCCATGCTTCTCTGCATTTAATTTGGATAATATTTCCACTTAAGGCTAGAATTGCAACAGTAACTCAAGACCAGTTGTTAAGCCATATGTAATTTAGCTTAGTTTTGAATACCTCTAAAGTATTCTCAACTTGTACTTAATAGATTAGGTGAGCAAAGTTGGAGTGTAGAAATGTATTTTGAAAAGGTTTAGCAAACTGTGTGTCATACATAAAATTTGTAAGTATGTCAGACTACAATTTAAATGCAAGGTATACATAAATCTAGCTATCAAATAAAGTAATTCACAGCAACAGAAGTTAATATTTACAACAGCAGAGCCCTAAAGAAAACCAGTGGGCAGTAAAATGGAAAACTAAAGTGCAAAAAAAAGCAATAAAATGCTGCAGTTTGTTAGATATCATTCACTTTAATTAAAGATATATATGCTTTAAGCAAGGAAACATTTTATAGTGTAAAAGGGCAGAAAATTAGATAAGCAATTTACATGAATCAACAGCAGATTTACATAATTATCGTTGCAATTTCCACAGTAAAAACGTAATTAAGTACCGAGTACTGCCATTCCGGTCAAAACAACCTTCTTGAAATACAATTTACAGAAAGGTATGCAATATGCCAGATGTACACGATGATTTACAACTCCATCAAGAAACAGATAAAAGATCAAAATATTTAAGTACAGAATAAACAATTTATGAATTTGCCAAAATTAAGTTTTGAAATTTCAAGCATACTGAAAGGAATATTTCGGAAACTAATGAAAAGTGGCATGGGTATTTTCTCAAGCAAAATTTTTACTTGGATACAGAATCTACATGACTTCTTTCTAAGGTTTAAGGGGACATCAGCCATTCCCACATCAACCAATTACAAGCCTCATGATTGCAACAGATTTCTTTATTACATGGTAAATTGTGCTGCAGTTACTATCGTAGATCTAACCACAATCTGGATAACAATTTTATCCACTCAAAGAAAAGTTTTCCTTTTATTGAAAATGGTTTAATTCAAGTACAAATCTCCAATGGTTGTCTGCCTCTCTCATATCTATCCACCGGTTCACAATGTTGTCGGGCAAACGGGCAAAAAGCAAAGTTCAGAGGCAGGTGTCCACAAGATCTTCAACTATGTGAGGGTGTTTAAGAAGGAACTGCGGATGCTGGAAAATCGAAGGTAGACAAAAGTGCTAGAGAAACTCAGTGGGTGCAGCAGCACCTATGGAGCGAAGGAAATCGGCAACGTTTCGGGCCAAAACCCTTCTTCAGACTGATGTTGGGGGGGGGGGGGGGGGGCGGGGAGAAGAAAGGAGAAAGGAACAGGAGGAGCCCGAGGGCTGAGGGGGAGCTGAGAAGGGGAGGAGACAGCAAAGGCTACCGGAAATTGGAGAAGTCAATGTTTATGCCGCTCGGGTGCAGACTGCCCAAGCGGAATATGAGGTGCTGCTCCTCCAATTTCCGGTGGTGCTCACTCTGGCCATGGAGGAGGCCCAGGACAGAAAGGTCGGATTCAGAATGGGAGGGGGAGTTGAAGTGCTGAGATACCGGGAGATCAGGTTGGTTAATGCGGACCGAGCGGAGGTGTTCGGCGAAATGATCGCCAAGCCTACGCTTGGTCACACCGATGTAGATCAGCTGACATCTAGAGCAGCGGATGCAATAGATGAGGTTGGAGGAGATCCTCCAACCTCATCTATTGCATTCTGAAAATATTACAGAAATTCTGAAGGTAATGGAGGGCTTGGTGACAAGTGGGATGGTAGGAATGAGAATCAATGATCATATAAAGGGTGGTGGGAATTAATATCCTGTAGATACAAGAAATAATTTTAGTAACACTCCCAATTTATGCACAAATGCAATTAACCCGAGGTGGAATTAATAAAATTCATGCGATTAAAGACACAGAAGGTGCTGTGCTTAACAGAAATAAATCTTGACTCTGTTAAATTGCTTGAGGGTCAAAATTAAAGTTATGCCCATATGATCTTGAGTTTTTCATTGATACCACAACTAGTGATTCTGTTGATACCACAACAATTAGATAATTAAAAGGATCGAACAAGTACGCAGACTCAGTGTTCCGAAGTGCCTGTTTCCACGCTGTACCTCTAAACTAAAACAAACAATCCCAGAGAGCACATACAGTGAAAATGGAAGAACAGCAGAACAAATCTGATACCATATTGTATTAACAGCAAGGGGAACAAGGAAAGGAGCTTGACATTCATATGAAGAGAAAAAATATTGAAAACAATGTTTTAGTAGATGTTAAGTGCTAAAGTAGTAATAGCTGCTGAGAGAGACAAAGATCTAAGCTCTGGACAACTGAAAAGCTCCAATCCTGGGAATGCTTTGGGGGGGGGAGGGGGGGGGAGACGATGGTGGGGGATACAAATCCGGGTATGTGCCAAGGTAATTGAAAACAGAACAAAACAGTTTGAAGCTGGAAAGTTAATCAGAGGTTATCTGGCAAAGGGAGTTCAAAAGGTAACTTTGTGCCAGTAGTTTATGAATTGAGGGTTGCAGGGTGCCTAGAGCTGACTGGGAATTAAAAGTGAAAAGAAATCTTAACCACAACAGAAACTACTTTTGAACAAAGGTTTCCATGAAGGATTTGTTTTAAATTGGAACAACCCAGTAACATTATTTTACATACATGATTATTGAATTAGTTAATGCAAACTTTTTTTTTTAAAGTCAACCCAGTAATTTGAAGCCAAGATTTGAGAAAACTACCACTAAAGGTCACATTTTGAAACGTGATTAAATACAAAGCTTCAGTCTTGGTGCAATGACATCAGTACAGCAAAAAAAGGTCACATTATCAAGAGCTGCTGCCTAAGCTTATTGCAAAAGCCTTTTTACAAGGAGCGAGTTTCTTTGTGATAAGTAGATTTATTCTCTTGAGTTGTACTATGGGATATTGTTTCGACTTCTCATGTAAAAGGGGTAATTATGATAACCAAAGTAGTCAGTCAAATCCCTTACACTCATGGTTTTCAACTTTTTTTTTGTTTGAGAGAATCCCTGAAAATACCAACATGTCCCCTGGAGACTCCCTGCAAATACTGATTACCCTGGGGGGATGCTGTTCCCTGAAAAATAACACTAGTTATCCATGGGCAAACACTGATTTTGTTTTAAAGGATCTACAATGACAGAAATAAAATGCAAGAATGGTAAACACAACTGTGGTCCCTCTGGGAATCCCTGCCAATCCCCAGAATCTCCTTGCAGGCCTCACAGAATCCGGAATTCATGTTTGAAACTATGCCCCAGAACATTTACAGAATTAAAATCCACAGTATGTCAATCTACAGATGAAAAAAAAGTTAACATGATTTTGACATCTGTAAGATATAATCAAGCAAGAATTTGAATATGTATTGGAAGTTGCAATGAATCATATTTAGAAACTACTTCAACTAGTCTTTTGGATTTTGTATCACACTTTGTCTTTGTCCAACCATATGCCTATCAAAAACCACTCACATCTGTCCACACCTATAATTGCCAGGCTTTGTTCTACCCCTGGTAGACAGTGGGTCAGGCAGCATCTCTGGAGAAAAAGGACGGGTGATGTTTCGGGTCAGGACCCTTCTTCAAGTCAAGTCAAGTCACATTTATTTATATAGCACATTTAAAAAACAATTCTCGTTGGCCAAAGTGCTTTACATTGGTATAAGAATAGTATAACAGACAAACTACATACATATAGCCCTCGCTCAGAGGACGTCAAGAAAGGCTTGGGAGTACAGATGAGTTTTTAGTCTTGACTTAAAGGAGTCGATGGAGGGGGCAGTTCTGATGGGAAGAGGGATGGTGTTCCTGAAAATAGACGGGAGGTAACTGGAGGTAAAAAAAATACCAGAACAAAACAGGGCCAGTAACAGATGACCAAGGAAGTGCAGATCCCATAATGGCCCATTGTTCAAGGTATCCCTGTTTTGTCCTACCGCTCTTTCAACTTTCTCCCCCCCCCCCCCCCCACAACCAGTCTGAAGAAGGGTCCCGACCCAAAACGTCACCTATCCATGTTCTTCAAAGATTGCTGCCTAACCCGATGAGTTACTCCAGCAGTTTGTGTCATTTTTAGATTTTCCTTTTCTCAATTCATAATTCATACTTTTTCATTTTCCACGGAAATTTTTAACAAACTTGGTTAAAAACCCTTCCAAACAAAAATGCAGATTACAATTCACATATTATCTCAAATCCGAAATGCTAACCAATTATCTCTGTTTATTTCTTATTTGTTGCTTTGATTTGTTTGAAATTTGTGGCCGTGGTGATTTGGAAAGAGGCGTTCTTTTTGTTGTCTCTGAGTGTTGCGTAAATCCTAGAACGGAATACCAAGATTTACAACTATTAACAGTGAGATACGCAAATGAACAAGAACATCAATTTAAATATTACATGGACTTTGGAAGTTCCACGGCAACCACTAAGATTAAATACCTAGGCACTTTTGCTCTGTAGTTTGATAACTCCAAAGGCGAATAAATGTTATATGTTTTAAGCTACCTCTAATCCACCTGTCCATAGTAGAACTTTGTTGTTTAATAGTATATTGTTTCATAGAAGAACCATTACTATTATTTTAAGCAATCCTAGTAGAAAGGAACAGTGGGGACCACCACCACGTGTTCCAAACCTCATTCAGTCCTTCTATGAGAATATGCATGGTACTATGCAATTTGATGACACTACATCAGACAGTTTCCCCATAAGAAATGGAGTGAAGTAAGGCTGTGTCCTAGCGCTCACTGTTCAGCACCTGCCTATCTGCCCTTCTGTCCGTTGCCTTCCCGACAGACACGGAAGGAGTGTATAATGACACCAGAAGCGGCGGGAAGCTCTTCAATCTAGCAAGGTTGAAAGTCAAGATGAAGGCGAGTACCATGCTTTTAAGGGAACTCCTGTACACTGTCCCTGCACTCATTGCCCCAACGATAGGAGGACTTCCGGGGCTGATGGAGAGACTGTCTCATGCTTGCAATAAAGACCGACTGACAATCAGCATTAAGACGACTGTTGTCATGGGTCAAGGCACTCACTCTAAACACCACTCTGCTGGAAGCAGACAACAATTTTGCCTGCCTATTATCTAAGGTGACTGATAGCCTACCTCTGGATGAGGAAATCAATTTACGCATAGGTAAAGCAACAACTACCTTCGGATGTCCAACCAAGTGGGCATGGAAGAAAAGGAACTCACAATCAAGACGAAGATACCTGTCTACAAAGCGTGCATCTTGAGCACGTTACTGTACAGCAGTGAAGCTTGGACGAATTATCTACATCAAGAATGGAAATTTAATAATTTTAATTTCTACTGTCTACGCATCCTGGGAATTTCTTGGCAGGACAAAAATCACCAATGAATCTGTCCTCTCCCTGGCCAACATGCCTAGCATCCCTGTGATCCTCAAGCAGAAAAGTGTCTCTGCTGGCTTGGATATGTACACAGGATGGAAAATTGAACCATCTGCAAAGATTGGCTATACAGGGAGGTCGCCACTACACGGAGACCAAGAGGAAATCCGAAGTTTGGCGACAAGAATGAGACTAAAAGAGATATGTCAAATTTTTAACATTACCACTGACAACTGGGGAACATCTACTGAGGACTGGAGAAATGCCCACCAGGCAGGTATGAAGGATCACAACAGCATCTGGTTCAAGACCATGAAGGTCAGACACCCACACCACAAAAAGCGTCAATGGCAGCAGCAACACAATACAACAGCCAGAGACAACTTCACCTGTGGAAGCTGTGTGAAGGTCTGCCTGTCAAGGATAGGCTAGTCAATCACAGCAGGAAATGCAACCACGGTTGAAACATTCCCCTCTCCAAGCAGGACAATGTCAAAGCCGCACCATCATCTCTCGAAGATGGATGGATCCTAACAACCTATTGGAAAGGAACAGAGGGGATGTGGGGGTGAGATGATGGGTTAAACGCAGTGAAAACTTGGACTATTAGCCAGGCAGCAATTATCAGAACATATGTCACAACATTCAAGTCATGGAAAACATTATCATTAGTGGGATTATGTTTTATTTTAAGACTTTGAAAGGCTTCAAGGATTTTAAAGTAAGATATTTATTGTAACAGAGCCATCAGAAATAAAATATATACTGCCACTAGGCAAGTCATGGATGACAAAACACTCGCAACCAGTTATATTACATTGCTAGAAACCAGAAACTGCAGATGCTGGTTTACAAAAGAGGACACGGAGTGCCCGAGTAGCTCAACGAGTCAGTCAGCATTTTTTGTCTTCTCTAGGTACACTGCTGTTCACAGTCATGTAAATATTGGGAAAGTTTTCATCTCTGCAATGCGTTCTTGATGAAGATGAAAGAGGTTTGAAGAGGAAAAGGTTTAAAGTGGAACTATCCCCCCACAAAATATTTGTGTTGCTCTCCTTTTTCAAAAGTGGTTCTTACCCAAATCTTTAAATTTTCACAACTAATTAACTATTGCGCTCAACAACCATTTTTGCAGTATATTTTTTACGAATACAGAACCTTCAGATGTAAACCAATTATGCTTAGATTGTTTTTTCCAGCCTCCCTCTACAACATGCCACTTCTTTGATGAATCTACAAACGTGTTACATGTGTTAACCATGCAAATCTGTAATCTCAGATTTCTAACAAAATCACACTGAAGCAAGACTTCAATGTGGCTGGCTCCAATTTCTTGAAGATGTGGCAAAATAAACTTTCAGATGCAGAGGAATTGATCATGTTTAGGATGCCCCATGGTTATAGTTTGAGGGTGAAGAGGACATAGGTTAAAGGTGAAAATATTTAATAGGAATCTGAGGGGTAACTTTTTCCACACTAATGGTGATGGGTGTATGGAACTAGCTGTCAGAGGCTGTAGTTGAGGCAGGGACTATCCCAACATTTAAGAATGTTAGACAGATACATGGATAGGACAGGTTTGGAGGGATATGGACCAAACATGGGCAGGTGGGACTAGTATAGCTGGGACATGGTGGTCGGTGTGGACAAGTTGGGCCAAAGGGCCGGTTTCAACACTGTATCACTCTATGACTGTGGTGCAGCACTGCCCCACAGTGCCAGAGACCAGACTTCAAGTGTTCCCTGCAACTGTGCGAGTTTCCTCTAGCATCCCAAGAGACGTGCAGGTTACTTGGCCATTGCAAATTGCCCCAAGCAAGTAGATGGGTGATAGAATCTGGGGGGAACTGTTGCCAATGTGGAGAGGATATAAACATGGGATTAAGGTAGGATTATCATAGATGGGTGATTAATAGTCATTGCACTTATTTGGTCAAAAAGCCTTGTATGTTTAGTTTAGGGAAACAGCATGGTAACAGACCCTTCAGCCCATCGAATCCATGCTGACCAGTGATCACCCGTACACCAGTTCTATCCTACAAACCAGGACAGTTTACAGAAGCCAATTAACCTACACACCTGTATTTCTTTGGAAAGGAGGAGGAAACCTGAGCACCCAGAAAATACCCACGCGGTCACAGGGAGAATGTACAAACTTCGTACAGACTGCACCTGAAATCAGGATTGAACCTGGGTCTCTGGCACTGCAAGGCAGAAACTCTACCGCTGAGCCACTGTGCCGCCCTTCCTGTATGCGGGTAGTGATGGCTGCATCAGAAAAGAGGATGCCGAGAAGCAATTCCAATGAGAAAAGGTCAGTAATCGTCAGCAATTTGATGAGAGCTTTTCCTCTATCACATCGAAACCATTTATGCACAAATTAAGCAAGGGCAATCACAATACTTTTTGAGGTGGACCTCTAATTTGCTCTTGTAGATTAACCTTCAATATGAAGTGATAACGAGAGCACTGGGAAACCTTGTGTGTATTGTATTAAGATTATCACATGAAAGGAAGGAAGGCATACGTTTAGGTTTGAAAACATAAAAGTAATATTTTTATAGAACAGAGAACTGTTCAGCCCAGAAACAGGTGCTTCGGCCCACAATGTGCGTGCTGAACATGATGCCAAGTTAAACGCACCTCCTCTGCCTGCGTGCGATCCATATCCTCCATTTCCAGCATATCCATGTGCCTATCTAAAAGTCTCTTAAATGCCACTATAGTATCTGCTTTAATACTTGGAAGGAATAATGCCAGTTAAAGAAGAGAGAGTTGCTTAAGGAATCTTGTGTAAATAATGCAAGGAGGTGCAGTAGTGGAGTGAACGAGGGGAAGAAGAGGTGGTAATGATGGCTGCATCAGGAAAGCGGATGCCGAGAAGAGGGGACCGCACGTCAACCGCGAGAGCGCCGAGACTATGCCGCGGGAGCGCCGCACGGATGCTGCGCGGGGGCCGAGTGATCTCAGTACGGCCGGTCCCACGAGCTTGCGGTGTTATAGAAATTTGCTATATAAAAGACAAGCGGGGCTGTGGCGGCGGTAGTGCTGATCGCGGCGCTGTGGCGGCGCCCGTGCCGCACACGTGCCTCACTGGCGGAGGCTGTGGCGGTGACCGTGCCGCACTCGTGCCTCACTGGCGGCGGCTGTGGCGGTGAGAGTTCGACTCACGGCGCTCGTGCCGCACTGGCGGCGGCTGTGGCGATGACGCACTCGTGCCTCACTGGCGGCGGCTGTGCGGTAAGAAATTATTTTTAGACATTGCTGACTTTTTGTGAGCACCGTGCGGTGTTGGGACCAACGCCGCACGGCCCTGGCGGTGTGCGTTTGACCAAACCCGCGGTCTCTGGCGGTCCACGAGCGGTAGATACTTCCTGTATCACCGCCAATGACCGCAGACTCGTGAGACAGGCCTTTAACCGACCTCACTATTGCTGCACCAAATGTCATACAATCACTTCTTTAACAGGAACAGTCAATCTAACCTTGCATGATTAACAAAGGGAACTGTACATCAGACTGGAATTTCCATAATTATTCTCTTGTGCCAGAACGTCAAGCAGTAAGTTAATTGAAATTCAAAAATTCCTTAAACTTGACAACGTTTGTGGAGTTGAAGAACACCAGAAAAGAATTTGCAGCACGATATACTGGAAGGATTAATAAATTATTTAATAGTATGTAAATCATTAATTTTCTAGCTAAATGCTGAAATAAAAAGGTACTGCAGTGTGTCTTTAGCCTTCACGTAGCTTTGTTTGAAGGACAAGATATGTTGAGAATGCACTAAAGTCACAACTTAGAACAGAAGGCGTGCATAAAGAGAAGCCTGGAAGGTGCCTTTGTAGGTGTTTCATTCAGTTATTTGCATAGATTGTAATCTATGGCCCACCTTGGGAAGACAAATACCTACAAAAGATTCATTTCAGAGGTAATTTAAAGGTAAAATACTTCTGCAGCCAGAAACTAGAGAAAGCCGATCTACTAAATGCAAATGAAGCATAATGAAACAATCTAAATGTTGCTATTCATTGGGTAACTGACGATAATGTGAACCGTAAGTAATAAATCTACTGAATTCAATCACACAAAAGAATAAAGTTAGGGAGATCTCAACATTTCTGTGTACACTCTTGTGCTCCACCCCCTTAAACATGTTACATTGGGGGATAATGTAAGAGAAAGCAATGACAATATAACACACAAAAGCACTCTCCACAGTACACACCTTTTCTATGCAGCCATAATTTTCCTTTTTGAACAAAGAATGTTTGACTTCTTGAGTAAAGGAAGTTGCCTCTGGCTAATGCTGGGCTGCACTGTCAGTATCTGAGTGCACCAGATGTCTGCAATGGTCAAAACAACATGTTCTGCTGTGGTGCATATTAGCTCCAGCCTATCACTCTGCAATGCACTGCCTCTACAATGAGGCAGACTTAGAGCAGGCATAGCAACAGCCGTGCAACCCGATTGGCTGGCAGCAATGTGAAACCCACAGTGTCAAACTCTGCTATAGTTTCCTGTCCAGCAGCAGCAGCCACATCTCTACACAGCTGCAATCAGACAAATTAAAGTTCAGAGTACAACAGCAGCCTCTCGCACCGGCAACTGTAGAACTAAGTCACTATATATATATATATATATACTACTATGCAAAGCAGGCGTGTACACTGTCAGCTTAAATACAGTATTACTTCAGTAGGTTTAAAGAATTGTTACAAAACTTACAATCTTGATATATATAAAACTATGCAGAGCAGGCGTGTACACTGTCAGTTTAAATACAGTTTGCTACTTCAGTATGGTTTATAAAGAATTGTTACAAAACTCTTACAATCATGAAAATTAATATTTCCAATATAAAAGTAATCAACGCAAAAGTTTAATGGGTATGCCATGAGACCAAATAATGTTAAATATAATTTTAAATGAGGAAAAGCTTCCTTCAGCCACCGTCCTTGAGCTGCTAATCTGCCATCTCCAAATGCCTAGTGGATGGTTCTTTAAACCAGTCACCAAAGCTAATCAATTATCAACTGGATGGAGTGGCACAAGACCCTCCTCAGAAGTAACTGATGATTCATTTTCTTTCTTGCACACATGCATAAACCTCTTTTAACATCAATTAAGACGCTTATGGCCATAAAAAAAGTAACCCATCCTCCAATCTCAAACAACAGGCTCAATGAAGGAAACTGATGAAGTTGACAAAACACCTTCAGAATTTGTTTAAAAAAAGCCACAAACAAGACCTCAAAATAATCCTACATGTTCACAAGAGGGAAAGAAAAAAGACACACAGAAATAATTAATGTTGTAATCTAATCATATGAATGTAAACCAGTCAGTAGGAAGGATCTTAAATGGTTCTGAGTTTTACAAAACTGTTCTTTGAATCTGGAATTTCAGTTCAAAGCTACTGCACACCACTGGGATTTAATCTCCTGCTGCTTGTAGAGATCTTATCAAGAGCATACCTAGTTCTGCAAATTTATCGATTTTACAGATGAACCATATAGGAGAAAAAAAAGGGGTTGAATCACAGGTCTGTCCAATTTAGTTGTAGACAAAAAAAAGTTTCCACGGTGGAACACAAAAAAAATCTTTGATAACAAGCAAACACGAATGTCAGAATCAGCACTAGCTACAAAATTCTACACTATGAAATTCAGTATCAAGATTTATTTGAATTATGGTCATTCGGGGAATGTATCAAATGGTACTTGTTGCCCTTGGAATTACAATGAAGCCAATGGGTAGGGTGATTGATAGGGTGAGAAATCAATAAGCAAAATAAAAGCACAAATTGAGCCTGGATCCTTTTGAAAAAGTCCATAACATACACGCATCAGTAGATTGGCTTTAGACAGTATGACAAATGGAAAATTCAACTGGTCAGTAGAGTGTATAATGAAGGTAACATAATTATATTTACGGTTCATACACAAACCACTATCAGTGTACTCTCCCAGGCCAACTCCATTGACTCTGCTGCACAGGCCATGGTATTTGCGCGTCCAACATCATCGCTCGAAACAGACGTTCTATTCTGAGCTCCGTCTTGCAAAAAGATGACCAGACGGAAGAAAAATGCAACACTCTCCCCAAATCTTAGGATTGCACTGCGAATGATCGCTCAAAGTGGAGAAGGAGCTTTCAGGGTGATGTTAGGAACCTTAAATTAATGCATCAGGAGTACAATGGCCCCCTCCGAAAACAACAGAACGAGAGTACCTCTTCAAACACTAATGTCAGGTAGTCCTGGCCCATTTGGCAGGGAGTCTGCAGTTCCCTTATTGGCCTCATCAGAACCCACTGAATGGGTGATGATCTAGGACTCCATAGAAACAAAGCTTCTGAGGAAAATTGTTCAATTTTGCTACCTTCATCAGTAATTATTTTAAGTAACCCACTAAACTGACTGACATCATTCAAACTCTGTAATGTTAATTACTGCCATGATGTAATCTCATACATTAATCTCAAATTACTGCCATGATGATAACTTGCGTTGTTCAAAACTTCGGAATGCATCGTGATGTATGTCACTGCAATATGACAAATAGGGGCAAACATTTGAACTGAATATGATAGTTAATGCAAAAGAGGAAAACATAGAAATGACTAATAAGTGAACGAGCAAAAATAAAAACACAAACTTGTTTCCAAATTTTGAAACTTCATATTTTATGAAAAAAAGTAGATGCCAGGTCACAACAATGATTAAATCAAAGGACTATAATAACAATTTTCCATTAGAATGTTCTGAAATCTTTGAACTCAATTAAACAATCTTAAACCAAAATTGTTTTGTGGAACCAGTGTAATCATATTAGTGACATGCAAGTGGATGAGTCTAGTTTAATGAGCTATTTAATTTTCAGATCAAAGAACTTGCAGCACCAATCTGACAAAGACATTAAAAGTTAATTTATTAGAAATACTATTCTGTTTTGCCGAAGTCCATAAAAATGAGATGTAGAAATTGCAAGTCATGTTGACTATCAAAGAAATAAAATCATTAAGAAGGCTTCAGAATAAATATTTGCTTGATTCGGTTAAATTTACGAAGTTAAATATAAAATCCAAATAATATTTGATCCTAGACTTTGAATTTAAAACACCGTACTAATTTGCATGTTACCCCAATTTTAACAGATAAAGTTAGGTTAACATTTTGTAAAGTTTCAAAGTAACATTAGAATTGCCTTATTGCAGGTAAACTGTGACAGTCATTTAATCCACATTTCAATGTAAAATATACTTTGGTATGCATGTAAATATGATCTTTAAAAATTACAAATTTAGAAAAGGACCAATGTTGGCCAAGTATTTTTCCTTGCAAATTGCCATCGAAGCAAAAGATGACTCCCGCCCACTTCTCAGATTGTACCTTGAGTTCTTCATCCACTTTGTTGGAGTATGGCTATGTTTTATACACAAGCAAGATCCCACATGCAATGAGGACAGGATGAATGACCAGCTAATGGACGGCACAGTGGTGCAGCGTCGAGCTGCAGCCCAACAACATCTGAAACTTGGGATCGATCCTAACCTTGGGTGCCGGCCGCAAGTGTTTGCATGTTCTCCCTGTGACCGCAGGGGTTACATCTGGGTGCTCTACTTTCCTGCACATCCCAAAGGCTAATTGGCATCTGTAAATTGGCCCTTCTGTGTAGGGAGTGGATGAGAAAGTAGGACAACAAAGAATTAGTGTAAACAGGTGATAGATGGCTGGCATGGACTCGGAGGGCCAAAGCACAGTTTCCGTGCTCTATTGCTAAACTGAACTAAATAAAATTAAACTGGTTGTTTAGGAACAAATAACTGCCAGGTACGATTAAAAAATTGTTATTCCCGACCAGCCATGTTGGGAAGGCAAAGTCATTGCTCCCTAGAGAATTAAGCTGCGTTGGGACAAAGCGGACAGAGAAAAAGATTATAAAGATGTGTTCAAAGGGGAAAAAAAACACACAAAAAAGGTATCATCTCCACTGACTCCTGGTAGCCACTGTCATGGGAGCACACAAATCAGAGAAGGAACATGGTATTGAGAACCAAAGCCTTGAATTATATGTATCAGGAAGCCCTGCCTAACTGGCGGAAGTGTACTCCTTCACAGACTACTTGTCAGTCACCTCTTTCTGCAGAATATTCATCAATGCCCACATTGCCCTCATTAGCCATATCATAACCTGCAAAACTGGAGTGAAGGAAGAATAGGAAAATAAATTGAGAGAACTAGAAGTGAGGAGAGGACAAAACAGAGTGAGGAGGGGAATGGACAAACTGGGGCAGTTCGGAGAGGATAAACAGGCAGAGAGAGGATAAAGGTGGAGAATGGAGAGAAAATAGAGGGTGAAAATGGAAACGGATGAAAATGAAAAACTGGGGATGGGGAGGAGGAAGAGTGATGCACAGAGAGAGATTAGAGCGAGAGAGAAATTAGAGGTATTTACATAACTGTTCATGACCTCAGGCACCCTAGACCTTTTAAATCCGGTCATTGGTTTGTTCTACAAAATTAGACTTTCGTTGCGTTTTAACCAACATTATAGGATATTTTAACACAATTAATAATGCAAAGGATTGCCAGTTTAACACCTTGTCAAAGAAATATCTCTGACAATGCAGTGCTTTAATATCCCAAGAAATATCAGCCCTGATTACATGCTCAACTGCTTTAATGGGGTTTGAATCTACTGTGTTTAATTGATTTAAGAAATTTTGGAACAATTCAATGATATTGAAAACTTTACATGTAAAGGTTAAGGAGTGTCAGCAGATTAGAATGTTTTCACTGTCTTCAGTAATGCATTTTATCCAGTTTTTAAATACTACAGAGTTTACACAAATGTAACCTCAAACCACACTATTCAAAACAACTTCAGAACTTAGTGATTAAAAATTGCATGTGCCTGTCTCTCTGACTGCAGTTTAACAACCCAACATGAAACACAATACCGAAAATCCTGAATTATTCTACTGAATGATCACTTTTAACATTTGTTTATTATACAGGTTTAACGCACCCATAAATACTGAAAGCAAATGAAGCATGAAATGTGGTTAATATTACGGAATTCAATTTATGTTAATTGGAACTAGTTTCTGGGAAAAATCCATTTGCAAAGAATAATTGTCCTTGCACCTGTTGATTACTATGCTTAAAACAATATTGGAGCTGGTGGAAGAAAAGCTATGGATTGTATTCTGCTGCAACTACTTATTTTGCATTCTGGACAAGACTTCGGAATCCCATTTGCAAACACATGAGTGCATTGCTCTCATTCCTTTAACAAAACTACTATACTTGTAAACAAACCACCCAAATAGGAACATGCTGCTATTTTCATGACCTTCACAGCACAATAATCTTCACAGCTGCCCAAACAGCAGGAAGTGACGTGATGATGACAGATACACAAAGTTGTTGCTAGGTGGTGAAAGCCATATCCTATTACATTGGGTTAATGCAAGTCTGAAAGCAGCTAGAATGATTAATACCAAGTAGAGTACAAGCACCAGACACACCAATCAAAGTTAAATCCGCTCTTGCATCCTCCTTAAAAAATACAAAATAACATTTTTAATTCTGTTTTCAAATTCACCAAATTCTTGGTAGTTCATTAATACAGTGCATTCCGAAAGTATTCAGACCCCTTCACTTTTTCCACATCGTTATGTTACAGCCTTATTTTAAAATGGATTAAATTCATTTTTTTAATCATCAATCTACACACAGAATGAAGAAGCAAAAACAGGTGTCTTGAAATTTTTGCAAAGTAATTGAAAAGAAATAACTGAAATATCACATTTACATAAGTATTCAGACCCTTTCCTATGACACTCAAAATTGAGCTTAGGTTCATCCTTTTTCCATTGATTATCCTTGAGATGTTTCTACAACTTGATTGGAGTCCACCAGTGGTGAATTCATTGATTGGACATGATTTGGAAAGGCACACACCTGTCTATACAAGGTCCCACAGTTGACAGTGCATGTCAGAGCAAAAAAACAAGCCATGAAGACAAAGGAATTGTCCGTAGACCTCTGAGAGAGGATTGTGTCGAGACACAGATCTGGGAAAGGGTATAAAACAATTTCTGCACCATTGCAGGTCCCACAGAGCACAGTGGCCTCCGTCACTCTTAAATGGAAGAACTTGAGATCCACCAGGTCTCTTCATAGAGCCGGCCGCCTGGCCAAACTGAGCAATCGGGGGAGAGCTCGAGTTCCTCTGTGGAGATGGGAGAACCTTCCAGAAGGGCAACTATATCTGCAGCAGCACCAATCAGGCCTTTATGGTAGAGTGGCCAGAGAGAAGCCACTTCTCAGTAAAAGGCACATGACAGCCCGCTTGGAGTTTGCCAAAAGGCAACCAAAGGAGATTCTCTGGTCTGATGAAACCAAGATTGAACTCTTCGGCCTGAATGCCAAGCATCACGCCTGTAGGAAACCAAGCGCCGCTCATCACCTGGCCAATACCATACCTACGGTGATTCATGGTGGTGGCAGCATCATGCTGTTGGGATGTTTTTCAGCGGTAGGAACTGGGAGACTAGTCAGGATCGAGGGAAAGATGAACGGAGCAAAGTACAGAGAGATCCTTGATGAAAACCTGCTCCAGAGCGTTCCGGACCTCAAACTGGGGCGGAGGTTCCACTTCCAACAAGACAACGACTCTAAGCACACAGCCAAGACAACACAGGAGTGGCTTTGTGACAAGTCTGTGAATGTCCTTGAGTGGCCCAGCCAGAGCCCGGACTTGAACCCGATAGAACATCTCTGGAGGGACCTGAAAATAGCTGTGCATCGATGCTCCCCATCCAACCTGACAGCTTGAGAGGATCTGCAGAGAAGAATGGGAGAAATTACCCAAATACAGGTGTGCCAAGCTTGTAGCGTCATACCCAAGAAGACTTGAGGCTGTAATCACTGCCAAAGGTGCCTTAACAACATACTGAGTAAAGGGTCTGAATACTTATGTAAATGTGATATTTCAGTTATTTCTTTTCAATTACTTTGCAAAAATGTTCTAATCACCTGTTTTCGCTTCTTCATTCTGGGGTATTGTGTGTAGATTGATGATAAAACTAATGAATTTAATCCATTTAGAAAAAGGCTGTAACGTAACAAAATGTGGAAAAAGTGAAGGAGTCTGAATACTTTCTGAATGGACTGTATATCAGGTACATGATCGAACCATGGCATTACCATACTTATCTTGGCCAGAGGCAGTCTGTACAGTGCCCCACCTTTCAATTTTTTCCAAAACAAGTGCAGTCCTCCTATAAAACTGCACTAAACTCCCTGTGAATGAATATGCCATAACTCTGTAGATTAAACCTTAATGCAGCGCCATGTAAAATATTTTGATATATTTAAAAATATATTTTAATATGGTTATATTCCACAAAGTAAAAATTACTAAAAGTACAGAATCAAAGGGTAGCACCTGAACCCCCCCCCCCCCCATCTCAATTAGACACAGACTGGGATCAGCAGGAGTGAGGTTTCACATACTGTACATGTCTGAAAGTTATTTTTTTTTTTAAGGTACCTCTTTATTTAAAAAGTAAACATTAAAGGTTGGTTGTTAACTGAGTTATGTAAAGGTACTCTACAAACCACAGACTCTTGAATGGAATCTTAGAAGCTCCTGCTCAACTTTCTAAAAAAAAAACGAAGAAACTACAAACATTTCTGTCTGCTGAAGTTCCCAACTCTGCTCCCCCTGCTCGCCACCACCCTTCCTGTTTTTCTTTTTTTTTTAATGAAAATGTTTTCCATGCCTTTAGTTCCCCACTATGCTCTCAATCTTTCCCTTCCACCATCTTCTTAGCTACTACAACCTTCTCCCCTTGACGATGTGAGGTGCTCTCGGTATTGTTGTACTTGGTACAGGTGGGACCAATACACTGATCCTCTGTGTTACAGTCATCCAAACCATCTTCGATTTCATCTGAAGATCTAAGATGACCAATAGGCCACAACACACAAGTCTGCAGATAATGAGAGGAAATGTGCCCACCACTGCCCTTGTCCCCTGATAGCCAACTTTGTGTGAGGCTGCATCAAGTTGTGCATAGTGTCAAACAGTGCATCATCACATCCACTGTGCTGCAACGGATGGGCCTGACCTCATCACCGTGCAATGTTTCATTCAGTGGACCTTGCAACACTAGCTGGCTTCATGGCAAAGTTCTTTCAGGAAACATCTTTGACCACAACACTATCAGGCACAGTAGCCAGTGCGGAGGGTCCTGCAAGCTTTGAAGAAAGAAACAATAAATTCTGTGTAAGGTTTCCCAAGCAGATACCAAAATGCCTCATCACCAGTATAAGCACATTGCTTGGTTGACTGTGAGAAAGTCCTCACTGCCAGATCTTCCTGCATGAGTGGATTCTCATTCCCAATGTACATTGCCCTAGAGATGGTTGTGATGAGGATGAGATGTTTTCCCATTTCTTTATGGACTGTAGCTTTGCAAAGAAAGGACACAAGCATCCTTGTCGAAGTTCATCCCAAGCAGTTTTGTAACAAAGGACTGAGCTCTGGGATGATCCCAGAGATTCACACCAAGACGAATGTCTAGTTCTGCTGCAAGATCTGAAAAATGCACTCTGGTCTGCCCTAAACCTGTTGGTCTTCCAGTACCAATGTGATATCCATGAGGTAATACTGCCGCCCAGCACATTCCAGGCTGCAGGATCACATGCTAAGGGTTGCATTGAAACTTGGTGCAACAAACATAAATGCTTTTGTGACGAAGGCTGCAGTTCAAGGTCTTGCTGCCTCCGAATATTGAGGGACAGGGTTCCATGTAAAATCATCTTATAGTTTATATCATTTGAAGATGTTGCATGAATGGCAATGGTGTCACTTACGTATAACATGCTAATATTTCTAATGTATCGACCCAATTACACAGTGAATGTAAAGAAAGTCTTGCACTGTGTTTTGTATTTCTTATATATCTATATAATTAAAAGTCTCATCTTGACCACTTCCTGTTTGCACTGTGCTTTGATTTTAGAAAAAACGCTACCACATATGGCTGCGATTTTTTGGCCATCTTACTCAGAGTCCTCGTGCAGGCCCCGAGGATTTTTCCCATCACTGAAAAATAAAAGACTTTAGTGTTTAAAAAATCTTGAGATTCTCTCTCCTGTCAATCACCACCATGAAGGCCACGCCCCTTCTGGTGGGAGGGGGAGGGACTATAAAACCCGGAAGTGTGGGGGTGGCTCAGTCTGTCTGCAAGATGGCGAGGGAGAGGTCACAACTCTGTCTGAGCTGGGAAACTACAGAACATTGTAGTTGTATTCAAGTACATTGTATGCAATGTACTTGAATAAATGATTTGTTAGCCCTAAATGGAAATGAAATGAGTTGTTTGGCCTGCCCTGTGCTTGAAAGTGCAATGGCAATGGAAATGAAGTGAAAATGCAATCGGCTGTTTGGCTTGAGCCTGCCTGTGCTTGAAAGTGCAATGGAAATGAAGTGTAAATACAATGAGTTGTTTGGCGTGAGCCTGCCCTGTGCTTGAAAGTGCAATGGAAGTAAAGTGAAAATGCAATGAGCTGTTTGGCTTGGGCCTGCCCTGTGCTTGAAACTGCATTGGCAATGGAAATTAAGTAAAAATGCAATCAGCTGCTTGGCTTGAGCATGCCCTGTGCTTGAAAGTGCAATGGAAATTAAGTGAAAATGCAATCGGCTGTTTGGCGTGGCCTGCCCTGTGCTTGAAAGTGCAATGGCAATGGAAGTGAAATGAAAATGCAATGAGCTATTCGGCCTGCCCTGTGCTTGAAACTGCAATGCAATTGGAAATTAAATGAAATGAGTTGTTTGGCCTGCCTGAAACCACTAATTTCGGCCCACAAGGCCCCTATTAGCCGCGTAACCAGTCCCTTTTGCCAAAATGCCCGTATTAGCCCAGGAGGAGCATCTTGGCCCAAAAGGCCCGTGCCAGGCCAGGAAAAGTCCAGAAAAAGTGCCTTTCACTGAGATTTCACGCAGATTTTTTTAGAGCCCCTTCGGCCCATCAGGCCTGTACTAGCCCAGGAGTCCCTTCAGCCCATCAGTAAGAATTCTCCCTGCAAGTATTAAACCTCACCCCAGTATTTTCTCCCTCCCTTCATTTGTTCCCTGTGCAATCCAGGCCAGGATAGACTTTCCTCCTTCATTGCTGTGATCTGCAGAAAAAGATAAAAAAAATTCTAAAATTGATTCTCCACACTCTCCCCCTTCTCTCTCAGAATCTCTCACCTGTTTTGGGCAGAATTTCTGGCAGTTTCTGAGCTGTCAGCCCCACCAGGCCTGAGTGACTGAACTGCCAGTCCACCAGGCCTGAGTGACTGAGCTGCCAGCTCACCAGGCTTGAGTGACTGAGCTGCCAGCCCACCAGGCCTGAGTGACTGCCAGCCCACCAGGCCTGAGTGACTGAGCTGCCAGCCCAGCAGGCCTGAGTGACTGAGAATCTCCCCCAGCCCAAGAATCCATTCAGCCCACAATGTCCATACTAGCCCTCCAGAAACCAGTCCCTTTGGCCCACAACACCCATGCTAGCGCTCCAGGAAAGCCCACTGGCCAGCAATATTGGAATTGGTGGAGAGGTGGAATATTGCGTTGGGGGACCAGCCCTCCCGTGTGAACATGGGATCCAATGGGTCCCACTTAGTCTAGTTTAAGAATAAAAACTTGAAACTTATGTAAAGTCTGGCCTCCAGCTCATCTTTGACTTCCATATTTTCATGTCACGCACTGAAATCAGACACAAACTGAATGGTGAATATCATCAAGTATCCACAGAAGACTTGACTAAAGATAAATTCAAATTAACTCATTACGTTTGGAAGATTAATAAATTTATTGCAAAAGAATTATTCCGCAGTAGTTAAATATCTCCTTTACCACATCTCCAATCATAGAAAGGAATCTCTACTTTAATGTCATAGTAAATTTTCTTTGATGTCTTCAAATGATACTTTTATTTTGCTATCTGCAAGGAGATAAAGACCCAGAATTTATCACAGAAATAACTCTTGGCTTTCAGCACTTAACTTAATTATGGAGTTGATCTTATAGTAACTTTGTGGCGGTCCCTGGGGGGTAAGCCACTCCTTTGATCATCCCCCTCGCCGAGTGAAGGACAGGGGACTGGTCTGCCACGGGGTTTCCAGTCGACCCTGGATTTAGTGCTCTCGAGGTGTGTGTGTGGGGTGCTCTCGTTGTAAGCATTAAAGTCTGCTAATTGAACCCGTCTGGCGTCTGGCCTTTTACTGACCTCGTTCAGGCCGCTACACTGGTGACCCACGCCGTCCATCACGCGTCGTGATGGATAATAACGCCGTTGCGTTGAAGCTCCCTACTATGTGGACCGAAGAAGCTGACACTTGGTTCCAGCAGGCAGAGGCACAGTTTGCTTTGAGAGGAATTACGGTAGATGAGACAAAATATTTATTATGTGATTGGGGCGCTGACCAAGCAACCGCAAGGAGAATTATTACGCCCTAGCAGCCGCTCAGTTGGTCGACGAGGAGATGTCCGCTTATCGTACGGCAGTTTCGGGCCTGCAGTTGGAGGACGTTGTCTGTGGTCCTAGGGGTGCAACGCTGCTGTACGATGTCTCCTCTGGGGTTCCGCAACCCATTGTCCCCATCGCCTGGCGGCGCAGGGTGTTTGAGGTGCTCCATGGGCTTGCGCATCCCTCCATCCGGGCTATAACGGCCCTGGTGGCCTCCCGTTTCATGTGGCACGGACTGCGGAAGGAGGTTGGACACTGGGCGCGCACCTGCATCTCGTGCCAGACCGCCAAGGTGCAACGACACGTGCGCGCGCCGTTGCAGGAGTTCCCCATTCCAAGGCAGCGTTTCGACCACATTCACGTGGACATCGTGGGGCCGCTGCCGTCGTCCCAGGGCATGACCTACCTATTCACCGTTGTGGACCGCTTCACGCGGTGGCCTGAAGCCATCCCGCTACCGAATTCGGCAACGACTACTTGCGCTCGAGCCTTGGTGGCGCATTGGATCGCCAGGTTCGGAGTGCAACTGGACATAACTTCCGACCGGGGGCCTCAGTTCACGTCGGAGCTGTGGGCGGCCATGGCACGTCTCCTGGGTGTTCGTCTGCACCACACGACGGCGTACCACCTGCAGGCGAATGGCTTGGTGGAGCGGTTTCACCGTCAACTTAAGGACGCCCTGAAGGCACGGCTCAAGGATCCGGACTGGGTGGACGCTCTGCCGTGGGTTTTGCTGGGGATCCGCACCGCACCCAAAGAGGACTTAGCCTCCTCCTCCGCCGAGTTGGTATATGGGTCTCCGTTGACGGTGCCCGGGGAATTCATCCCGTCGGCACGTGGTAAGGCGGAGCAGCCTTCGGACGCTCTACAACGTCTTCGGCACACGGTGGGCAAGTTGGCGCCGGTGCCAACGTCTCGTCATGGGTCTTTCCGTCCCCATGTTCCGCCTGCCCTGGTGGACTGCCAGTTCGTTTTTCTGCGCAGGGATGCGCATCGGACACCTCTCCAGCGGCCGTACGAGGGTCCCTTTCGGGTACTGGAACATGGCTCATCCTCTTTCGTCCTGGACATGGGGGGTCGGCATGAGACTGTTTCAGTTGCGCGGTTGAAGCCAGCACATATTGATATCGATCAGCCGGTGTTGGTAGCGCGGCCTCGTAAGCGAGGGCGGCCTCTGTCTAGGGTACCTCCTCTGATAACTCGGTCCCATGCACCTGTTGGTCAGTTGCCTGTTCCGGGGCAGGGCATGGTGTGTACCCGCGCTGGTCGCCGTGTACGGCCTCCTGTCCGTTTCGTGTCTCGGGTACTTGGGGTGGGGGTCATGTGGCGGTCCCTGGGGGGTAAGCCACTCCTTGGATCATCCCCCTCGCCGAGTGAAGGACAGGGGACTGGTCTGCCACGGGGTTTCCAGTCGACCCTGGATTTAGTGCTCTCGAGGTGTGTGTGTGGGGTGCTCTCGTTGTAAGCATTAAAGTCTGCTAATTTTTTTTTTTTTTTTTAATAATTTTTTTAATAGAAGTACGGTAGATTACAGTAATGTACAACACGTATATATTAATACATTTTTTGTACCGCTTCACTTTTTTAAACTTTAAGAAAGAAAAAGAAAGAAGTAAGAAAAGTGAAGAAAGTGCGCAAAGGTTGTGAAGTGCAAAAGAGTGTTGGGAAAAGAAAGCCCCTTAGAAAAGAAGTTAGAGAAGGAAGTAAAGTTAGAAAATAGACCCTAGAAAAGAAAGAGAAAGAAAGAAGGAACAATCGCTCTATTATAACTCTTATAACATACTTCATAGAGAAGGAACTACCAACCAAGTCTGTTTTTGTTTTACCTCCCATTACCAGGTCCAGATACCTTTTATTTATTTATTTGTTTTTCTAAATTACTATTGCACCTCATGCTTGTAATAGGTCCAAAAACGTAGACCACGTCTTTTGAAATTGGTCTACTTTGCCTACTAGGAGGAATCTCATCTCTTCCAGATGTAATGTTTCCAACATATTTGATGTCCACATTTTTATTGTTGGTGTGGGCGCATTTTTCCAGAATTTAAGTATAAGCTTTTTTCCCATTATTAGCCCATAAGTCTGCTAATTGAACCCGTCTGGCGTCTGGCCTTTTACTGACCTCGTTCAGGCCGCTACAACTTCATGCGCGATTCAACGCAGAACAACCAAACTTGTATGTTATAATTATTGTCAAACAATATGTTTACACTCAAAGTATCAGATTCAATTAAATTTGAATTATCATTGGTGAAAAATATGATTTTCTTTTCTATTCTCATCTTTTTATCATTTTATTCTGTATCTGTTGATGATTTAGCATTGATATTGTAATTTATACTTCCTTGTTTAAAGAAGGCTCAATGATGATTCCTCAACCGAATTGGTTGAAATAACAACTTTTGTTCAGTCACTGTCCCAGATCTCCTGCAGAGGGCGCAGTGTTGCCCGATAATCACTTATAGCCCATGAAAAGTCTGTGGGCAAGTTGCAAGCAGAATGTTTGTTCACCACAGACTCCAAAATCCCAAACATATGCCTGCTGACACATCAAATCCTGGACCCTTAAACAACTGACGTTGGCTCTATAAATACAAATAGTCAGGCCTAAGGTCAGCTGTTCATGCTTTCAAATATATGGGAAGCAGTCGCAGGTGGTGGCAACTATAGTAAGAACGACTGTTAAAGGGCAAGAAATGCATGTGTTTCGGGGGAAGCAGCCTTGGGAGCAAGGTTCCTGTCCATCTTTTTAAATAGAATCACATAACTTTTTTTCATATGAAGACACAGCATGGAAACAGGTGCTTCAGCCCATCGAGTCCACGCCAACCATTGATCACCCATTCGTACTAGTTCTATGTTATCCTACTTTCTCATCCGCTGTGTACACGCTAGAAAGCAATTTAGTCTGAAGAAGGGTCTCCACCCAAAAAGTCACCCATCCCTTCTCTCCAGAGATGCTGCCTGTCCTGCTGAGTTAATCCAGCTTTGTGTCCAAGCAATTTACAGAGGCCAGTTAACCTACAAACCCACATGCCTTTGGGATGTGGGAGGAAACTGGAGCACCCAGAGAAAAGCCTCATGGTCACAGGGAGAATGTGCAAATTCCACAATGATAAAACCCTAGGTCAGGATCAAACCTGGGTCTCTGGTGCTGTGAGGCAGCAACTCCAGTATCTGTGGCACTGTACAGTTGGAAAAGAATAGAAGGCAGAAATTCATTCCATCAAATTGAATCTTTGTAAGAGTAAGCAAATTAATTCTATTAGTAAATCATTCCCTACAGCTCTACATTTATTTCTCTCATATGATCCTTATTCAAAAAATATGATTTTTAAAAACCAGTTTCAATATTTCAGTCAGTAAATTCCAACCATACCTAACCACGATATATTGAGGTTTCCTTTTTTAGATCTGTAATAACATTAAAGCTTATTCCTAACTATTCCAAGAATCAGCTTAAAGGACTAATGCAGGGCAATATTTCAGATAAATATAATCCAGTAACATCAGGTAATGGATTCACATAATGCAGGTTTTGTAGTCATATGGTTTACACTATTCAAAAATACTCCAGGAAATTTCCCACTCTTTACAGTAATCCTGCCAAGTGCTGTAACGTTCTTTACCGTTAACAAAGAAGCATCCTTTGTTCAATCCAATTTCCCCAGAACTTTAACTCGTTGGATGTGAACTCCACATAATTTTTAGATCTTGTAACTGAGACTCTCAACTCCTTCTCTGATAAAAATCATAATCCACACTTTGGCAATCAGTGAAAATTACAGTGCAGAGTGCTCTGCACCTGTGTCTGCTCTCAGTGAGAATCACTTTTGAATAAATTGTCACAGATAGTTGAGGTCTGAGGTGAAAACAAAAAATGCCTTTGATGTAAAGTATGTCGTTAAGAGAAATTTTATTTCACTTGACGGGCTATTTATTTTAAATTCCTTCACTTCCTTTAGAAATTCAATGTCCCCCAGTTGATATTAGCTGTACTTTTGCCAACAAATGGCATTACAGAGAGGTGTACTCAGTTGGAACTGAAATCTAAAACTATTGACATAGGGACCTTTAAAACGAAAGAGTGAATCGTCAATCCTGTTGATACGAAAGGAAATTGGGTGGGACACAAACGATGAAAACTTTGCACAGGCAATACTTCGAGTTAAAGGAAGCCTGTTAGTGCAGGCAGTCAGTGGTGATGCAAGAAACGGGGAAACTATGGCTTACTTCAATATATAGTTCATAAACCAACAGGAGGGTGCTATTTAAACTGGTTTACTTTTGTTCAACACAGGCGATCACTGCTGATGACAGTCCACCAGATTGTCTGACACGTCGCCAATATACATCACAGTTATTTTGAGTGACCAAACACTGAATAACTAAAAAAAACAAGCTGGAGAAGTTTGCTTTCCATTCATACCAATTCCTTCCTGAACTTCTGATGGCCACAAAAAACTATTGAATGACACACTTGAATGCTTTGACAGTATTGAATGTATGAGAAGTTTTTGCACGGATTTTTTGTTTTATATTCGTAATAAAAAGTTTATTTTTTTAAATAAAACACATTTCCTTGTAATTCCTCCCCTCTTGATTACAAACTTTACATCCAATACAGGCGCATTTAAAACTCAGTGAGCAGTTTACAGCTCTCAGCCCGTCGCCCAGTGAGAAGTTTGGAATAATGTTGTGGATGGAATCAATAGGTGAGGGAAATGCTGCTTACCTCGGTCTGACTTCATGGTCGGCGGTGGCAGCCGGTCTCTGGGCCGTCGCCCGACTCGGGACGGGAGGGAGTGAGTGGAGGAGGCGCAGGAGTGAGGAGGGCGAGGTGTGAACTGACGAGTCCCCCCCTCTCTCTCACCCCTCCTCCCTCCCCAGTGGGCGACTGGCGGGCCCACCGCCTCACGGCCCGGGCGTCATCGTGAGGGATGATCCAGCGGATGAAGTCCACAAGCAGCCGAGTTTATTGCGGGGACAGAGAGTGAGAGAGAGGAAGGGGACGGTATGACAGCGCGGTCGCCGTGTCCGTCCGACTGACCGGTCCGTGCCGATCTCTGGTCACCACTTCACCGCCGCCGCCTCCATGTTGTCAAAACACAGGGCTCTCATCCTCCTCCTCCCCGCCCCCCATCCCCCCCGGCCTGCCCGCCTGCCCGCCCGCCCCGCCGCCGCCCTCACGTCACCACGCCCCTCCCCCTCTACTGACGTCACCGCGTCCCGCCGCCCCTCCCCCTCTTCTGACGTCAGCGCGCCCCCACGCCCGCTCGGCTGGCCCGCGTTGCCATGGAGACCGGGCCCGGACGCCGCTCGCCTCAGGTAACGTGGATAAAGTTCAGTCAAGAGTCAAAAGTGTTTTATTGTCATATGCCCCAGATAGAACAACTAAATTCTTACTTGCAGCAGCACAACAGAATATGTAAACGTACTGAACATAAACATGATCATATAGAGGTGCAGAAAACCATGAGGAATAGATCGGTTTGATGCACAGAGTCTCTTGCCCAGAGTCTCTTGCCCAGAGTCGGTGAATCGAGAACCCGAGGGCATAGGTTTAAGGTGAAGGGGAAATTATTTAATAGGAATCTGAGGGGTTACGTTTTCACACAAACGATGTTGGGTGCATGGAACAAGGTGCTGGAGGAGGTAGTTGAGGCAGGGACTATCCCAACGTTTAACGAACAGTTAGGCAGGTACATGGAAGGGCCAATTTTGGAGGCATAATGGACCAAAGGTGGGACTAGTGTAGCTGGGATATATTGGCCGCTGTGGGCAAGATAGGCCAAAGGGCATGTTTCCACATTGTATCACTCTATGACTCTAGTATTCTGTAAACAACATAATAATAAACGAGAAAGAATAGAGTTCAGTGTGTATATACATGCACAAATATACGTTTGGACCTTATCCCTCCAAACCTGTCCTAGCCATGTACCTGTCTAACTGTTTCTTAAGTGCTGTGATAGTCACAGCCTCAACTATCTACTCCGGCAGCTTGTTCCATACACCCTTTGTGTGAAAAAGTTACCCCTCAGATTCCTATTAAATAGTTTCCCCTTCACCTGAAACCTATGTCCTCTGGTCCTTGATTCACCTACTCTGGGCAAGGTAGAACACTGAAATTCTTACTTGCAGCAGCACAACAAAATCTGTAAACATATTACACTGTAAGCAATATAATAAATGAGAAAGAAAAAAAGAACAATGTGTGTATATATACACACACACATATATATGTATATACATATATGTATGCATATATACATGTACACACACACACACACACACACACACACACACACAAACAGTGTAAGAAAGAACTGCAGATGCTGGTTTAAATCAAAGGTAGACACAAAATGCTAGAGTAACTCAGCAGGTGAGGCAGCATCTCTGGAGAGAAGGAATGGGCGACGTTTCAGGTTGAGACCCTTCTTCAGACCAAAGATCCTATAGCGAGCAAGATAGTCCACTCGACGAAAAAGATGTAGTACGGTCATGGGCAGAGGCATGGGTAATCTTCGGCCCCATTTCCGTAACCGGCTTCCGTCTCCGCACCAAAGATCCCAAACGGAGCAAAGATACTAGTGTGGAGACGGAAGCCATCTACGGAAACATCCTCGTAAAAATCAAAGATCTTTGGTAAAAATCTTCTCCTCATTTTCTTTCTGCTTCTCTGCCTCACAATAAAAAGGAAAAATATGCCTATGTTCCTTCCACAGCGTGTGGGAAGTCTGGCCCGGATCAGCACGGCTGGGACGCCAAGGTAAAGTTGCTGGGAGGTTTGCAATGTATTTTTATGTAATGTTGTCCCTTGTCTGGGCCTGGTGTCCGAAATAAAGTTTATCATTATATATAAAAATCTGGAGAAATATATATGTGTGTCTTATATGATTATATACATCTATATCTGTATGTGTGTTCTTTCCTACACAATCTAATCAGTTGTATGCTCGCTGAATAAAACCATCCTTAAGTTATACATCATTTTTTAATCTAGCCCAAAACAATTTCTATTTTATTAAATACTTCATTTAGATAACCCCACCATTACAGACAGACCTCATTCCACTCTCTGACTATTGGGAAGACCAGACCAATTTTATGAAGAAAGGTCTCGACCCGAAACATCGCCCATTCCTTCTCTCCAGAGATGCTGCCTCACCCGCTGAGTTACTCCAGCATTTTGTGTCTACACACACAAACATATATATATACACACACACGTACACATATAAAACAAACAATAACAGTGCAAAAAGACAAAACCAATGCCCCCAAATCTATGTGGTTCAGAGTTTATCTGGAGCTTTATTTATTTAGTTTAGTTTACTCTCACATGTACAGAGGTACAGTGAAAAGCTTTTGTGCGTGCTATCCAGTCAGCGGAAAGACAATACATGATTATGCTGGAGTAACTCAACAGGTCAGACAGCATCACTATAGAAAAGGAATTGGTGACATTTCAGGTCGAGACCCTTCAGACTGGGTCCCGACCCGAAACATGACCTATTCCTTTTCTCCAGAGATGCTGCCCGAGCCGAAGAATCACTCAAACTTTCTGTGTTTAAACCAGCATCTACAGTTCCTTCCTACACATTTTGTCTGCAGTTCCTACACATGATAAAGCACACGGTATTGGGGGTTCAGTATTGATGTGGATAGAGAACTGGCTGGCAGACAGGAAGCAAAGAGTAGGAGTAAACGGGTCCTTTTCAGAATGGCAGGCAGTGACTAGTGGGGTACCGCAAGGCTCAGTGCTGGGATCCCAGCTATTTACAATATATATTAATGATCTGAATGAGGGAATTGAATGCAACATCTCCAAGTTTGCGGATGACACGAAGCTGGGGGGCAGTGTTAGCTGTGAGGAGGATGCTAGGAGGCTGCAAGGTTGGATAGGTTGGGTGAGTGGGCAAATGCATGGCAGATGCAGTATAATGTGGATAAATGTGCGGTTATCCACTTTGGTGGCAAAAACAGGAAAGTAGACTATTATCTGAATGGTGGCCGATTAGGAAAAGGGGAGATGCAACGAGACCTGGGTGTCATGGTACACCAGTCATTGAAAGTAGGCATGCAGGTGCAGCAGGCAGTGAAGAAAACAAATGGTATGTTAGCATTCATAGCAAAAGGATTTGAGTATAAGAGCAGGGAGGTTCTACTGCAGTTGTACAGGGTCTTGGTGAGACCACACCTGGAGTATTGCATACAATTTTGGTCTCCTAATCTGAGGAAAGACATTCTTGCCATAGAGGGAGTACAGAGAAGGTTCACCAGACTGATTCCTGGGATGGCAGGACTTTCATATGAAGAAAGACTGGATAGACTCGGCTTGTACACGCTAGAATTTAGAAGATTGAGGGGGGATCTTATAGAAACTTACAAAATTCTTAAGGGGTTGGACAGGCTAGATGCAGGAAGATTATTCCCGATGTTGGGGAAGTCCAGAACTAGGGGTCACAGTTTAAGGATAAGAGAAGTCTTTTAGGACCGAGATGAGAAAATCATTTTTTACACATAGAGTGGTGAATCTGTGGAATTCTCTGCCACAGAAGGTAGTTGAGGCCAGTTCATTGGCTATATTTAAGAGGGAGTTAGATGTGGCCCTTGTGGCTAAAGGGATCAGGGGGTATGGAGAGAAGGCAGGGATGGGATACTGAGTTGGATGATCAGCCATGATCATATCGAATGGCGGTGCAGGCTCGAAGGGCCGAATGGCCTACTCCTGCACCTATTTTCTATGTTTCTATGATTATGCTTCTCCTCAAAGGCCTTCCCTTTGCTGTGCTGGCATGGGGCAAAGTCACTGATTGAGGGGGCAAAAGGTTAAACTAATTGGGAGGAGGGAATAAAGGGATTTGCATTTGTTTAGCACCTTTTATATTATAATGCTGAGAATTACATTCTGCACCCTGTAACTTCCCTTTGGCTATATCTGTTGTACCTGAGATTGACTTCATTGTATTTATGTATGATATTATCTGATTTGTTAGCATACAAAACAACGTTTTTTCCATTGTACCACAGTACACATGATAATAATAACCATAACATACCTTTCAGTCTCCCCCAAAGCAGCCAATGAAGAAATGTTGGAAACGCTTGGGCAGTCTACATCCTGGTGGCCTGAACATTGAATTCTCCCAATTCTGCTAGCCCTTGCTGTCCCCTCCCCTTCATCAGCCATCTGGCTGTCTCCTCCCCTCCCCCAGCCCTCGGGCTCCTCCTCCGCCTTTTTCCTTTTTTCCTTTCTTCTCCCCACCCCCTATCAGTCTGAAGAAGGGTTTTGGCCCAAAACGTTACCTATTTCCTTCGCTCCATAGATGCTGCTGCACCCGCTGAGTTTCTCCAGCATTTTTGTGTACCTGTTGGAAGCACATGTCTGTTTGTCGGAACAAAAGAAACAGGAGGGAGACACAAAATGCTGGAGTAACTCAGCGGGTCAGGCAGCATCTCTGGAGGGACGGAATGTGTGACGTTTCAGGTCAAGACCCTTCTTCAGACTGAAGCAGGAAGCCAGTCTTAGAGAGTTTAATTGTCTTATCTATCTGGAACAGACCAATGAAGCTGCAGCTTTACAGGCTCATTAACACAATAAAGTTAATTCATGCATTAAAGTCCTGCCTTTCAAGTGGTTCATCCAATCTTGGCCTCATTATGCTTTTTCCTACATCCATGACTCATCATTTAAATGTCGGCCAATTTTCACCTTGAATATATTTACTAACTGTACCACAGCGCACTAGGGTAAAGAATTCATAAATCCTAGAGTGAATAAAATCCAATTCATCTCTCTCATCTCGGAAAAATGTATAAGAGCCCGAAAAATAGGATCTCCAGACTCAAGAACAGCTTCTTCCCAACTCTTGAACACTGCACAACACTTTAACCTCAGCAACTGGAATCTGCTATGCATTTGGGTTTTGAACTATTATGGTCTGGTTACCGAAAATTACTGATTATTTATTGTATTATTGTATATTTTGTGTGCTGTTGGGCAGACAAAGCTGCAGCTAGAGAATGTCATTGTTCTGTTGCGGGTACATATGACTATTAAATAATCTTGACTTGTTTGTTTCTCTTTGTCTTAAATGAGTGACTTCTTATCAGTAGATAGACACAAAATGCTTGAGTAACTCAGTGGGACAGGAAGCATCTCTGGAGAGAAGGGATGGGTGACGTATCGGGTCAAGACCCTTCTTCACTCTGAAGATTATGGGGAGAAGGCAGGAAAATGGGATCAGGAGGCAGAGATCAGCCATGATTGAATGGCAGAGTAGACTTGATGGGCCGAATAGCCTAATTCTACTCCTATAACTTGTGAACTTGTGAGTCTGAAGAAGTCTCAGTCTGAAGAAGGGATTCGACCCAAAACGTCACCTAATGCCTTATCTCCAGATGATGCTGCCTGTTCCGCTGAGTTACTATAGCATTTTGTGTCTATCTTCGATTTAAACCAGCATCTGCAGTTCCTTCTTACAGACTTCCATATCAGTTCAGCCTAATTCTTGGTACTCCCACTTTTGAAACCCTTGTTTATCCTCTCTGCAAATCTAACAATCCCTCTCAGAATTGTACATGTTTCACTAAGATTTACCCCTCATTCTATTTTCTATAATAGATATGTCCAACATGCCCAATATTTCTTCATCCATCAACTTCTCCATCCAACTTTATACTCTATATCCCTTGCAATAAAGGCTAATATTCCCTTAACCGTCCAATTTCTTGCTGTATCTTCGTACTAACCTTCTTGCTTCTTATACTAGAGTTTCCATTGGCATTTGATTGCACCATTTTATTTTCTAACTATTTAAATAATTTGCTTTTCATTGTACCTTTCTATAATCAATTACCTTATCTCTTCCCACATAACATCGCAACTAATAACTTCTTCCCTGTTGTTCACGTAACCTATCTATATATTTTTCTAAACTCTGGGTCCTCTTCCCAACCTCTCTAAGATACACTATATATTTAACTAGAGTTTTCTCAAGCGTATCAACATAGATTATAAATAGATGAGGCCTCAGCACTGATCCCTGTGGCATCATACTAGTTACTGGTCATTAATCTGAAAATGACCCATGTTTCCTGATTCTCTGTCTTCCATCTGATATTCAACCCCCACATTCTGCACTCTTATTATGTGCAGTAACTTACATGTGGTACAATATCAAACGTCTTGGACCACATGCAACAGCCTTTGATGTGGTACATCATCCAATGTCTTCTGAAAATTAATGTAATATGTCTTTATATAATATATGTAATATTCCTTTACATCTGCCCGGCATGTTAATCCTCAAAGAACTTCAGCAAATTTGTCGGACACACTTTCTCTTTCACAAAACTATTAACTTTCCTTTATTGTCTTCAAAATGTCCTGATAATATCTTCTTAACAATGGACTCTAATCTTTTCCCAATGACAGCCACTATAATTTTATGCTTTCCGGCCCTCTCATTTTATTTGAACAGTGGTGTTGCATTTGCTGTGGTTTTACAAGTTTCCAGGACCTCTTCAGAATCCAGGGAATTTGGAGAGATTTTAACCAGCACATTCCCTATCTCTGCAATCTGCTTATGTCTATTTCCATTTTAAAATATCTCCTCCTCCTGATCCCCCCACAATTCAAAAGGTATGATCCCCTCCCACCACCCCAAGCCCTGCACGGGTTCATTCATTAGACCAAATAACACAATCATTTTTGGTACCTTAAGGTAAAAATATTCTCTGCAATTGTCAGAAGGGATAGATAGGCCTTTGATATCTGCCTAGATTTCTGTGCTTGCATCTCTGGAATGGATGGCGAGGGAAGTTTTGGAGGGAAAAGTAGAATCAACTGAACAATGTATAACACAGTAATTAGATGAAGACCGAGGAAAAAACCTTCACCAACTTAAAAAATACTTAAGGGCGGCACAGTGGCGCAGCAGCAGAGCTGCTGCATTACTGTGCCAGAGACCCAGCTTGATTCCTAACTATGGGTGGTGTCTATGCAGAGTTTGTACATTCTGCGTGCCTACATCGGTTTTCTCCAGGTGCTCCAATTTCCTCCAACATTTCAAATGGTCTCCCATTGCCGGTTTATCGGTTTCTGTAAATTGCCCCCAGTGTATAGGATGCAAAAGTGGGATGACATAGAACTAGTGTATGGGTGATCGATGGTCAGCATCAGTGGGTCAGAAAGGGGCCTGTTTTCATGCTGTATCTCTAAACTAACCTTGAACAGAATGGTGGAATAGATAGGGTAAATGCACGTCTATTACCCAGAATAAGGGAATATAGAACCAGAGGGCATAGGTTCAAGGTGCGTGGGAAAGATTTAATAGGAACACGAGGAGAAACTATTTCACACAAAGGCTGGTGGGTATAAGGAATGAGCTGCCAGAGGAAGTAGTTGAGTCAGGTACTGTAACAAGATTTAAAAAGCCATTTGGACAGATACATGGTTTAGAGGGATATGGGCCAAACATACGCAGGTGGGACTAGTATAGATGGGTGATCTCGGTCAGCATGGGGAAGTTGGGTTAAAGGGCCTGTTACCATGCTATATGACTCTATGACACTTTATTTGCTTTTACCAGATGAGCACAGACTGAAGGCACAGAAGTAGAATTGGTATGAATTGCCCTAGTTTTGGGGCCACATTCATACACAATAGGCTGAAAGGCTTTGTACTGTGCTCTTATTTTCTATGTTTCCATTCTATGACATTAATAGAGTTAACAAACCATTTAAAGCTCCCAGTAAGATGCAGTTTATTTTTGAGGGGGTGGGTGATAACATTAACAAAGTGAAATGGGGGCAAGCTTGAATCTTTGTGGGGATGGTGGTAGAGTGGGAAGAAACTATAGAAATCCTACCTTTTGGATTAGGGGAGATATTACTAAATACAAACATGAGTGGAAGTTGATTCAAAGGACTGAGCCCCAATTTATTCACTATTGACAGTTCCATTACCTAATACATACTCAGCCCACTGGCTCCACCTCTTCCTTTCTTCTTCCCACACCCCCACCCTCACATCAGTCTGAAGAAGGGTTTCGGCCCGAAACGTTGCCTATTTCCTTCGCTCCATAGATGCTGCCTCACCCGTTGAGTTTCTCCAGCATGTTTGTCTACATGCTCAACCAACCCTTCTCTTCAATTATCCATTCTGTTTTCTACAGTCAACAGCTCCAGGTCAGAATGTTATAGATTCCAGACATAAAGAGACCTAAGATAGATACAAATTGCTGGAGTAACTCAGTGGGTCAGGCAGCATATCTCGAGAAAAAGGTATAGGTGATGTTTCGGGTCAGAACCCTTCTTCAGACATCTTCAGTTCCAAAATCCTAGCTGACACCCAGAACAGTACTAAGATACCATGCACTTTCAGATTTGCTGTCATTTGGATGAAAAATTAAACCATACCATATTTTCTTTCTCAGGTGAACCCTGGGTCTATTCTGGTTATGCACCCAAACGTCCAGTGATCAGGGACAAAGACATTAAGCTCTGTGGAAGCAGAGATTGCTAGAGTAATAAATACTCTCTCATATTAGTTGTTTATCAAAGGAAGGAGTACTGAAAGGATCTCAGTCGAAATGAAGTTTTGAGAGAGAAAATAACCGTTTTCTTAATGAAAGGCTGGAAATAGCGGTGGAATGGGATTGAACAACTAACTGTGGGTATGTAGTTTGGCCTGAGTCATAAATATTCCATGGTCCTCCAATCAGCATCACCATAACAAATGATGTGGTCATTATCATGTTATTTATGGGTGTTTGCTGTGTAGAAATTGGCTGTATTTACAACATTATAATTATAATTACTTTTCAAATGTACTAATTTAGTGTAAAATTATCTGTGAATTGCTGAAAGCTATGTAGGAAGAGCAAGCATTCCTTTCGTTCACTTATAACTGTAGATAGTTTGCAAAATAATGACCGTTCAAGAAAATCTCTGTAATATTAATTATCAATTGATCTCCAGGATTGTTCCACATGAAAGTAAGATGAAGCATAATCATTGGCAGAGCTAGAACATAATTGAATTAGTGAATCTGTTCTGATGAATGTTCCAGGGCCTGATATCTGCCTGCCTGTTGAGTGTTTTTGTTTCTTGATTTCAGATTAACGGCGTCTACATTAAAAAAAAAAAAAAAAGATTTAGTGGCAATTGCCAATAAATCCATTCCTGATCTGGGGCATCTTTAGACTTGAGATACAGCTTGGAACGAGGCCATTTGGCGTACCAAGTCCGTGGGACCAGCGATTACCCCGTACACTAGATCTATCCTACACACTAGGGACAATTTATAGACACTAATTAACCTACAAAACCCACAGGTGTTAGAATGTGGAAGGAAACTGGGGAACGGAGAAAACCCACACAGTCACAGGGAGAACATACAAACTCCATACGGACAGCATCTGAGGTCAGAATCGAACCCAGGTCTCAGGCGCTGTTAGGCAGCAGCTCTACCGCTCCACCACTGTGCTGCCCAAATGCACTTTTTAGTGGCCACTGTTTAATGCACTACTCTATCTCCGAATGAATCTTTGATGCAGAGTGAAATGCAGCATATACAGAATAGAAACAGCCTATTCAGTCTAACCAGTCCATGCCACAATTATGTTCCAGTCAAGACTCTTGTCTTTCTTATTCAATTCCATCAGCACAGCACTCCATTGTAATCTCTTTCATGTGCTTTTTAGCATCCAACAGCATTTATTATATTTGTCTGAACTACTGCTAGTAACGTTCCACGTGCTCAACTCTCTAGATAGAAGTGGCTTCTAAACTCTTGATTCCTACCAAAAACGATAATGATTTTGAATATCTGTTAAATCTTCTCAGAATTTTGTTTCCTCCAATATTTAAAAAAAAAGGCTTCTCCATTCTTTTCAGAAACTTTCACCAATGATACCAATCTGGTGTTGGTGTGGAGACACAAGGAACTGCACATGCTGGAATCTTGAGCAAAACACAAAGTGCTGGAGGAACTCTGCGGGTCAGGCAGCATCTGGGGAGGGATGGGACAGGTGGTGTTTCAGGTCTGAAGAGGGTCCTCCCCCCCACCCCCCCGAAACATCACCTGTTCATTCCTTCCACAAATGCGTTTTTGCACAGATCTTGTGTTGTATATCTTTATTATTCTGAATAGAGTTTATTGTGGAAATTACAAAAAGATTGAAGAACCAGCCACATTTTCTCAAAACCACTGCATTGCACATTGTATTATTCTCCAGTATAATCTTTCACAGACAATTTACAAATGTATTGAAATCATATTTAAGTAGTATAATTATCTTGGCAGTACAGTATGTTATCTATTAATCTTCTTAATTGACCTATAATGACTTGCCCTCAACAATTAATCTTTACAACATGCAGAGCCTCTGGTTAAAAGAGCTGTTTATGAAACTATCAGACGCCCAAAGTCACCGCCATTGCCAATTTCATTTGACCGAGGAAACAAAATGTTGGAGGGACTCAGTGGGCCAGCTGCATCCAGGAAGGGAATGGACAGATGACATTTCGGGTCAGCATCTTTCATTGCTTGTCCATTCCCTCCCCAGATGCTGTGTTTTGTTCTGGGTTCCAGCATCTGCAGTTTCTTGTGTCTCCATTTCATCAGTCCCTATTCTGTTTATTAATTCTCTTTAAGCTTTTCTCCTTTTTGTTCTTTGACCAAATATATATCCTGCATCATGCTCCCTGCACATATCAATTCTGCCTACTCTCGATTTTGCCACTCTAGCTGAAAACTTAGCTCGTCTCGGTTTTAGTAATTTTCACATTCTTCAAGCTGTTCATTTGTAGAACCTAACAGCCCCAACAAATGATTTATACCCAAAATGTCATCAGTCATGTTTTCTTGCCAGATGGTGTTTGACCCGCCGTCTTCAACATTTTCCACTTTGCTGAGATCTTTTAATTTCAATCTCACGGGATCCGTCCTCATGTTTAGTTTCCCGTGTTCATATTACATCCATTTCTCATATCCCTGCAGCAACGACATAAATTCTTGAAACAATTTGATTCTGTTGTCAAGATTGAAATTAGGTGAAAATGCAACTGCTGGCTCACAGAATTTGAACTAAGCAAGTGCCAATGTAATGCTGCCATTTAATAAGTAAAGCTGTTTCTGCCTGTAATAAATACTTGTTTTTAAAATTATTCTCCATTGCTTGATGTTTTTATTAGAAGATGTTAAATTGAAGGTGCCAGTGAATTGTTATACCAGATGAACAGTTGTTATCAAAATCCCACTATTTTATCCTTCTCTGTTAAGTTGGAAAGGGTGCAGAAGGGATTCACCAGGATGTTACCTCGGCTTGAGTTATAGGGAGAGGTTGGAACTATTTTCTTTGGAGTATACTAGGCTAAGGAGTGACCTTAGGTGGACAAGATTATGAGAGGCATGGATAAAGTAAACGCTCACTATCTTTTATTTCCCAAGGTAAAAGATTCTAAATTTAGAGGGCATAGGCTTAAAATTATTCAAGAGGGACCATAGGGGCAACGTTTTCCACTCAGAGGGCAGTCCATATCTAGAATGAGTAGCCAGAGGAAGCTTATAGAAGCAGATCCAATTACAACTTTTAAAAGGCATTTGGACAGATAAAGATAGTAAGGATTGAGAGGACTCTGCCGAACGCTGGCAAATTGGATGTCCAACATTCCAACTTGGTTGGTATGGACAAGGTGGGCCAAAGGGCCTGTTACCTTGTTGTATCACCCAAGGACTCTGATTTACTGAGGCAACAAATGGTTAAAGTAAATGAGGCCGATTCCAAATACATACATGTATTTTAATTATGTGTTTATTCATGTGTTTATTAATGGTATATGGACACACTGATCTGTTTTGTAGTCAATGCCTACTATGTTCTGTTGTGCTGAAGCAAAGCAAGAATTTAATTGTCCTATCAGGGACACATGACAATAAACTCACTTAATCAATAAGAATTTAAACATTTTTCCAGGAATCAATAGACCAGGCACTCTCTTGTTTGAAAGCCACTTGCAAGCTTCCAACATAGGAATAGGAATACTTTATTGTCACATATGACTAGGCACAGTGAGATTATTTGCTTGCATACATAATGTATACAAATAGCAGCAACCTACAGCGCTGACAAAGTTACAAAGCATGCTGACTCCCCATGCTATATCATGAATTAATTCATGATTAGTTGATCGGACAAAGGTCTTCAAGTGTGTTCTCCAAGTTTCTGTTTCTAGCTGATGATGGAATCATGCAAGTCTGGAGCATTGTTACATATTTAATAAAGTGAGATCTTGTTTCCCCCAATTTCTTTTTCAGCAAGGGGTTAGTGAATGTGGGCCCTTTGGGAAATGTGGTTTGGGTTACGAGTTAAATCTTCAGGAGTTTGAACATTTTGCTAGCTACAGTTTCAAATGGAAAAGAGTCCTTTTCATGAGAATCACAAAAATCACGAGTGAAGCAGCCAGGCATCACATTATTGTTAATGGTGCTCCTGAGGTCCAGTTCACAATCTCCAAACAGTTGTTGGAAACATTTTCTTTCAACTCACTTGAAGTGCATTGTTTTCCTTATGCTAATTGTGCAAGGAGACATTGAAGTCTTTGCATCGAAGTAAACTTGCAATGTTGTTTAACCCAATACAGTTGAGTTAAAACATTTGCCAATCATAATTCACTGAAATGAATGATCAAAACAGTAAAAATGAATATCATAAAGCAAAGAATATCCAAAACAAATACATATTTTACTAACTTAATGGAAAAAAGCTAGAAATCTGAAATGAAACTCATTTATTCTCAACTATTTGCAAATGAGATTATATAGTAATGCATTTATCAAAATAATTGATGTGTTTTCCATATGTATGGAGTCAGACAAATCAGCAGAGACATTCCAGGACCATTTCCAAATAAATACACTGCAGTTTTGTAGTAGACTTTAAACATTTTGTATTATTAATGTGCATCTCTGAAATGAAAGTTGCAGACTTAATAGCACCTACACTTTCAAGAGCGAACTCATAAATAAGGTGATATTTCTGGATTACCACTTTATTGCTAATAGCAACTGAAAAACAGTAAACAAACTATGACTGTAGTGTAGTACAGTGATGTACATTACTCACCGACGACAAGTAGAGTTGCTACAGAGGTACCGCCCAACAAAGTTGTTTTGTTCCGAGTGGTCCCCGCAGTTATTAATGGCCTTTCTAGAAACTGCTCTGCAATCTAATTGAGTGGTTAATCCAGATGAGGGCAGCTCAGTGACACAGCGGTAGAGTTGCTGCTTTACAGTGCCAGAGACACGAGTTCGACCCTAACTATGGGTGCTGTCTGCACGGAGTTTTTATGTTCTCCCTGTGACCTCGTGGGTTTTCTCCAGGTGCTCCGGTTTCCCCCCGCCTTGCCCAGAGTAGGGGAATCAAGGACCAGATGACATAGGTTCAAGGTGAAGGGGGAAAGATTTAATGGAATCTGAGGGGTACGTTATTCACACAAAGGGTGGTGGGTGTATGGAACAAGCTGCCAGATTAGGTAGTTGAGGCTGGGACTATCCCAACATTTATGAAACAGACAAGTGCATGGATAGGACAGGTTTGGAGCGATATGGACCAAGGGCAGGCAGGTAGGACTAGTGTAGCTGGGACATGTTGGCCAGTGTGGGCAAGTTGGGTCGAAGGGCCTGTTTCTATACTGTATCACCCTATGACTCTAAGGCTATGACTTAAGACGTGTAGGTTTGTAGATCAATTAGCTGCCGTAAATTGTCCCTAGTGTGTTGGCAAGAACTAGTGTACGCGTGATCATTGGTCAGCTTGGACTCTGTGGGCTGAAGGGCCTGTTTCTACATTGTATCTAGAAACTAAATGGATTGTATTGTACAAGAAGGAACTGCAGATGCTGGAAAAATCGAAAGTAGACCAAAAATGCTGGAGAAACTCCACGGGTGAGGCAGCATCTATGGAGAAAAAGAATAGGCGATGTTTCGGGTCGAGACCCTTCTTCAGACTGTAATGTAAATTGTTGATAAATTAGATCAGGAATGAAGTGTACTGATCATGAAAGTAGTCTTTTGGATTTTTTCTTCTTCCAATGCCACATTCTTAATTACCACAAATATGTTTTTGAGCTGTCTTATTCAGCAGCAGCAACCCTTGTGACCTGATGCTTCCAATATCTCCGTGGTTTGACTGATCTCTACATAAGATATTACGAATCATAACCCAAGTTCAAGTTCAAGTTCCATTTATTGTCACATACACCAATTGGTACAGTGAGATATGAGTTACCATACAACCATACGAATAAACGAATAAACCCGAGATTAGAATTGATGAAACTAGATCATGAAGACCATTAATAAATAAGTGGACTTTTGTTACGACAGTAGGACATCCTGGATGGCAGTAATCAATAATGAGCATATCTATTGAATTGTTGAGATTGAATTTATGACCTTGGGCAACCTAATCCAGAATGATAATCATTACTCCATTATACTCAGTGGATTTCGAATACTCGTGTTGTGGACCTCGAGTCAGGATCAGAGTCAAGCTGGAATGGCAGTTTGTACGTTCTGTGTGGAGTTTGTACGTTCTCCCTGTGACCACGTGGGATTTCGCCAGGTGCTCTGGTTTCCTCCCGCATTCCAAAGACGTACAGGTTTGTAGGTTAATAGGCTTCGGTAAAATTGTAAATTGTCCCTAGCGTGTAGGATAGTGCGAGTATATGGGGTTTGCCTGGACTCGGTGGGCCGAAGGGCCTGTTTTCAGCGGTGTAACTATAAACTCTGAAACCTAAATGCTGAAAATTGTTCTTGTGGAAGTCATGATTCTCCGTCATCTGCTCTTCAAATGATGCTATTCCCTATGCTATGTTCTTAGACAAAAATGCTCAGGAAATTATGTCACATTGTACTGAGGTACATTTGTTGCAATCAATAATATATTAGTGGTCCTGGACCAAGATATCTACTGAGGTGGATTTTCTTAGTGTCCTGTAGGGCTCCAACCTCCAAACCCCATTTTAACTCACCGATTCATTAGTCACTTCTCAACTCAGGCACCAACCCTCCCCCTCCAACCACCATTGCACTCTGAATGCTTAAAGTCCACAATCAGGTCTCTGACTACAAACTTTTCTTCCACTGTGATCCACCTGGATTCAACCCAGATCTTTCCTTTAAATTCTGCAAAGGAAAACAGGCAATGGTCACGTAATGCCTTGCTATTTGATCATTTAACACATTTCCTCCAGAGCCAATAAATTGTTACTTAAACTTAAAGATAATGAGCAGGAAAGGATAAATTAAACAGATTTTATGGGGGTTCACTAATAGTTCTATCCCATCAAACACAATGGTGAATATAATCAGCCATGATCATATTGAATGGCGGTGCTGGCTCGAAGGGCCGAATGGCCTACTCCTGCACCTATTGTTATGTTTACTTAAATGTGCACAAAGGTCTCCCATTTGCAGGTTTCAATTGAGAAATTCTATCATGCATTGGATACAGTGTTAGAACAAGGACTGGAGCAGGGGCATAGACTATTTTCTAATTGGGGTGAGAATCAAGAAATCGGAGGTGTAAACCATTACATTTTCTTTTACCATTTCGATTCTGTACATTCACTGTTGTTGGAAATTGGTCAGCATGTCCATAGGCTGGGCTAAATATTAACCTTAAAAGGGACATACAAGCCTTCATCATTAATGGCCTCTTTCTAGAAATGGGGGATAAAGCTAATTTAGAACAATACACTTCTGGCACTGAAGATGAGCAGAATATCACATTATGACAAGATGACCTCAGTAGGCAAAGGAGCATCTAAAGATTTTAATATAGATGGAGTAGGAACAGTTTCTAAACTTCAAAACTCAAGATAAAATAAGTAGTTTCCTGTTTTCCAATGCATTTTGCTGGTTAGGCCTAGTTTTAATCTTGAAGCGATTACAAATATTTTACTAGATTCAAAACAGACCTTGTAACTGCAATAAAACATGCTACAGGTATTCTTTGATTAGTATCCAAAGTAAGTGAAAATATTTACTTTGATACTATTACTTGAAACTTTATGGGGAAACTAGCTCAACATGTTCCAACTGTTCGGGGGTAAAACGTTATTTAATGTGCAGTTCATAAAGCAAAAAAAAACGACTACCACATTCAGTCAAGGTGCTAGTCTCTGTCCCAGTCTGAAGGGTTCCAACCCAAAATGCAGTTTGCCCTTTCCCAAGACAGATGCTGCCTGACCCACTGAGTTCCTCCAACACTTTGTGCTTTGCTCAAGATGCTAGTCCCATTATATTAGAAACATAGAAACATGGCCAATAGGTGCAGGAGTAGGCCATTCAGCTCTCCGAACCAGCACAACCATTCAATATGATCACGGCTGACCATCCAAAATCAGTACCCCGTTCCTGCTTTCTCCCATTATCCCTTGATTCCATTAAGGGATATTATTATGAAAAGTTGTGATTTTGCAAAAACAAACTCGTCCATCAGGTTTCTGAAATTCAAGTTAATTTGAAAATGGACACTTGGAACTCCTTACATTTTCCGCAAGCAAAATTTAAATCTTATCCATTGTCAAAATGTCACGCGCTAAATTAATTTGTACATACTACAGGAACCAAGGCCAGACTACTAAAGAAACAGAAGAATCATCGCTATCGTTCCAAGTTACAATCTGACAAGATGGTCTGACCCTGCAATAAATGTACTCCAATTCTGCTTAAACAATTTGAACTCATAGAGCAATTTCAAAAGGGGTACAGCATCTAATATTTCGCTTGGGCAGCTTACAGCCCAGTGGTATGAATATTGATTTCTCTCACTTCAGGTAGCCCCAGCATTCCCTCTCTCTCCCTCTCTCTCTCTCTATATCCCTCCCCCACCCAAGTTGCACTAGCTTCTCATTTTCACCCTACAAACAGCTAACAATGGCCTGTTTGCTTTATCATCGCTACTTTTTTTGCATATCTTTCATTCATTGTTCTTCATCTTCATGCCTACCTTTTTGCAGAGTGTGGATTCGCAAAGAGAGTCTGAAGAGGTCTGCAAGGGTCCCCGTCACGGTTTATTCCGAACAGCTCCGTCACAGAGGACTCTGTGATTTACGGACCATTCCCAGGGACGCATTCAGAGACTGACATCGAGTGCTGCTGGAAGGTCATCAACTCGGTGAAAGATGCTCTTTGGTCTGCCCGAGCGTTGTTCACCACCCAGCAGAGCGAGATGTCCATCGGGGAATATTGCCGACTGGCCCGCTGCAAACTGCAGGAGTACGTGCTGAGGGACGCACTGAAGCTCGGTGGAGCCAACGCCAAGGCTCGGTGGGGGAGGATCACAGTCTAGGGTCCTTCCGCTGCTGGACATGGGGGGGGGGGGGCAGGGTGTGGTGGAGACGCCCCTCAAAATAAGGGAAGGGATCCCACGCCAGTGGGCCACATGAGTGGCAAGGGTGGTGGATACATTTGTGAAATTTGAGCAATGTATATAGACTGTATTGAACAATTTGTATAGCCTCCGAAAATGTCAAATGAATTTTTTGCACGGTTCATGTATTGTATATATTTATTACCCGAATAATGTCTATTTTGAAATGTTAAAAAAAATCTTTATATCACCGTCTATATCTCTTGTTTTCCTTATCCCTAACCAGTCTGAAGGGTCTTGACCCGAAACGTCACCCTTTCCTTCTCTCCAGATATGCTGCCTGTCCCACTGAGTTACTCCAGCTTTTTGTGTCTATCTCCACTATACATTGATGTCGCCAAAGTAGAGATGGTTGAAAATTTCAATTTCTTCGGAGTAAATATCACCAACACTTTGACCTGGAATAATCATATTGAAGCAATGGTCAAGAAAGCATAAGAATGCCTCTACTTCCTTAGAAGGGTTTTGAAGTTCGGCATATCCCCAACAATCCTCATCAACTTCTAGAGATGTGCCATAGAAAGCATTTTATTAGGATGCATCTCAACATGGTTTGGGAACAGCTCCATCCAAAATCACAAGAACTTGCAGAGTTGTGGACATTGTCCAGACCATCACGCAAACTAACCTCCCTTCCATTGACTCCATCTACATTTCACGCTGCCTCGACAAGGCCACTAGCATAATCAAGGACTAGTCCTACCCTCTTCTCCCCTATCACATCAGGCAAAAATGTACAGAAGTTTCAATACACATAACCCAGTTGACTGTGCCTGAACACCTCTGTCAGTGGATCACCAACTTCCTGACAGACAGGAAGCAGCATGTGAGGCTGGGAAAGTACATCTCGGACCCGCTGGCCCTCAGCATAGAAGCACCGCAGAGCTGCGTACCCTCCCCTCTCCTTTACTCTCTCTACACCAATGACTGCGCCTCCACAGACACCTCTGTCAAGCTCCTCAAATTTGCAGACGACACAACCCTGATTGGACTGATCCAGGATGGGGAGGAATCTGTTCCATCTTTGTATCCGATGATTTGAGTAGCATTTTTCTTCCCCAAAATACTGGTATCTGTTCTGTTCATGTTTCACAGTGGATACAGTTCTTGCACATCGAATCAAAATTCATTAGTTGTAGCGTCCCACAACTTATTTTAACAACACTATGATAGAACTTTATTTATCTCAGGAGGGAAATTGATCTGCAAAACACAAAATACATGAAACATGAAATTAAAGTGACGAATGGAAAGGATTTGGAATGTGCAAAGAATTGGGACGAGGGGGGGGGGGGGGGGGGGAGGGGTCTGAAAAAGGGTCTCGACCCAAAACACCACCCATTCCTTCTCTCCAGAGATGCTGCCTGGCTCGCTGAGTTACTCCAGCTTTTTGTGTTTATCTTTGGTTTAAAACAGCATCTGCAGTTCCTTCCTACACTCTTCATCAATATTAACAGGCGTATTGCACAATATTTAATGTCACTACACTTGCCCATTGGTCTCCAAGTATATGCACTGTACTATGCAAAAGGATTTCTGGTCCTACCATGCTTATCAACATAGTGTCCGATCAAGCAATATCAGCTAAAGCTGTTGGCAATGCTCAGTTAATCATTGCTGTGTACCATGATTTTAAATTGCCAGTGAGATATTAAGTGATGCTATTAATTATGGAATACTATTAATGCCGCATTATACTCTGAATAATTAATTACTTCAATCGAGAAACCATCTCGTTCATGACGCCATGAAGTGCTTTTTTTTTAAACTCTGGAATTTGATGGCTGTTCAATGTGCAGCCTTGTTGGAAAGAGTTAGCTATTGTAGCTTCTGCTGATGGAAAATTGGTCAAAAACTCTCACATGCCGGGTTTTCATATTGCAAGAGGAAATTTCCTACCTACATGGTGAATTTGGACTTCACCGAATCACCGGATTTGGAATCATCGAAGATGAAAGAACAGTTTTGTCC
>CM075989.1:19404488-19439105 GCA_038087875.1 Malacoraja senta
GGCATGATACTCCAAATCGCTAACCTGATTACATACAAGTTGCCAGCTTGGTTGTTTATTTTCTTTTGACCTCCAGCAAGTTTTAGTTCATTTATCATTCACAAAGTAACAAAGGTTGTTCAGAATGGAGATTTATGACTTTGGGACTGACATTCATGAAGAATGTCATAGCCCAGTATTCTTCTCGGATATTGCCAGCAAATAAAGCAAAGCAATGCAACCTGGTGTTAAACAGCATGGAAACAGGCCCTTCACCCCACCGAGTCCATGTCAGCCAAGTTGGCACACTGGGCTGGGCTCCCATTTACCTCCATTTGAACAATAGGTCTATACTCTTTCCATACATCTGTCCAAATGTCTTTTAAAAGTCCCAACTGTATCCACTTCTACAGCTTCCCTTAGCAGCTCATTCTAAATATGGACTAGCCTCCGAATGGAAAAAGTTGCCCCCCCCCCTTCCTAAACCTCTCCCTTTTCACTTTCATCCTATACCTTATTGTTTTAGAATCCTCTACCCTGGGATAAAGACTGTGTTCACTTTATTCATGTCCCTCATTATTTCGTACACCTCAGTAAGGTCACCCCTCAGTCTCCTACACCCCAAAGAAAACAAAAATCCCATCTGTCCAATTTCTCCCCATAACTCAAGCCCACAAGCCTAGGTAACATCCTGGGGAATCTCTTCTGAAGCCTTTTTCATTGATGACATCCTTCCTATCTCTAGGCGACTTGAACGGCACACAGTAGAACAGACAACCCCCTAGGTTGTGTCTGAACATGCATCTCTGGAGCTGCAAGGCAGCAGCAGTACGATACCCATTCTACCCCCGTGCTTCTCTCCCACCCATTGTTTGCTGAGCCACGTGCTTGGTGGCGTCTCCTCTTGCACATGCATATCTCTGCAAATCTGTCCTGGGCCCAGTAAAGTTCATCAATGCCTCTACTTCCTGACAAGATAAAGGACATTCAATGTGTTGGCCAATACACTGTCGAACTTGGATAGGCGACATTTTGGGTCAGGGTCCTTCTTCAATCTGAAGAAGGGTCCAGACCCAGAAATCACCTATTCATATTCTCCAGATGCAGTCCAGCCAGCCAAGTTATTCCAGCACTTTGTGTCATTTTTTGTAAATTAGTATCTGCAGTGCCTTGTGTCTACACTGTCAGACTTTACTGCTTACTCCCCCCTACTCCATCAGCCTGACCTGAATCATCACCCATCCATGTCCTGACCTGCTGAGAGCTTTTATTTTTACGAGGATGTTTCCGTAACCGGCTTCCGTCTCCGCACTGGTATCCTATGGGATCTTTGGTGCGGAGACGGAAGCCGGTTACGGAACTGAGGCCTTAAATTACCCATGAATCTGCCCATGACCGTACTACGTCTTTTTAGTCGAGTGGGCTATCTTGCTTGCTATAGGAATTTTGCCTGCCTCCACTGAGAGCTTGTTCCATATACCATCCTCCCCCCTCCCCCCCTCCCCCCCTCCCCCCCATCAGATTCCTTGTAAATCATTCCCCTCAATGTGACAGCTAAAACCAAATATCTATTGTTTATTATAAGCTGCAGTTAGCGTGAATGTTCAAATGATGTGTTAATTAGCTGAGCATTGACCCCATTGCTGTCTGTATGACTGCAGTGTGGAAATTACCTGCTGCCGTTTGTTGATACATTAACATTTGCATTTAAATTGGCTGCAAAGTGCTTTGAGTACCATGCAGACATTGTGCTATTTAAATGCTCTTCCTTTGATAGATTGATAGATTTTTGATTAGTACAGATGTCAGAAGTTATGGGGAGAAGGCAGAAGAATGGGGTTAGGAGGGAGCGATATATCAGCCATGATTGAATGGCAGAGTAGACTTGATGGGCCGAATGGCCTAATTCTACTTCTATCACTTACGAACTTATGACCTGTGTGTTTAACTGCTTTAGGGGCTGGAGGATGACATGGGAGGAAACCGGAGCACCAGAAGGAAACCCATGCGGTCACAGGGAGAACATGCAAACTTCACACAGACAGCACCAGAGGTCAGGATGGAATCCGGATCTTTGGTGTTGTGAGGCCAGTTTCCTCCCCCATCCCAAAGACAAACAGAATCAAGAGATATGGGGAAAATGCAGGAACGGGGTACTGATTTTGGATGATCAGCCATGATCCATTGAATGGCGGTGCTGGCCAGAATGGCCTACTCCTGCACCTATTTTCTATGTTCTATGTTTCTAAGTGGGTCCGAGGTTAATTGGCCTCTGTAACGTTGTCCCTGATGTGTAGGATGTGAAAGTGGGATAACTTGAGCTTTTGGTGTAAATGAGTGATCGATGGTCAGCATAGTCTGGATGGGCCAATAGGTCTGCTTTCATGCTGTATCTTTCAATCAAAAAAGCGTTAATTCCAGTCATGCTCTCATTCACTCCTACCATTGGGAAGGTGGTATATGAGTCTGAAAACCATGTCCTCCAGATTCAGGAACAACTTCTTCCCAACAACCATCTGGCTATTGGGCACTACAAATACCAACTAAACTTTGAACGGTCTTGATTGTACTGGGGACTTCAGGCTTTTGTCTAGGTTTGCACTAATATTGGGTTTGATTTTTTTTTTTTAATTGAATTTGTTTTGTGTTAGTTTATTGGTATCTTTCGAGCACTGTGTTTACTGACCTGTTGTGCTGTCGGGGGGGACACAACTCCAGGACTGTTTGGAGTCTGTAGATTGGGCAATGTTCGGGACTCGGCAACGGACCTGAACGAATACGCCACAGTCGTTACAGACTTCATAAAGAAATGTGTGGAGGACTGCATCCCAACAAAAACCTTCCGAGTGTTTCCTAATCAGAAGCCTTGGATGAACTATGACATCCACACTCTCCTGAAGACCAGACAACGGCCATTCATGTCTGATGATACAGTGGTCTACAGATACGACCTTGGTAAGGCCACCAAAAAGGCCAAAAGGGAATTCTGCTCCAAGCTGGATGATGAGACAGATGTTCGGCAGCTGTGGCGGGGCCTGAATGCAATCACCTCCTACAAGGGCGAAATCAGGAGGCAGCTCAAAGTCAGCGAAGCATCACTCCCTGACGAGCTCAATGCGTTTTACGCACGCTTTGATAGGGAGAATACTGATGTGCCTTCCCGAGCCCCCATTCGCTGTGATGGTATTTCGGTCACAGTCACAGAGGTCGACGTCAGGAAATCCTTCAGAGGGGTGAACCATCGAAAAGCGTCTGGTCCTGATGGCATACCCAGTCGTGTTCTAAAAACCTGTGCGGACCAACTGGCTGGAGTTTTTACGGACATTTTCAACCTCTCACTTCGGAGGTCTGAGGTTCCCACCTGCTTCAAAAGGGCATCAATTATACCAGTGCCTAAGAAGAGCAAGGTGACGTGCCTCAATGACTATCGACCAGTGGCACTAACGCCTGTGGTGATGAAGTGCTTTGAGAGGTTGATCATGGCGCAAATCAACTCATACATCGACAAAAACCTGGACCCACTGCAGTTCGCTTACCGCCACAACAGATAAACGGTGGATGCGATCTCGCTGGCTCTCACTCCGCTCTGGACCACTTGGACAACAAAAACACATATGTCAGGCTGTTATTCATTGACTACAGCTCGGCATTTAATACAATCATCCCTCCAAGCTGATTACCAAGCTCTCAGAACTGGGTCTCTGCGCATCCCTCTGCAATTGGATCCTCGACTTCCTCATTCACAGACCAGTCTGTTCGTATTGGTGTAAATGTGTCAGCCTCGATAGCAACACGGGAGCACCTCAAGGCTGCGTGCTCAGCCCCCTGCTGTACTCACTCTATACTCATGACTGCATAGCCGGTCATAGTGCGAACTCCATCATCAAGTTTGCCAACGACACCACTGTTGTGGGACGTATCACTGATGGGGACGAGTCAGAGTATAGAAGTGAGATCGACCGATTGACAAAATGGTGCCAGCACAATAACCTGGCTCAACACCAGCAAAAGCAAGGAACTGATTGTAGACTTTGGAAGGGGTAGGATGGGGACCCACAGTCCTGTTTATATCAACGGGTCGATGGTGGAGAGGGTCAAGAGCTTCAAATTCCTGGGCGTGCACATCTCTGAAGATCTCTCCTGGTCCCAGAACACTGATGCAATTATAAAGTAAGCACATCAGCGCCTCTACTTCCTGAGAAGATTACGGAGAGTCGGTATGTCAAGGAGACTCTCTAACTTCTACAGGTGCACAGTAGAGAGCATGCTGACCGGTTGCATCGTGGCTTGGTTCGGCAACTTGAGCGCCCAGGAGCGGAAAAGACTGCAAAAAGTTGTAAACACTGCCCAGTCCATCATCGTCTCTGACCTCCCTTCCATCGAGGGGATCTATCGCAGTCGCTGCCTCAAAATGCATCATCAAGGATCCACACCATCCTGGCCACTCACTCATCTCCCCGCTGTCCTCAGGTAGAAGGTACAGGAGCCTGAAATCTGCAACATCCAGGTTCAGGAACAGCTACTTCCCCACAGCCATCAGGCTATTAAACTCAACTCATACAAAAATCTGAACTTTCATAGCCTATTGCACTTTATCTGCTTATTTTTGTGTGTGTATATATATATTCAATGGTATATGGTCACACTGATCTGTTCTGTATTCATGCCTTCTATATTCTGTTGTGCTGAAGCAAAGCAAGAATTCCATTGTCCTATCTGGGACACATGACCATAAACTCTCTTGAATCTTGAATCTTGAGCAGTTTCAGTACATATGACAGTTAAACACTCTTGATTCTTGTCTGTTCAAGAATGTATTTGGTTTTCAACCCTTAGCTGCCATCCTGTGGTTGTAGCTGACATTACAATTCATAACAATGGTTGCCAGAAATGAATTTAAAACCCCCCACTATCAGTAGCTTCATAGCAGATATTTTTTTCCACACTTGTGTGCCAAGAGCTCCCTGTAAACATTAAAACACTTGTGGACACGAAAGTTAGGTCTTCCATGCAACAAGTTAGTCAGTGATCAAAATGAAAAACAGTCAAAGCTGTTGAAGATGTTGAGATGCAGCCACAGGTGAAAAGGCACACACTATTAAAATCTTGTATTATTTATTTATAGGTGTTCAGTTTTAGCTTTTCTTTTTTTTTTTTTGAAAATATTTTTATTGGAGATAAGTACACAACCTATTAACATCATTACAGTCTTACATTTTTGAATTGATAATATTGTCAATTATTATTACATTGTCTCCAATACCTTTTGCCTTTTTTTGTTTTTTTTTAAACTAGATAGAACTAAAAAGATAGATAAAGTAAAGAAAGAAAAGAGAGAAGAAAAGAGAGAAAAAGAAAAAAAAAAAGAAAAAAACAAAACAAAAAACAAAAAACAAAAAACAAAACAGAAAAGAAAAAGATAGTTAAAGAAGAATGGAAAAATTTATTAAAATAAAAAACTTCATTCGAGATATATTCGTACATTCCAGAGTATAGCATTTCATCCATTCTTTAGCTCGAGTGTTAATCAGGTTCTTGTGCCAAACCATTCTGACCCTTTAAATAATCAATAAAGGGAGACCATGTTCCAACGAATAATTCCTGTTTATCCAACAGGGAAAATCTGATTCTTTCCACGTTTAAGGTCTCCGTCATTTCTATAATCCACATTTTGATTGTGGGGGTTATAGGGCCTTTCCAAACTTTTAGAATTAATTTGTTTCCTGTTATTATACTATAATCAATAAAGTTTCTTTGTGTTGTTGTAAATGTTTGATTTAATTCTAATGTTCCGAGTATTATTAATTTTGGATCCGGGTCCAATTGTGTGCTAGTCACTTTAGATATTATACTAAAAATATTTACCCAGAATTTTTTAATTTTTTATACAGTTTGCAAACATATGAGATAAGGTAGCTTCTAAATGTTGACATTTATCACATATAGGTGAGATATGTTGAAAGATTTTATGTAATTTTGTTTTTGAATAATGTAACCTATGTATTACTTTAAATTGTATTAAAGAATGTCTGGCATTTAATGAACATTGATGTATGTGTTGTAAACTTTCTTCCCAAGTATCTTTCGTTATTATTTGATTTAATTATTTTTCCCATGTTTGTCTGTGTAAGTCCGTCGATGGAATGTCACTGTCTAATAAAATATATATATAAGTTATTAATTTTTCTGTATTAGGATGTTTATTCCAACATTCGTCAAGAATGTCTGAATTTCTAATTCGAAAATTTTGAGTATTCGATTTTACATAATCTCCGAGTTGAAGATATCTGAAAAAATAATTTCCTCGGAGTCCATAAGTCTGTTGCAACTCCTGAAATGTCAGAAAAGTGCCTTCCTTGTAAAGTTGTCCCATATTTTTAATTCCATAATTCTTCCATTGTGTAAAACCCCTGTCCAACCATGAGGGCTTAAACAAAGGGTTATTCACAATTGGAAGAAAAAGTGATAAATTATCTAATTTTAATGTCTTTTTTAATTGTTTCCAAATTCGTATAGCACTAAATATTATAGGGTTTTCCCCATACATTTTTTGTTTAATTTAGACGTAGCAAATAATATCGAGCCGATATCAAAAGGTAAACAATCTTCCTTTTCCATTTTTAACCAATCTGGTTGTTGATCTATTTCTTCCAACCAGAAATTCATATTTTTAATATTAACTGCCCAAAAATAAAACAGAAAGTTGGGTAAAACCAAGCCTCCATTTATTTTTGATTTACACAAATGTCTTTGTTTATCCTATGATTCTTATAATCCCAGATAAAATCATTAACAATGGAATCCAATTTAAAAAAAAAGTTTTTTGACAAATATATCGGAATTGTCTGGAAAAGGTATAATATTTGCGGTAAAAAAATCATTTTTATGGCATTAATTTTGCCAACCATTGAGATAGGAAGTGTTTTCCAATATTGAATATTCTTATGTAGTTTGTTCAGTAATGGGGGAAAATTTGCTTTAAATAATGATGTATATATCTTAGTTACGTAAATACCTAGGTATTTAAATTTTTCATTTACTATTTTAAATGGAAATTGTTGTATTATCTGTTTGTTGTGTTCCCTTATTGGCATAATTTCACTTTTATTCCAATTTATTCTGTATCCTGAGAGTGAACCAAATTGGGTTATTAGCTTTAATAAGTTTGGAATACTAATTTCTGGTTTTGTAATGTAAATTAGTACATCATCTGCGTATAGAGAAATTTTATTCACTGTGTCCTTTGTGTTATACCCATGTATTTCCGGATGACCCCTAACTCTTTCTGCGAGTGGCTCAATAGCAAGGGCAAATAATAATGGAGATAACGGGCATCCTTGTCTACAACCTCTAGATAGGCTGAATTTAGATGACAACCTTTGGTTTGTTAATATTCTAGCCGTAGGGTTTGTATATAACAGTTTTATCCATGTGCAGAATTTCTCCCCTAGCTGCATATTTTCCATCACCGAAAATAAATAAGACCATTCAACCTGATCAAATGCTTTTTCAGCGTCAAGTGAGATTATTGCTAGATCTTCATTAATAATTCTCTTAGAATAAATAATATTAAATAATCTTCTTAGATTATAATAGGAGTACCGTTTCTGAATAAAGCCTGTTTGGTCAGGGTGTATTAATTTATTCATCACTGTACTTAATCTATGCGCTAGTATTTTAGTTAATATTTTCTGATCTGTATTTAAAAGTGCAATTGCTCTATATGATCCCGGATCTTCCGGATCTTTATCAACTTTAGGAATAAGTGTTATTATAGATTCATTTAAAGTATCTGGAAGTTTCTGTTGAGTATAGATATGCTCATACACCCTTTGTAAACGTGGGGAGAGCAAGTCATACATTTTTTTTATAGAATTCAGAGCCTAAACCATCTGGTCCTACTGCTTTACCATTTTTTAAAGAGCCAATAGACTCCTCAATATCCTTTATCGTAATCTCCCTTTCTAATAATTCTCTATCGTTTGAATCTAAACCTTTTAAATTACATTTTAATAAAAAATCTGCTATTCCTTCTGGTTGTACTACAGTTTTAGTTGAATAAAGATTATGATAGTATTGGAGAAATCTTTCATTTATATCCTTGGGCATTTTTAATAATTCTCCTGTCTCTGTTCTAATTTTATGAATTATTTTTTCCCCTTCCATTTTTCGTAACTGACGTGCTAATAGTTTTTGTGGTTTGTCTCCAAACTCAAAATGTAATTGTTTGGTTTTTTGATAAAGTTTTATTACTTGTTCTGAATACATTGTTTAATTTATATTTCAATACAGCAATTTTATTATGTTTTAAAATAGATGGCATTCTCGCATTTTCTATATCTAGTTGCTTGATTGATTTTAGCTTTTCTGTGATGATTAATCATCGAGTCACCCAGCACAGAAACAGGCCCTTCGACCCATCTAAGCTGGTCCAATTTGCCAAGGCCTGGCCCATATCCCTCTCAGTCATCTCCCCACCCCCTATCAGTCTGAAAAAGGGTTTCGGCCCGAAACGTTGCCCATTTCCTTCGCTCCATAGATGCTGCTGCACCCGCTGAGTTTCTCCAGCATTTTTGTGTACCTTCGATTTTCCAGCATCTGCAGTTCCTTCTTTAACACATTTCCTATCCATGTACCTGAAAATATCTTCTAAATGTTGTTTTTAAGAAGGAACTGCAGATGCTGGAAAATCAAAGGTAGACAAAAGTGCTGGAGAAACTCAGCGGGTGCAGCAGCATCTATGGAGTGAAGGAAATAGGCAACGTTTTCGGCCCGAAACGTTGCCTATTTCCTTCCCTTTCAGGTTTCGGCCCGAAACGTTGCCTATTTCCTTCGCTCCATAGATGCTGCTGCACCCGCTGAGTTTCTCCAGCACTTTTGTCTACCTTCTAAATGTTGTTATTGTACCTGCCACAACTACTTCCTCTGGCATCAAAGAACCTCTATTTCTGTGCCTGACTCCCATGTTTTAAGTTGCTGCAGATTTGGTCAGTTGAACTGAAATAAGGATGATCGTGCAAGATGTTGGAGGGCATCTTGCATCAGCCCCAAACTTGGTGGGTTGTGGTCTCCCACTGCAAGACGCTCCCCATAACTAAAGGCTGGCATTGGCCGTTGTTCAGGGCCATGTGTTGAAGGACACAGTAGAGCCAATGTGGTTACCTTGAAGAGAATGAGAATAGATTACACCTACCTTCACTGGAGTTTAGAAGGATGAGGGGCAAATCTTATAGAAACATATAAATTTATAAAAGGACTGGACAAGCTAGATGCAGGGAAAATGTTCCCAATGTTGGGCGAGACCAGAACCAGGGGCCACAGTCTTAGAATAAAGGGGAGGTCATTTAAGACCGAGGTGAGAAAAAACTTTTTCACCCAGAGAGTTGTGAATTTATGGAATTCCCTGCCACAGAGGGTAGTGGAGGCCAAGTTACTGGATGGATTTAAGAGAGAGTTGGATAGAGCTCTAGGGGCTAGTGGAGTCAAGGGATATGGGGAGAAGGCAGGCACGGGTTATTGATAGGGGACGATCAGCTGTGATCACAATGAATGGCGGTGCTGGCTCGAAGGGCCGAATGGCCTCCTCCTGCACCAATTTTCTATGTTTCTATGTTACCGGATCTCCCGGTTGCTGCTTTAATTATGCTTCCCATCCCAACACAAACCTTTCTGTCCTCCGGTCTCCTCCATTGTCAGAGCGAGGCTAAACGCAAATTGGAGGAACAGCAACTCGTATTTCGCCTGGGCAGCTTACAGCCCAGAGGTATGAATATTGATTTCTCTCACATTAATGGAGCATTAGTTTTTGTTCCGCTGGATTTCTCTCCCCTTTGCAGCATTGAATTTGCTTTCAGTAAATAACTGATTGTCTTGCCTCTATCCAAAGACCAACAATAACAATGAACAGGTACGCCTACCATTTGGTAACTTCATAATCGTTGCTGCATCGTGCTATAATTCCACACACGACTCAATCACTTCCCATACTCCAAACATCAATCCCACTAAAAATATCTCTCTCCCTTTTAAAAATAATTGCCATGATATTAAATGCAACATCAAGGGAGTGAGCTACTGTGACAGACAAGCATTCCTGCCCATATGATCTTCCACAAAGCATCGAACACCTCGATAGACATAAGATGCTGGAATAACGCAGCGGGACTTGCAGCGTCTCTGGAGAGAAGGATGGGTGACGTTTCGGGTTGAGACCCTTCTTCAGAGATGCTGCCTGGGTCCATATTCAGTGTGAACCAGCATCTACAGTTCCTTCTAACACATTGAACACCTAGATTATACGCACACTAATCCATGTCTGCAGTTTCTGCAAGGCATTGAAGGTGGAGGGCCAGAGTACATTTACAACAAAATCCAAATTAAAATAGCAGCAAGTACAATTCACTTAGACACCACTAACGAGAGCAAAGATTGGTTAAATATGCCATGTGCCCTGATAGAATACTGTCCCTTTCTATATTTTTTAAATTCCATGTCTTAATAGAACAGAAAATAAAGCTCCCTAAATCATCTCTCCACACTCCAGCATATGGATGTGTTCTGCCAACCAATATATCAGCATTTGGTGATCGGTATTGGTAGTGCTTTTTCTGGTGGACAAAAAGGAGCCAGTATGCATGATTTATGAACAGGTGTATCAAATGGAAAATGATAATAATGACATGTAATCTTATTTTTTTGAAATTGATGTGCAAATACACCATGTCAGTGAGGACCATCTCTCAAAAAAGGACCAGATATTGGTTTATTGTTGTCACGCCAGAGTCCCGGGTTTGATCCCGACCATGGGTGCTGTCTGTACAGAGTTTTTACGTTTTCCCTGTGATCGCATGGGGTGCTCTGGTTTCCTCCCACATTCCAAAGATGTGTAGGTTTTAGATTAATTGGCTTCTGTTAGTTGCCCCGTGTACATAGTGTGCTAAAGTAGGATAATATAGAACTAGTGCACGACTGATCATTGATCGATGGGTCTAAGGGCCCTTTTCCACATGTTTCTTCTGAACTACACGTGGACTGGAATGTGAAGCTGAGGTTACAATCAGATCAGCCATGATCTTACTAAATGCTAAAGCAGGCTTGAAGATCCAAACGGCTTCTTAATTCATTTGACATGATTTTGTTTCCAGCATCTGCAGTTTGGCTTTGTAAATCTAGAGTACCATGTACATTTCCGGTCACCATGCCAGCGGGAGAATATGCTTGGGGCAAGATCGGACTTTACAGATATTTGGAAGTTGCAATATGGACCGTGGCGACTCTCTGCCTGCTGTTCCAGAAGAGGATCTATTGTACTCGTGTATAGTAAGATTGAACTGGACAGTATGCAGAGCACACATTTTGCTGTATATTTATTGACCAGAAAATAAATAAACTAAACTAAAAGAGATTTACAAGGTTAGATGTAGAAACAAGGAACTACGGATGCTGGTTTACGAGAAAAACAAGACAGTGCTGGAGAAACTCAGTGGGTCGGGCAACATCTTTGGAGAACATCCTGATTCTCCAGAGATACTATCTGACCCATTGAGTTACTTTGGCATTTTGTGTCTTAAAAAAAAATTTTTTTTTTTAATTTACAAGGCTGTTGGCCTGCTTGAGGAATTTTTGCTACAATGGAAATACTGGCTTGATTGGAACTGATTTATTAGGAACAGAGACATGGGGAGAATTAACACAGGTCTTTAAAATTGACACTCTTTGATAGAGAGGAGCAAGGATCCATTAAGGAGGTCAATAATGAGGGAGCATGGATTTAACTTAATTAGTGGAAGGGTTAAGAGAAAAAGATTTTCATCTCGAGATGGATGAGGGTTAGAACTTAACACCTCTGCTGGTGGTGGAGATAAAAAACCTATCAAGTTTAAAATGTCACCGAGCCCAACAGCAGGGAAACAGGCCCCTTGGCCCCATAGTGAGGCAAGGAATGGTTAATGTAGTTTAATAATAATAAGTGTGAGGTGTTGCATTCAGGGGAAGTCAGAACCAGGGCAGGACCTTCACAGTGAACAGTAGGCCTCTGGGGAATGCTGTGGAGCAGAGGGATCTAGGAGTACAAGTTCATAGTTGCATTAAAGTAGCGTTGCGGGTAGATAGTGTGTTGAAGGCAGCTTTTGGTGGGCTGCCTTTCATCCATCACGAAGTTGAGTACAGAAGCTGCCTGCATTTGGCCCAGAGCCCACTAAACCTTCAATTATTTAACCAGGGCAATATAGATTTATCAGATGCTACCATACTCTCTCAGCATTCCCCTTCAAAGCAGCTGGCTTCCACTTTCAGATCAGTTCATTGCCAGTTCAAGATATTTTCTAAAGATCTGCTCTTGGAGCAAGTCTTTTGAACACCACGGGGCTTCTGGCAAGCTCTGTATGACTCTTGTGGCCATGTTATTTTGTGGTTCTGATTTATTATTGGAAACAGCAGAGCACAATTTGGAGTGGGAAATAACTGCGTTGCCTTGCACCCAATTACTTACTCCCTGCAGTCAGGAAAGCTTTATGCCTGCAGACTTTCATTGTGATATCTGAAATAATTTGCAATCTGCTGACAAATACAGATGTCTCGCAGACCACGCCCAGATATTATTCTTTAGCACAAAGTAAATCTACATCAAGCGGCAATAATTGGGAAACTTCACCCTCATTTACTAATCTGGTGGAAATGTACTTTGGAGATACAGCATGGAAACAGACCCTTTAGCCCAGAGTCCACGCCAGTCACTGATTACTCCGTACACCAAAACTATCTTATGCAATAGGGACAATTGATAGATTCTTCATTAGTGCAGGTGTCAGAGGTTATAGGGAGAAGGCAGGAGAATGGGGTTGAGAGGGGAATATATATCAGCCATCATTGAATGACGGCGTAGACTTGATGAGCTGAATTCTGCTCCTATAACTTATGAACTTGTGACAAGGTACAATTTTACCAAAGCCAATTAACTTACAAACCTGCACATCCTTGGAATGTGGGACAAAACCAGAGCACCCAGAGAAAACCCACGTGGTCACAGGGGGATCGTACAAACTCCATACAGACAGCACATGTAGTCCGGATCGAACCCAAATCTCTGGCATTGTAAGGCAGCAGCCCTGTAGCTGGAATATTGCGGCACAAAGCTGGAGGGTCTGTTCTGTGCTATACCTTGTTCCAAGAGGCTGCAGATGCTGAAATCTTAAGCAAAACACAAAGGAATTCAGTGAGTCAGGCAGCATCTGTGGAGGGAATGGACAGACGATGTTTTGGGGTGGGATATTTCATCACATATTGACTCTTGCAATATTGGTTTGAATGTCATATGTCCAAGAGGAATTGGATTCATTAAAAGGTGAAACTGGGGTAGATAATTATTGAAATGTGGAGAAGTCCTTATTTGGGCGTAACATAATGAATTGGAATGTATAAGTACACCTGCAAATCAGATCTGAAAAACTAGCCCCTACTCTGGTAAATTGGTGTTCATGTCTATGAAATGAGACCAATATTTACATAACAGCAGCTATTTAGACATAAAAAGCTGGAGTAACTCAGCAGGACAGGCAGCATCTCTGGAGAGAAGGAATGGGAGAAGTTTCAAGTCTCGACCCAAAACATCACCCATTCCTTCTCTCCAGAGATGCTGCCTGTCCCGTTGAGTTACTCCAGCTTGTTGCACCTATCTTTGGTTTAAACCAGCATCTGCAGTTCCTTCCTACACACATCAGCTACTTAGATTTTATTTTCCAAGTGGACATTTGAGACAAAGACTAACAAGAACATTCAAATAGTAGTTAATCCTAGAATTTTTACCAAAGGTGCCTCGGGGGTGTTGTGGAGCAGAGGGGTCTTGTAGTACAAGTACACAGGTGCTGGGGAAAAGTTGTCTTGAACCTGGACTTTCAGGCTCCTGTACCTTCTTCCAAATGGTAGTAGTGAAATGTATATCAGTCTGAAGAAGGGTTTCGGCCCGAAACTTTGCCTATTTCCTTCGCTCCATAGATGCTGCCGCACCCACTGAGTTTCTCCAGCACTTTTGTCTATGTAGTGAAATGAGAGCGTGGCTAGGGTAGTGTGTGTTATTGAGGATGCTGGCTGCCTTTTTTGCCTGCAGTCATAACATAGAATAAATAACAGAAACACACACTCAACACAGTTTAACATCCACCACAGTGAGTCCACCAGGCACCTCCTCACTGTGATGGAAGGCAAAAAGTCCCAAAGTCCATGTCTCTTCCCTCCTTGCTCTCCCTCTGCATTGAGGCGATCCAGGCCTCCGATGTTGTGACCCCGCCGGGTGATGGTAAGTAAGTCCTGCGGCTGAATCCGAACGGGCCGGTTCAAACTCCGCGGCCCAGGGCGGTCGAAGCTGCCGCCCTCCAGTCCAGCGGACGCAGCTGTTGTTGCGGGAGCTACGGAAAAACAGGTCACCAACCTGTGACCTGCGAGCTCCCGACAATGTCGTCCACTGGCCCTCGCCGAGCCTCCGAGGCTCCGAAGTCGGGTCGGAAGTCGGGTCGCAACGCCACCACAGCCCCGAAGTCGGCCAGCCCCGCGCTGCTGGCAAGTCCCGGCTAGCTCTGCCTCCCGAGCCCCGAGGTCGGTCCCAGTTGGAGGCCGCCAGCTCCGCGATACGCCTCAGCGCAGACGGAGATGGAGACGGAGACGGGAGATACGGCAAGAAAGGTCGCATCCCCCCCGAAGAGCCAAAATACATGCTTCTCCCACCCCCCCCCCCCCCCCACACATACACAACTAAAATAAACCAAAAACAAACCGCAACAACTGGACAAAAGAAAACAAAAAAAGAAAAGACAAACGGACTGCAGGCGAGCCGCAGCTGCAAGGCAGCACCTCCTACAGATCCCTTCAATGGTAACAAAGTCCATACCTATGGTAGACTCAGTAAATGGCTCTAAATTTTCTGTTCAGCCTTCACTGAATTTAAAAATAATTCCAACTTTCTTTTTATATTAAATGTCACATCAAATGAGAATGTGAAGTCAATAAGTGTTCGCAGGCAAGGTATCCTTATCAGGGCAGACACCCCAATGAAGCATGGTGCACAACTCTCATCTCCAAGGCCATGAGAATCATCTGCTGTACTTTGGTTAAGTTCTCACCCAACTCAACCCACATCTTCCCTTTACCTACTGTATCAGGATGAGGTGAAGTTGATTCACACCAATACTCTAAATCTAATATTCATGCACTCACAAATAGAAACATAGAAAATAGGTGGAGTAGGCCATTCGGCCCTTCGAGCCTGCATCGCCATTCAATATGATCATGGCTGATCATCCAACTCAGTATCCCGTACCTACCTTCTCTCCATACCCCCCGATTCCCTTAGCCACAAGGGCCACATCTAACTCCCTCTTAAATATAGCCAATGAACTGGCCTCAACTACCTTCTGTGGCAGAGAATTCCAGAGATTCACCACTCTGTGTGAAAAATGTTTGTCTCATCTCGGTCCTAAAAGACTTCCCCCTTATCCTTAAACTGTGACCCCTTGTTCTGGACTTCCCCAACATCGGGAACAATCTTCCTGCATCTAGCCTGTCCAACCCCTTAAGAATTTTGTAAGTTTCTATAAGATCCCCCCTCAATCTTCTAAATTCTAGCGAGTACAAGCCGAGTCTATCCAGTCTTTCTTCATATGAAAGTCCTGACATCCCAGGAATCAGTCTGGTTTGATTTGTACATTGATTTGAACATTGATTTGTAACAATTTTGTCATTTCCTTTAGCATAAATGAACAACAGAAAATCTTACCTTGTGTGACTTGATTGCAGGCTTTTCCCACTTCTGAACCAAGGTCAGAATACACCAGTGTAAAGGCCAGTAAATTCTCATCACATATTCCAAGACTCAGTCTTGTTTAGTCCAAGGATGGATTACATTTTCACAGAGCTTCCAAACAGCTCAACATTCACCCTCCTCTTCCTTTACTTTGGGGAAACAGTGCAGAAGGCGATCAAATCAAGAAGACAATTGCATGAAGTGTTTGCACATGGAAGGCAATTGGTTTCAATCAAGGCTTATGATTAAAAGGTTGGTTTAAGGGAATAACATAATTAAGCAAAGAGCAGATGAAGTGTTTACTCATGTCAAAAACATGCTGAAAGAATGCATTAAAGTGTCAAATTATTTTCCATTTCTTAAACATCTTTGACCGAGGCGTGTGAACTGGATTGCACATTATTTAAAATAAAAACAGAAAATGCTGGAAATATTTAGCAAGTCAAACTACATCCTCAGGAAGAGAAACAAAGTTAATGTTTAACTGTTTCTTTTCCCACAGAGTGCTGAGTATGTCCAGCATTTTCTGTTTTGCATTTTAAATAACATGCAATGTAGTTCTTGAGCTTCAGGCACAAATGATTTAGAAATGGAAAACATTTAGACATCTAAAAATCTTCACAAGTTTATTAATTTAAAACTTAAAATAAGAACTTTCTAAAAGTTTTAAGAGATTGTTTGATAGTTTCTATGAACTTCCAATAGCTCCCGAGAATACTTACCTGCAGGTCATCTAATTTTCTGATTTTGGCCGGGATCTAGTTTTGACAGATCGTCTGATTATTCCTTGAATGTATTAGTAAAACAAAGGGAAAAGTCAAGGAAAAACTTAAAGAAATTATCCACGTTATGGATTGGAACATTAGAGTCATCAAGTCATACAACATGGAAACAGGCCCTTCAGTCCATGCAGACCAAGATGCCCCAGCTAAGCTAGTCCCATTTCCCTGCATTTGGCCCATATCCCTCTAAAACTTTTCCCTCTAAAAAGTGTCTTTTATATGCTTTTATAGTACCTGCCTCAACTCAAGCGACTTTGAGTCCTGAAAAGCGCTATATTTAAAAAATTAAAAAATAAATCTATTATTATTACCTCCTGCAGCAGCTTGTTCCATATACCCACCAGCCTCTGATTGAAAACGTTGCCTCTCAGGTTCCTAATAAATCTTCTTGTCCCCCCCACCTTAAATCTTGGTCCTCTAGTTCTTGATTTCCCAACCCTTGGCAAAAGACTGAGCACTCACTCTTATGACATTATACACCTCTATACAATCACCCCTCAGCCTTCTGCACTCTAAGGAATAAAATCCTAGCATAAAATCCTAGGAATAAAATCCTAGCACAAAATCCTAGCATAAAATCCTCGCATCGAAGGGATTCAAAGTAACATTAGCAAATTTGCAGATGACAGAAAGCTGGGTGGTAGTGTGAACTGTGAGGAGGATGCTATGAGAATGCAGGGTGACTTGGGCAGGTTTGGTGAGTGGGCAGATGCAGTTTAATGTGGATAAATGTGAGGTTATCCACTTTGGTAGCAAAAACAAGAAGGCAGATTATTATCTAAATGGTGTCAAGTTGGGAAAAGGGGAAGTACAACGGGATCTGGGGGTCCTTGTTCATCAGTCAATGGAAGTAGGCATGCAGATACAGCAGGCAGTGAAGAAAGCGAATGGCATGTTGGCCTTCATAACAAGAGGAGTTGAGAATAGGAGCAAAGAGGTCTTTCTGCAGTTGTATAAGGCCCTAGTGAGACCACACCTGGAGTATTGTGTGCAGTTTTGGTCCCCTAATTTGAGGAATGACATTCTTGCTATTGAGGGAGTGCAGTGTAGGTTCACAAGGTTAAATCCAGGGATGGCGGGACTGTCGTATGCTGAGAGAATGGAGTGGCTGGGCTTGTATACTCTGGAATTTAGAAGGATGAGAGGGGATCTTATTGAAACATATAAGATTATTAGGGGTTTGGACACGCTAGAGGAAGGAAACATGTTCCCGATGTTGGGGGAGTCCAGAACCAGGGGCCACAGTTTAAGAATAAGGGGTAAGGCATTTAGAATGGAGATGAGGAAACACCTTTTCCACACAGAGAGTTGTGAGTCTGTGGAATTCTCTGCCTCAGAGGGCGGTGGAGGTCGGTTCTCTGGATACTTTCAAGAGAGAGCTTGATAAGGCTCTTAAAGATAGCGGAGTCAGGGGATATGGGGAGAAGTCAGGAACGGGGTACTGATTGTGGATGATCAGCCATGATCACATTGAATGGCGGGGCTGGCTCGAAAGGCCGAATGGCCTACTCCTGCACCTATTGTCTGTTGTTTATTGTCTATACCCAATCTCTCCCTTCAGCTCTGTCTTTCGAGTCATGGCCACATCCTTGTAAATCCTCTCTGCTCTCTTTTAAGCTAACTAACACCCTTCCTGTAGCACAGTGACTAAAACTGAACACAATACTCCAAAATGTGGCCTCACCAACATCCTGTACAACTATAACACAACGTCTCTGTACTCAATGCTCTGACTAATGAAGGCCAATGCACCAAAAGATTTATTTCCACCCTATCTACCTGTGACTCAACTTTTGGGGAAATGTGTATGCCTGCACCTAGATCCCTCTGCTCTACAGATGTGTATGCCTGCACCTAGATCCCTCTGCTCTACAACACTCCCCAGGGCCTTGCCATTCACTGTGATGGACCTGCCCTGCTTAACTTGCCAAAATGCAGCACCTTACACTTACTTGCATTCACCTCTATTCACCATTCTTCAGTCACTTACCCAGCTGATCACGATCCTGCTGTAATTGTTGCTAACCATTTACACTGTCTATGATACCACCTACTTTAGTGGCATCTGCAAACTTACTGAACATGCCTTATACATGCCGCAATGGGCCCAGCATCGTTCCCAGAGGTACACCACTAGTCACAGGCCTCCAGTGGGACAAACAGCCTTGCACCACCACACTCTGCTTCCTTCCATGAAGCCAATTCTGTATGCAGACAGCTAGCTCTCCCTGGATGCCATGCAATCTAACCTTCCAGAGCCGTCTTCTATGCAGAACTTATTCAAGGGTAATGCCTGGAAAATTGGTCAAGGTGAGGGGGAGTTTTTAAATGAATGCTTGCTAAGTAAAAACAGTAACATACATCTAGTAGAAACACAAGAGACTGCAGATGCTGGAATCTTGAGCAAAACACAAAATGCTGGAGGAACTCAGTGGGTCAGGCAGAATCTGGGGGGGAGATGGGCAGATGACATTTTGGGTCAAGACCCTCTTTCTGGCTTCTTCAGACTGAAGAAAGATCCTGACTCGAAATGTCGTCTGTCCATTCCCTCCCCAGCTGCTGCCTGCCGCTGAGTTCCTCCAGCACTGTGTTTTGCACATGCATTTGCAGTTTTGTAACATTCCAATGCATCATCTAGCCAAAGAAAATGTTATATGTAGTCAGGATTGCAATATTATAACGTGACGTACAGCAACATGCCACAAACAGAAGTCTTTTGTTGACCAGATACTCCATTTTGGTGCAGAAAATAGTGGCTAGGACTTGGAGGACAATCAATCTATCTCCTTTCGTTCGAATAATGATATGGTATCTTTAGTGCCTACCTTAGCGAGCATATGTGGCTTCAGGAGGTTGTTTCAATCCCAAAATGGCATCTCACGGAATGCAGAATCCCTCCGAACTGCACAGGACTCAGCTTGGACCTTGGCTTCACATCCCTGGAGTTGGTCTTGTATCCACTACATGATTAAGAGTCAATGGAGCAACAACAGATGATCTGGCCACCGAGTCCCTGCCAAGCATGAAACGCCCCTATGCATCAAACCTGCATGAACACCATTTTATTCCTCACATATTCCCATCAACTCTGCACAGATTGTCTCTCTTTTGGACACCAGGGGCAATTAACTACCTTTAATAATCCTACTGACCCACTTGTCTTTGAGAGGACACCAGGAGCATCCTGAGTGTACCACACCCTTGGAGGGTGAACGTACAAACTCCAGACAGACAGCACTGGAGGTCAGGTTTCAATCCGGGTCTCTGGTGCTGCAAGGCAGAAGCTCTATAAATGGTATGGATACTGGTTTATTATTGCCGTGCGTACCTAGATGCAGTGAAAATTCAATTGGATCCAATCCAATCCAAGCTATCCAATTGGGTGTAATCAAGCCATTCACAAATAAAGCAGGTAGTACAAAAGAGAAAAATACCTGAGTGTGGAATATAGTAATGATACAGTTCCAGAGAAAGAGTGCAGTGTCCGCAATGTGGTAGGTTGGAAGATCGGGACGATGGCCTAATTTATGGAGAGACCGTTCAGCCATCTGATAATAGAGGGGAAGAAGTTGTTTCTGAATCTGGTGATACAGTACGTGTTTTCAAGCTTTTGTAACTTCTGCTTGATGGGAGAGAGGAGAAGAGGGAAGGACTGGGTTAAAAAAAAGGTACTGCCTGCTGTACTGCCCTGTCCCCAAGTTGCTAGGACTGAACTGATTATAAACATAGAATATAGAAATGCAGGAACAGGCCCCACGGCCCACAATATCTGTGCTGAACATGATGCCAAGCAAAACTAATCACGTTTGCCTGCACGTGATCTATATCCCTCCCTTTCCTGCATATCCATGTGCCTATCTAAAAGCTCTTAAATGCCACTATTGTAACAGCCTCCACCACCACCCATGGCAGTGTTTTCCAGGCACCCACCACTCTCTGTGGAAAGAACTTGCCCTGCATATCTCTATACTTTACCCCTCTCACCTTAAAGCTACTACGCCTTCCTGTCTTTGAGACTCCCACTCTGGGATAAAGATTCTGACCGTCTACCTAATCTAGGCCATAATTTATACACTTCCATCAAGTCTCCCCTCAACCTCTGATGCTCCAGAGAAAGCAATCTTCATTTGTCCAATCTCTTCTTATCGCTAATAGCCCTCAATCCAGCAGCATTCTGGTCAAGACAGAATGTGTAGGAAGGAACTGCAGATGCGGGTTTAAACCGAAGATGGACACAAAAAGCTGGAGTACCTGAAACATCACCTATTCCTTTTTCTCCAGCGATGCTGTCTGACCCCCCTGAGTTTCTCCAGCTTTTTGTGTCAAACATTCTAGTAAACCTCCTCTGCACCCTCTCCAAAGCCTGCCCATCCTTCCTGTAATGGTGCAATCAGAACATCATGCAATACTCCAAATTCCGCTTGGCCAAAGTCAGATTGAGCTGTGACGTGGCTTCCTGACTCTTATACTCAATGCCTTGAGCAATGAAGGTGAGCATACCATACCATCACAAGCCTCTCTATTTACTGGCGTTGCCATTAAGAGGTGGATTTTTTTTTAAAGCAAAAAGACAATATACATTTAAAGTGCTGGAAAAATCCAACATTTTATTGACTACATTTTTGTGACTACATAAACGCTGAAACATTTTAACACTGAAAAAGCATGAGGACGTCATCACTTGCTTTTTTTGCTTGCAAACACAGCAGATGATATTGCACGGCATATAGTGAGAACATTAGCAAAGCTTCAAAACTAAATTATTCTTTTTAAAACGCAGTACAGGAAAGATACTTGGAAACAAACCAGAATGATGCCTATTGCATTACACCCGCAGCTAGCACGAAAATACATAAGAAGCGCTTGACTAAGAGAAAGATTGACAAAATATCAGCAATAAACTGTAATCATATACAAGTATCACTTAGTTGGAAATGCAAACGCATAAACTACTACCGCTTTCAAATTTGCAAAATGTCAGCAAATTGTCTTTTTATCAAAATCCTTTTTTTAAAGCTTTTTTTTCGGATTTAATTGCTATGGAAGAACTCTCTTTGGGTCTTGGAAGAGATACTATTATCTACGCACCCTTCGTCTGTTGATTGTCTTAGGCGCTCTTTAGGTATTAACTCCAGGGCAATCTAACTTGAAAACGGAAGTGCAAAATTGCTGTCCAACTAACCTTTCACCAAATAAGGAACAACAAACCTGAAAGCGTGCATTGCTGATGACAAGAAGATTGGATTTCTTGGACGAAGGAGGAAAGAGGTTGTGTCAGTCCAATCTGAAAAGCGCCTCCAACGCCCGTTTTTTTGTGTGTGTAGGCGATAACTATTGAAATATTGACCGCAATATTGGTATAGTTTGGAAACGGGCCTTTCGGCCAACGAGCCCACACCGATCAAAGATCACCCGTTCACACAAATTCTATGCTATCCCACTATATCCCACCATCGGGGCAATTTACAGAGGCCAATTAACCTACAGACTCGCACGTCTTTGGGACGTGGGAGGAAACCCACGCGGTCACAGGGAGAACGCGCAAACTCCACATAGGCAGCAGCCGAGGTCAGGTTCGAACCCGGGTCTCTAGGCTGTGAGGCAGCAGCTCTACCAGCTGCGCCACTGTGTTATGCGTTGGGGGACAAGACCTATCGGGTCCCACTTGGTCTAGTATGTTACTAAAACTGAGAAGTTGGTAGCTCAACTCCAATGGGTTGCTTTGTACATTTGATCATTAAACTCGCGTTGCAATCTATGTAGATTACATCCCATGGTTAATATTATTCCAACTATGTATCCGGCAGCATCTTACAGCTTCGTTTTTTGTTAGTGCAGTTTAAAATTACGCTGCATGTTGCACGGATGGAATATATCTATGTCAAACACCACACGTTTTCAGGTTAGTATTAGTCTAATATCTAGGGAAATTCAGCGGACAAAAACTAACATCCAACCATCTTGGTTGATAAAATTGACAAAACATTTTAAAAAGTTGAAAGTTCCCGATTGAAGAGTGGGGCCAATTGGATGATCTAATCTCACTATTTATTACCAGCATAAAGCATATTTCCGGAGAACAATTACTATTTGAAGAGAGGTCCTTGGTTTAACAGATTGATAAATACACGGTAAAATGCTGGTAAGTGCGTTAAATAAAACTTTATTAAATAATAAAGACCACGGTTAAAGAAAAAGTACCTATTACCTCTAAAGCGGGATTATCTTTCTATATTTTAACCGTAGCTTCGATGGGATTGTTATCATTGTTTGAATAATCCTGCCCCACAGGTAAATACACTTCAGGCGACTTTTGGAAATAACCACCAGTTGATCTATCTAAGTCAAGATCGAACTGAAAGTGAGATGATAGTTGTGTAAGAAGGAACTGCAGATACTGGTTTACACCGCAGATAGACACAAAATGTTGGAGTAACTCAGCGGGACAGGCAGCATCTCTGGAGAGAATGAATGGATGACGTTTCGGGTCGACCATGGACATCACCCATTCCTTCTCTCCAGAGATGCTGCCTGTCCCGCTGAGTTACTCCAATATTTTGTGTCTGTCTTCTGTGAGGTGATAGTTTCCGGCTTCATGTTAGGTTGCCTGCAAGGTTCTTCGCCCACTGCTGTCTATGCCCGTGCGAATGACAAATTAAACCCAATACTCACACTTCACAAATCCCAGTGCGTTAAACATTAAACAAATTTAAAAAAATTTGGAAGCGAGGTCTTCCGTGAGAAAAGACCCTTCCATCGTATATATATTTTTTAAACACACACACAAAAAAACAAATCTTACAATTCTTTTAAGTGACGAAGTGAAAGCTTCAATGAACCGTTATATATTTTTTGGCATTTTGTTTTGTTGGGATCTGGCAGTATTTGTGACACTTGAAGTGCCTGCTGAGAGATTTCGGACGATATTAGATTCTGCACCCCACAGCAATTTTTCCACCGCCTTTCTCGAAACACGAGAACAGAACTCTTTACCTGCAGATTGTATCAGAAAACTTTGGTTGCATTAGGAACCCACTATATATACACTATTTTAGTTGTTTTTTTTAAAGATGTACAGATACATAAATTAATACAAGAATCAATCTTCACATAATACAAAAATGAATCAAAAATAAATCACAGCAATACGAACATTTTTGCAAGAAATACTTACACACATCTTAGCAGAGAATGGCTTACCCTGTGAAAAGACTATTTTTTTTAATATAACACAAAAACCTAGTATAATTTAACAGAAAGTTTAGGTTTCCTCTCAGAACCAATAACAATCAACTACCCTTTTCTACCATTCTCGTTTTCAAAATACTTCTTCCTCGACCCCATCAGAGTTCTGCCAAATCTACAAAATAAATAATTATAAAGCTTTGAAGTGACGTTAACAATTATCAAACTATTCAGTTCTGCCTTACACGTAGACTCTCTATACAACATAACCCTAAGGATTTATTACTATGAGGTATCTTGAGAAATTGAAAAGGAATGCACGACCTGCGTTGTGTGAATACTCTAGGACGCAAAAAAGAGCTTTGGTAATCAGCAAAAAAGTGGAAATATCCTTTGGTATAAAGAAAGTTTCATTGCATGGTTGTACTGCAAAGCACTACGGTGAAAAGTTATTCCGTTTTTTTAATTCTTTAAAGTAGTGGCCTTTCTAGAGGCTGAGGTATTCGAGAGTAAGGTGAAAGAGGTCAACAGCGGTTTCACACTTTGGTTCAAGCAAGGCACTCGTCCTGTGATTTTACAAATTTTGCAATATGTTTGCCTATAGCTTTTATGAAGAGAACTTCACACTGGGTGACAGTTGAGGGTTTAAGGATAGAACGCCGAGTAGTCCACTCACGAAGGCCGTGCAGGAAAAATCTTTGGTATTCTTTGGTATCATCGATGTGATTAAAATCACTAAATGGAAATCGAGTGAGGTAGCGTCTTTGGTTCACACTATAAATAGTAGATCTTTACACCTTTTTACACGTGGAAGCAGCTATTTTACTCTTGCTTCTTTGTCTTAATATTAGTAAATGATTACCAAATGTATCGTAAAGCTAACCACACCACAAGAAACACAAGGCCAGAATATTGTTAAAATTTCGGATTATCATCCACTCCATTGGCCTTCTGCGGATGAACGCACCAACTGCATGTCACCTTTGATCAATCACTAATTCATTCTCTTTGTATAAGGAGCCTCTTTTAACACATACAAATATCGGGCACGTTCCTTTCGGGGGAGGCGGGGGTGAATGGGAGGCGTGCCTGGGGAGGATATTTACAACATTCAAGTTGATAACAGCGGTTAAACAAGTCACTCAAGGGGCGTTATAAGTTACCGAAACAATAACTGTCAGAAATATACATTTCCTATCACCATATCGTCAGGGGTGAGTAACTGACATAAATAGAAGTCAGAGAATTAACTTCAAATCAGACTAAGTTAGAAACCCTAAATATAAACCCTGAACAGGTAATGTTCAATTTTAAAACCATCTTTTCAGCACACACTCTCTGGGAATTTATTCAGCAGTTTTAAGAGGGTAGTACGTGTTTCATAGGAAGTAAGGTTTTTGTTGAGCTAAAATATTTTGGTGGCATTTTGCTTTCAGTGGACGAGAGGAAGGTGAATTATTTATACAACATGCAACAGCCCACCTCTCCGGCCGTGGCCGCATTATATAATTTACTCTATATTTATATTTGTTGATGACAGAGACTCGGTAAAAAAAAAAGAAGTTACTTTAAAGCTAACTGCCCAACAAAATAAACGACTATAAAATAGTGGGTTTCGCCTGCATATTACGTTAGATTTGAGGTAAATACGTTATTTTAATTGAGTACTTTGATTTGCAAGTAGTTTCAATTGATATTCAATCTTTGAAAATCTTGTATGCAAAATACGTGTCACTTAATTTTTTATCAGAAATTCATGAATGGGGAATGTACGACAGTGAGATGGAGGTTTAAGTCGACATTGGCGTTTCGTTTTACCCCAGGTAAAAAAAACTACTTCACACCCTAATGTACAAGTGGTCAATCATTCAAGTCTATTCCATCTATGATTTTTAAAAACACATCCTATTATCGGCGTGTCATATTAAAGGTTCCTTGAAATTATTCACGAATTATCTTGACTCACTTGATCTGATGACATCGACATGGCGATCAGGTATCCTGAAGATGGATATTAGTACAATTGATGGGTGTAAAAAAGTGGACTCGTTTTGCATTGTAGCTCACGAACGTGCGATGTTCCTGAATAAAGAGTTATCTTTGGTTCTTTAGCAGATTATTTTTAAAGCACAAAGGGTAATATGTAAATACATCTGAGTGACTGAAATGTTGCACTCTGTCAAGAGTAATTCATGTCTTGACTGACACCTGAAACATATCGTTCAGTAGCCCAGACTTGTACTGGGTTCGCTCTTTGTTCTGTCTCATTATGGAATATTAACCTGAATCATATAACATCTTGTATCTTGGTGTTAACAGCGCCCAACAGCAAAGTGCCTCCCTTGGCATTCGTACATCTAACGAGATGGTTTTTACTGTCAGCAATTGCTAACTACAAGTTAGGAACAACAACGTATCTGCAGTGGAGACAACAGGAACTGCAGATGCTCGAATCTTGAGCAAAACACAAAGTGCTGGAGGAACTCAGCACACCAGGCAGCACGTGTGGAGAATGTATGGGAGATGTTTCAAGTTGGGACCCTTCTTCAGACATGGCCTGTCCATTCCCTCCCCAGATGCTGTCTGACCCGCTGAGTTCCTCCAGCACTTTGTAGTTTGCTCAATACCTGCACAGTACTGCCTTCCCAGGGTTATACACTCTACCCTCCCGGGTCCATGCAGATAATTATTTGCAGATGTACTTCAAATACGGGCCAAAAGTTTAAACGAGCCTTGGAACTCGTTATGTTGACAAATAATTTACACAATTCTGCATACTGTATGCATAATGATGAAGGATTTGCATTTCAAATTGTTGTTAAATTTGTAGCTGATTCACTAATAGATGTAGCAAACCACATAAATTAAATTTCCCAACATATCAGGTGGGGTAACTATCTTCTAAGAATTATGTTATGATACTCATCGTGTGGGCCACGGGTTTTAGCAATAAATATTGCATGATTATAAGGGTGTTAAATAAATCTACCCTAAAGCATGTTAGGCAAGTGGCGGTAAGTTTGTGGGACGTTGTTATTTGTGTTAAAATGTTTGTGTTAAATTTAGCAAATTTGTTATTGCTGTTATTGCCAGTACACCTAATAGAAGCCTACAGCATCCGTAGCTAATTGGTTGTAACGGGACTGTTCATCCAGTGAACATATCTGACAACCCAATTGATAGCACCCTTTCTTGCCTCTGCAGCGATTTGGATAGCAAGGAACCGGGATAAAATGAATGATTCCTAATTGATTCTACCATTATTGGTTAACGTCTGTAACATATAAAGCAAATTATTATAAATAAATTGCCATATCATTAATTTGGCGTGCAAAATCTGTTTGAATAGAGATCTGAAACTGGTCGTGGTGGATGTGGGGACTCCCAGTTCAACTAATATTTGTGCTTCTGGCGAAATCTCCCTGTCATTTATCCCGTTCTTTGTTATCCAACGTACTTTTCATCTAAAATACTGGGTTGGGGGTGGTGTAGGATGATTTTTTTTTTTTGGTCATTAGCTGTCGCATTTCCTCTGCCTGCGATACAAAGAGAATGGAGTAGTGAGAGGGTGACGGAACAGTTCTCGGTGCGTTGTTGAACTGTGCGCGGAATCGGAGCCCTTTGCCTTCAACCCGCAAAAGGGCTCGAGTCCAACCACATTCCAAAGGTACACAGAACGACTCCACGAATATGTCAGGGGCCGCGCCTGAGCACAACCCGAAGACCAGCCCCATTGCAAAGTCTCTGACCACTGGCACGTACACTGGCATTTCGACAAGGTGGGATATCCGAGGAGATGAAATGAGTCATTGTTTTTGAAGTGATGTCTGATGTTCCCAACGACATTTACAGCCACGCACAATGAACGACGCTGAATGGTGAACATGTACAGCCAGCGGCCCCATTCATTTTTTTTTTGCAAAAAGTCATAATAAAGTGTTGTAGAACGGAGGCTTAATGCAGGTTAATTAAGTCTTTGGTTTCGTTGGGTATATAAATATGATACTGTCTGAGTTCATTAATTAAACCTGCTTCCTGGAGGTCCTGGTCATTTATTTTAAAGCTATTCCACCGAGGTTTAGTCCGGGGGTTTCTCCTTCATGCTTTGGTACAAGTGCTTGATGAGGAAGATGAGTTGACTGAGTTGGAGCTGCCGTCGTCCTGCCATTTATCCAAACTCCTCCGACGTGCGTTCATAAAGAAATTGCTGACGGTGCTCAGCTCCAACCCCAGCTGTTGGGAAATGGTGATTTGCAATTCTTTGGACGGACGCTTGTTTTCTTTGAATATTGCGTGGAGAGTTCTGCGTTGAACATCCGTGAACACCAGCCGAGGCTTCTTGGGAGCGGCGCCTCTCTCCTTCACATGCTCCTGCTCTTTTCTTTTGCACGCTGTAAGACAAAGCCATAAATATTAATCGACACCCACTCACCACGCCGGAGAAAAATAGCAGGCAAGACGAGAAACGATGTAAAGACATATCATGTTGCATTATATGGACCATGTCTGGAGTTGCATTATATGGACCATGTCTGGAGTTGCATTATATGGACCACTATAGAGTTGCATTATATGGACCACGTGTAGTGCATTATATGGACCACTATAGAGTTGCATTATTCAGATCACATCTAGATGTGCATATTTTGGACCAGTCTTTCTTACTTTTCAACTAAGGTCCCAATTAGTCATTTAACGATTAGAGATTTCATTCACAAAGAACAATTTGTCCATTTCTGGCTGATTACTGGCAACAACTTAAATGAGAAATACGAATTGCTGGAGAAACTCAGCAGGCCAGGCAGCATCTGCGAAGGGAATTGGAAGTCGAGGGGACCCTTCTCGCCAGACACGTTGGAGGTCTGGAGAAGGGTCTCGACCGGAAAGGTTACTAATTCCTTCTCTCCATAGACGATGCATGTCCCGCCGAGTTACTCCAGCTTTTTGTGTCTATCTTCCGTTGAGTTACTCCAACAGTTTGTGTATTGCTCAGGGTTTCAACATCTGCAGTTCTTTGTGTCTACAACTTAAATGTAATCAGTTGTGTGAGATTGATAATATTGGCCACACGGAAGGCACCGTTATAAAGGTGGTCTCAGGAACAGCGTTTAAATTATCTTAAAATATATCTGTGCCGAAATCGACATATTCAATATTCAAATCAACATACATTCAATATGGGGATGAACATTTATTTTTTGATAAACATTAAGGAGGAACAAGTGTCACATCAGGCCAACCAACTCATTCTGATCGTTAACTCTGCGGGTATTTTCTATGTTACCTTGTGCAGAACCATCTGACTCCAAGTCCGCGTCCATTTCTTCCGTTCTCTCCCTATCCAGGAACTCGCCCAACTCTCTCGAGTAAAGCTGCCAGGTTGTGGGTGCCCTGCACCTGGCCTCATTTTGTCTCCCAATCTGGCTCCCTTAATGTGTAAAAAACAAACGGACGCCGGAATTTGATTTGAGGGTGGATAGACTTAGATTTTGTTGTTGTTGCTGTCGTTGCACGGTGACACAAAGCAACTGGACAGAGGCGATGACAGTAATGCGCACACAGAATAAGATTCCTTTAGACAACGACATGAAAATTCAACTAGAGATCAATAGATGGCGCGGTAGAACAGAATTCCACTCCTGTGAATACTCTGAAAATGAACTACATATTAGACCAATTCTAGATGGGCTTGATAAATACAGTTGCTTCCTGCGAATTGAGATGGATGCGTTAAAAAAGAGCACTAATAATCACTGACCTAAATGCAATTTTATGTTATAGTTTCTATAAACGGTGCCATTTGGCTTCATCTTAAATCATTTTCATAAACATAATGCAGCAACAGCAATATTTTGGAAACATTCAAATCTCCCAATAATCAGTTTTCTCAGTCACACCGCGGAGGCATTTTGATGAAAACTTCCTTCGATTTCTACCTCTGTACCCCTGCATGTAGAACAAATTCTCTATCGTTTGGGATAGGTTGGGTTTTTTTTCCCCTTTAAAATCCGCATTGCTTAATTAAAAGCTTTCAGTTGTCAGCGAGTGAGACACGACTTTGAGATGTGGCTGTCCAATGAACTATGCTTCAGCAGAGGTCAACAGCCTCATCTCGGGAGGTAAAAAGACCCATTCCACGCGGGGAGATACATAACTAGCAGCCCGAGATAAAGAGAGAGCTGTCAGGTGTCATTTATCATGTAAATAACCAAGGAGAAGATGAGAGTATCGATTTAAAAACTGCAACTTAAGGTCGTCGTTTTAAATAGGATGCAAACATTCAAAGAGCAACATTTGGCGTGATGGAAGTGGGAAGAACGAGGCAGTGGAACTGTCCCCGGTGCTGAAAGGAAACTCCACAAAGGGGGTTTTGCCCGAGAAACGCCGGCGCCATCAGTCAATTACAATCCTTTTAAAAAACAAAACAATCTTAGATTGTAAAATTAAACCAATCCGTGGGATTACAATCCGCAGTCAGTAGTAATCCAATTAATCTCTATTGCCACCACATTGTTTCCACAATAGGATCACCCAAATTGTATTTAATCCCAGCCGGTTGTAAATTGGACATAAACTCCGATGAAATCACCCAGATACCGGATAATTAGAGATTCGTAGAGTCATCCATAATTATGCGTCGGCCCAATTCCCCCAGACTGCTGCCTCCAGCCAACAGTCTTGTTATGGCTTCTTGTGCTAAATTACCTCACTGCTACAAACGTAGCTGTTTACCATCATAAATATTTATTCAGCCCCTGACGTCAGGAGCTGGAGCTGGAGATACAACCAGAAGGTGGCGCCTTGGTCCTTTGGAAGGGAACTCATTAGCTCTTTAAAGATCCTGATTTGAACACGTGCTTGAAGATGTTTACCATGTTATCACGTTGGCGGACGGGGGGTGGATTTTAAACTCTTTACACAAATATTTAACACCGAGGACAAAAATACGCAATTTCCCCCCTTTTTTAAATGTGAAGTTTACCTTATATAGAAAAAAATAAAATTCAGGGCGAAATTTTTTTGTTGCTGTTTCTATTTACACAAACACACATGCAATTCGTATCCGCAAGAACACTCGCGTTTACCCCCAATATCTGAACTAAATTGAAAACCCACCATGCGGTAGCGATGGAAGATCTCTTTTGTTATTTCGTTGCCCCCTCTCACAACTAATTTGCAAATAAACCGATCAACATAATTGTCATGGATATTTCCACTGAGTATGACCGGCCACAACTAGTAGCAAGGTGTCTAGAATGATAATTGGGAAAATTAAAAGTAGCTCCCGCTGAAATGGCAGTCTCCCTTTAATTGCCTCTCCCCCCCCCCCCCCCCCCCACGCACACACGTCATTTGACCTAAATCAATCACTTCACTCAAATTAGATATAGGCAGATAACACTTTAAACTTCATCATTCAAGTATTAATTACACACTGTCGTCATCTCCGCAATTGCAAAAAAAAAGGCTATCAATTACGCTTTCAATTATTTTTCCAATTTAATCGAGGTGCAATTGTTGCACAGACACCGAACGAACCAACAATATTAGCCTGTAATACAGATCCAAAACCGCCAGTTTGACAGTGCGTTTGGGTGCAATGTTACCAAACCCCACACCAAACACTTGCTGAAATTCTGTGTGTGTAACCGAAGATACACACAAAAAGGTGGAGTAACTCGGCGGGGCAGACAGCATCTCTGGAGAAAAAGAATCTGTGACATCTGCAGTTCCTCTCTACACATTCTGTGTGTGTAATATGTTTTAACACTGAAGACAATGGGGCTAAACTTCCACTAAACTCCAGCATGCTTAGCACATGGTTGAAGGCTAAATATTTCGAAAACTGCGCCATATTTAAAAAACAAACATCATTAACATCCATAGATATGCCATAGTGTTACTTGTCCGAATATCAGTGACACTGTTTTAATGTTAGTAGATTCCTTCACTTTAGGCAAACATTAACAGAAAGCAAATGTGGTTGGATATTAGGCAGTTATAAATCAATGGGTTTACAAGGACACTGTCAAGCAACGTCAGGAAATGTCACAGGAGCAAAACTTTCCCATAGTCCATGCATTTAGCCTGAAATATTCCATAACTGGTATCACCATTCTTATCTTCACAATGCAAACAAGCAAACGGCGTGCAAACAGTTGAGACTAATGTTTTCACATCATGTGAACTCTAAAGCTTCCACCCAAGTGAAATTCTTCCGAAGACACAAAGAACCATGCCATACTCCAGAATTTCGTCTCAAACAAAAAAAAAAACCCTGTCCACTTCCACAGAAGGGGATTTCTAGGTCAGAATTTTAATTATATAATTAATCACGAGACCTTTTTCTGGAGAGTACATGCCATAATTCTTGTAACACATCAAGCCCTTGTTAGAAGATTCATCCGAAATAATTAACAATTTCTGGTTTCCAAGCAACGCGACATAAAACATATAAAACACACCCCAAATGAATTATTCACAGTAAAGTGATTGTTTCACAATTTAAGTATAACATGTAAAAAGTACGGCGCTGACATTTCCTCCCGTCACTATATTTCAGCGCCTAATTGGGGCCCAGAAGCAAATAAAAATAATTCATCTCAAATATTATCGATGACCATTTGCAAAACGGTGCCACCGCCGATGCGCCGACTGTGGCGAAGTGTAGTGTATAACCCACACATTGATATGGTATAATATTGTTCTGACAAACCCGAGACAGTCTCTGATCTACATACATGGCACAAGAGAATATTCTGCCCCCCAAAAAAACGTGTTAACTGCTGGAAATTACACCAGTCACATTTTGCACCAACTCTTGTGTGTCCATAAATGCCTGTTTGGAACCAACTACTTTGGAGGGAACGCCACGCCAAGACAATGCGAATACTGACACCTAACTATAGTAATGACAGGGAGAAAAGGGTGACTGTTTTCAAAAATGAGAAATATTTACAAATTTAATTTTAAATGACCGCACCCTCAAACCCGTGGCTCCCTGTGTCTCTCCGTTTCATAGGTCGCAACCAAAGAACTGTCTTGCTAATAGATTAACAAAATACCGATATTAAAGCCTATGTTTTGCATGCGCAGGGCTGTTCGTTACATTTGGCTACAGTTCTTGATAGTAAAATGACTTGAGAGATTTCCGTTGGTTTCAGTGCCTGTCCTCCACCTGTAGACCCCGACACCCCCAATTATATCTGGGCGCAACACATCAACAGTCACGGGGGAAATAAATATCAATGGTCACCTAATTTGCCTTTGGAAGTGCAACTAGTGGGCGGTGTGAAACGGTCCTCATTTGAATCGAATTAACTCATTCCTACGTAATGTTAAAAAAAAAACACTTCCGCTGTTAATAGTGATTTTAGAACGAGGATTTTGAATATTTAAAAACAAACTTTGAAACTTATTGTCATTTACCTCCTTACACAACGTTACATTCTTATTATTCAAATGAACACAATTGCCAGGATAATAATCCCATTTTCGACAATGGCATTTCTGTAACAGATTCCTGGTCTCTGTATTTAATTTACAAGGCACTGTATGGAGATTTAAATCTGCCTTTTGGTACAGTGGGAAAAGGGAATGCATTTTGAGAATAAGTACACTGTGTGTTGTGGAGTTAATTGCTACTGCTGTTGATGCGTCTGTCAGCATCTACTGACAACATGTGTCAGTACTGTGGGTACCTTTTCAAGCCAATCTCCCCGAAACCCATCACCCTTCCCAGACCACCAAACGAAGCTTCGTGTAGTCTCCCCCCCCCACCCCCACCAACACCAAATACTATGTCTAACATCCGAAAATTATTATTTGAAATTATTCCAGTCGCAACAGTCCGAAAATTAATATTTCTAAATTATCTATGACATCCCGTTCAAGTTTTATTTAATTTCTCTATCTAAAGCTGAAGCCAGGTGTTAATGAACCCCTTAAAAAATACAATGATAAAAATGTAATAAAAATAAAAATGAAAGCAGCGGCTTTTACAAAAGCAAACGCGGGTTGAAACAGTTACATCTAGAATATAGGCGGCAAGGAACGAAGAAACGGGAGTGTTGAGATGTCAGCCTTACAATTAGTATCTTCTGCTTGCATTTGAAATAGTACAGAGGGTGTCAAGACCCCCAATACATGTAACTACCAATTGTGAGACTGTTTGCGGCAGGTTCAATGTAATCTCGGTACCAGAAACCCCTCAGGAATTCGCAGGAAGAGGCAAGAACAGGAAGGCTAACTCGAGGAAACAACGAGGGAACTGGATGAATAACACATCACACCCAGTCAATTTTATTATTTCTACCCCAAAATACTATTTTTTATTATTTGTCTTAAAAAGTGTCGAAAAGAAAGCAAGGACACTGGAAGCATCTTAAGTCCGGGTTGGTAGGGTCAAAGAAAGCATCTAGCTTAACAGGGGCCAACTGACCCCCCCCCCCCCCACCCCCCACCCCCCACACAAACACACAATCAGCTTCAAAGACTGTTAATTCTCCCAAACACCAAAAACTCAGGATGGGCGGCATTTAAGTTAATTACACATTTTCAAATCGTCTGAAATCGGATGTCATTGTCCTCGTGGAATTGAGTGGCGATTATTGTTATCAGGGAAGCACATTTTGGAATTGGACTTGCTTGTGCAGAAGGACGACTGTACATTTCACTCAGGCAGACAGACACCTCTTTCAATTTGAGTGTAAACCGGGATCTCAGTTGTTCAGTGTGAAAGGATAAATAATAAATGAATTGCCTGAATAATAGATCACAGGTTAGGACACGTTTGGATAGCTTTCTATCAGGTTGTTATGTTTAACAGATTTAAATATAACGGCTCCACTTAATGGACAGCAAAAAAAAAAATCGCAA
>CM075989.1:19439305-19466453 GCA_038087875.1 Malacoraja senta
GGAGGAGGCAATTTAAATGAAATCACAGCCTCCCGTCCAAACCAGCTCCAAGCTCCAAATAGCACTGCTCTCCCGCACCCCCCCTCCTCCCTCTCCACATTGCAATCAACAGCGAAATCTCTATCTAACACTCACAAAAGGCGTTAAAAAAATATTCCTTTTTATTCAATGCATTTTTATTGTTTCCAGCGCCCCTTAATTACACAATAGATGTATCCTGCGGACTGTATCGCCTGCGAGGCATTACCACTGATTCCAGAATGTCAAGGCAAGCCGAGATATTTTAGCAAGGATATCACACCGCACGTTGTTGAACGGTCCAAACGGTCTCGCTTCTTGGATCCGCCACCGTTAATTCCACGCTTGCAACCGGAATAACATTTCACTGGATTCAGTCTCTGTTGCCGCTTGCTCCTTTGAGGGGAGAAATATTAGCTCAATTGTACTGTTCCAATGCAGATGTAAATCGGACCCAGGCGTCTCTCTCCCTGCATGGGTGGTTTATTGAAAAATAATAACACCCAAAAAAAGAATTTAAAAAAACACCTCATCCCCTTCCCCAGTGTCCCCGTCTCACGCCAGCGAGGAACAAGGCGGACATGCAGGCTGCAAATGCCGGCAAAATGAGCCAGGAGCTAAAATGCAGACCCAAACTGGCTGCAACATGTTTAGCTAAATTTGTATAATATATGTTTGATCAATAAACTGAGCTTGGATAGGCCAGCAAAAGGTGATGATGTAGAATTAATTAACCACACAAGTCACTTCTGACGACCACAGTGCAGCGAAATTGGCAAACAAATTAAACGGGCGAGAGAGAGAAATTCCAAGCCACCAATGTATTTTTAGGTCGGTAATAGTTTACTCCCAACGCCCAGTGCACCACTTCAAACTTACGGTTAAGGTTTGGTGGAGGAACAATTAAAAAAACGCAGAAGTGCCGCAATGTGTTTAGGGAGACAAAGGATTTGATTTCTGTAAAGGGGTCGCCACATGACACGGTTCCTATTTTAGGCGCTGGTTCTGATGCTAAGGTGCGAAGCAAAGAAACGGGACAGATGTGCCTATTGTTCCACGATTAACAATAACTGATGAGGGCAAACAAGTGTTTGGGAAATGTGGTCCTGTTCTCGCAGGCGGACCACGGGAAGCACGGAATTATGACATAATGCATCATGATATTTGACTGAATCCGTACAGGTCTACTTGAAATTGGTCAAATTGATTGGATGGGGGAAGAATTGAATGATGAATATAAACGGAGCAAGTGTCGAGTTACGTATCAAAATTCATATACAATATACGCACACACACATATATATATATAATTTCATATATCATATATCAGATTTCGTATATATATCTATCAGGATTTATATATATATATATATATATATATATATATATATATATATATATATATATATATATATATATATATATATATATATATAGATCAATAATATCATATATATATGCTCATACATATATATGTGTGTGTGTGTGTGTACTTATATTATAATTCATTGATATTCATTCAGATTTCACACACACACACACACACACACACACACACACACACACACACACACACACACACACACACACACACACACACACACACACACACACACATATATATATATATATATATATGAATTCTGATATATATATATATATTAGTGCACATATATGTATGTATGACCAAGAGTCTTATATTCGGTCTTAAATGAAATTGCAATGATAGCAATAATGGGACGACAAATGCAATTAGCCAAAAAACATCAATAGGAAACAGATGAAAAGAATTTAAGACAGATCAGTGCAGCAGCGAGCTCACTATTATCGGTTTAATCAAGCTCCACTTAGCATTAAGATGGATACATTACAGCAGTTATATCATTAAGCCATTATCTTAGCATAAGCGTTAAACAGCACTAGTTTCCAGCAGTTATTTGCAATATATCTTTGGCAACAAGGAAACAATCACTATTAAGGGGAACCATTACATGTCAAGCTATTGTCGAGCTTCAAATGTTCATCAGCAATGTTACCAATTAATAACTTATATTCTGATTATCGATTGTGTTAATTCAGCGGAATCCTGGTCAATGCGATAAATTAGGTTGGACAAATAGTTGGTCGGATGGACATTTATATAATGCTGTCAATAGGATATTATGGAAATATTAGATTCCTAAATTAATTCGCTTATGTGAAGACATTACCGCGGATAGGTTTATTTTGGACCTGTCTGCTTAAGGAATTTAGTTTTATTTCTAAAATTTGAATAACAGTTTAACTGCTACGAACCAGATGGAGGTTAAATCAGAGAAAAAATATATATAATGGAAAATTGTGTGACATTGGATTGGAAGAAAACGTTAATATAAACACATATTATAGACACAAAAAACTGGAGTAACTCAGCGGGACAGGCAGCATCTCTGGAGAGAAGGGATGGGTGACGTTTCGGGTCGAGACCCTTCTTCAGACTAAAAACCCATATTGTTCACGGACCATTCTTAAAATAAAGCTGCTCTGTGTATGTGTGAGTATTAATGGTCCGGAATCATTTGGTCAGTGTTTGTGTGTTTGTTGTGGCCGGGGAGGGAGGTGGTGGCTGAGAGGGGGGAAAATCCACACACATTTGAAATTTAAAAAAAGATAGAGGCCGGCATCAGCTAATCTAACAAAACGTTGAAAGGACTGTTATGGGTAAATTTGGCAGCATCTTGATCAGGCGTCTTCTCGTCCTTATTTTATGGTGCCTGTAGTGGTCAGTCTGCCTTGATTGAAAAGGGACGTGTCAAAGGTGACGCTTCAAGACTCCAAAAGCCAACAGCTGCTGCTTCAGCAGATTAACCGGAGACTCTTTTTTTTGTACTTTCGCCTGTTGAGCTTCTTGGAACCTACTTGGCCATAAGAAAACACACATCTGTCAGTCCAGAAAACACAAGGAATACCCGTTGGATGTTAGAGGAAAAGAAAGCATGATATTGCAAAAAGGCAAACCAAACAATGCAATTGCACCTTAACATCTGTCACGTCCACAATGACCATGCTCTAAAAATATATAAACTCTGATAAACGCAAAATGCAATTTTAGTACATTGACATTTTTCTCTCTCTATTAACGATCTCTCAATAAACAAGATTGAATAAGAACGAGGGAAGGGAAATAGGAGCAACTAAAGTTAGCAGGGAGATAATTAACAACAATGGTAAATCTATGGAAGTTTTGAAGCTGCCGTGTCACAACGTATGTCAAACGTGTGTGTGTTATTCTCTTGAAAGCACAATATTCTCTTGAAAGCACAATAAACTTATGTCCTGTTTTTTTTAAAGACTCGTCAGTCCACAAACACACAGCCCTGCTGACCGATGTAAACATATTACATGTGGAAATATTTTGATTTCAGTTAATTGTGTAAAAACGATGCATTTTGAAATTACGCAGGGGTCTTGAAATTGGCCATTGTTACGACGTGCTGCAGAAACCCCAGAGTAGATTTGTGATCGCGTTGGAAGTGATATCTTCATAACGCAAACATTCATTGACTTTATTTAGATTTCCACAGCTCAGCCTCTAAACTTCATTATACCGACGGCGGTGCAAGTAGTTTTAATGAACACTCGGCCACGTTCGCCTCGTAGCCAAACATAGGACGGTGCTCACTGGAAAACTGCATCTGCCCATATTCTCATACTGGTCGATATTTTCATTCACACTCACGTCTCTGCGGCTTGTAAGGGGAAAATTAGACTTTTGTTGGGACTCACTCAAGCAAATCTTATTCGTGTTACAACGCGAGTTTGTCGCATATGTTTTGTGACTGAATTAAAATGTAAAATGGTCGTGAGCTGATGACAATTCCGGGCACTGAAAACAGCGGCAGCGGCAGCAGAATAGGATTAGAACAAAAAGCACGTGGCTATTAATTTGGCGGCGATTAATTGGAATAAATACCTATGTTATTAACGTGAAATGAAACATAGCCGTGGGTTGAGAGACACGACGTTCTCAATTCTGTGGGAAATTTGATTTAAATCAATGACAGCATCTGCAGTTCCTTCCTACACATTTACACAAACAGCAATTATTATACCCCTTTCTGATGTACCAGATTACGTTGTAAACATATAACAAATATCTGCCGTTTTAATATGGTCAAAATTGAAATGCGCTTTTTTGCTGGAACTTTCAAAATATTTTGTATTTAATTTTAAATTGCGATGTTATTCTATATTTAATCAATTTCGTAAAACTGAGCTGTAAAGGTTGATATGAGATTTATTAAATTTCGGAATTAAAATTTATTTTAGATTCTGTTTTTCACAAATAGCAAGTGCTTTCCCTTCATTTCCGTGTTGTTCTATTTCACGAAAAAAAACCCATATAAAAACCTGTTGACAAAAATCATGGTCAGAATGACGGAGTGGAATTGACATGTTTTAATTACCCCGAGAGACGGGATGGCGTTGGCGATACGATAGTGAGGGAGCAATAGGAGTGAACACACACTTTAGTGTATTATTGCCACAGTTTGCTCACTGAGTTATGAAACGTTCTACTATTGTACCAACAATAAAGGAGATATATTACAAAACAAACAGAGGGCAGCACGAAAATGCATTGTTCGCATTCCACTTGTAAGTATTACATAATAAGTATTAGCACCTAAGTATTAGCAGAATACATGCTGCAATACATAAGTGTTAGAAGAATACATGGTGCAATTGTCCAGGTAACTTAGTTATTCACGGCCCAGTAATGGTTCCCAAACAGCATTAATGCAGGCTTCATCTCCACAGAAGTTATAGCGCGTACATTATCTTCCCTTGTTTCGCATTTTATGAACTATTTGCTAAGCAAGCGGGTTGTTCCCATTAAATATTTACACCCTAATGTCTCTTCGTGTTTCAAATTATTAATTAGGCGCCTTTGGTCATTTTAAGTTGAAATTGAGAGTCTGCGAGGTTTTAAATATGATTTCAAATTATTAAAGCCTTCTATAATGCGAAAATTACCCCATGTCTTGCATGTCAGAGATTAACAGCTTCGAGGATCAATAATGTGAAATTCGCCAACTGAAAGCCTACAAATGACAGCGTTATTGATAGCAGGCATGCAAATTATTTCATACTGTAAAAATATATAAGAATGTAAAGCCACAATCAACCGGATTAAAACTGGCAAATGGCCGTCTCTCTGCAGCAGTAACGCTGAAAGTTGTTAGAATAACGACTAATTCAACGAGAATTGCAAGTGAAAACTCTCTGCATAGAAATCTAAGCAAAACCTTTGCAAAATGGCTCCATTCCCTTTGTAATTTTAAAACTTATTTTAACATCAACCTAAAATTGTTATTTCGGTTGTGGTTCACCTAAACAATCAGACGTATATTCGTTTTACTTTACTAAAATACATATCTGACATTAATCCAAGATTAGCCACAAAAAGGGAGTAATAATCTAATATTATTCTTTCCTGGTCTTTTCACATTATACAGTTAAACCAAACCTTATTGCCTGCAGAATATGTCGACACTTACCATCTTATTAAAAGTCATCAGTAAAGTTTATTTTCAAACAACATTTTGTAATCCACATTTTATATCGCCTTTCACTTTGTGCCGTTAAAGTCATCTCGCTTTTGTTCATTTTTTTGTTTTGGAAATAAATTGTCGATAACACACTTTATAGATTCGGCAAACATCATCATCCTTTTTTTTAAACAGAAAAAACGAAGATCAATTACGCTCATTGTATTTGGCGAATATTTATTTGTAAATAATACAGCGACCGGTAATATTCACGTTGAACCAAAGACTGTTTTCTAAAATTACATGGTGGTGATCTTCAAAATCGAAAACTATTTTCAATTCAATGCAACTTTTGTGATTGTGTTGTGTTTGCCTCTAAGTTTTAACGTTTAAATTGTGAAACGACGGCGCTCAATTTTTCGAAAGAAGCACCAATGTATGGAAAAGGGTAAATGTAGGGAGCGAAGTTGCAAATAATTTCACCTCAGTCGTTCCAAAATATTTCGGCAGGATCTTTAATCCATTGTGGTGAAATTGCAAGAAGTATTTTACGGGGCGGATTTTAAACGAAAGAGGCAATGGAAAGGTGTTTAAGAAAGAACTGCAGATGCTGGAAAAATCGAAGGTAGACAAAAATGCTGGAGAAACTCAGCGGGTGAGGCAGCATCTATGGAGCGAAGAAATAGGTGACGTTTCGGGTCGAGACCCTTCTTCAAAGGTGTTTATCATTTTCAGAAAACTAATTGATTTAATCTAAAAACAAGACAATCAGTTAAGCAGCGCGATGTTCAAATCTACTTGGGTTATTAAAGTGTGGAATTTACATTTTAAAACAATCTCAAAAATTCGTCTTCCCCCTTATTTTGATATTCCGCAGTAAAACTGAGCTGGAGAATATAAATTACTGTTGTTGAATGTATGTGATACGCCAACGTTGGCTGAATGAGTCAAACTTTGTGAGAACAAAACGGTTATTCTGTTTCACCGTGTTTGATGTATAGGTCCACATACACGGAGATTATCCCGTGTTTAATGTAATGTCTTTTAAATGACCTTCCTCCCTTAGCAATGGATGAATTCGGGGCTGGCTGCGTGCTGATATAGGTGGGAAATGTGTTACTGGATAACTAGTTTACTTTACTTGGAAAAATGCAAATAAATAAATACTTGGCTATCAACTGCCAAAGCGTTTTACGGAATGCGAGAAATTCCTTGGCTGGGATAGTAATTGTTGAAGGTTTAAAAGGTTGCAATTTTGTTGTTGTTGCAGAATTTGAAAGGAAACGATAAATGTAATAGTGACGGGGAAAGTATTTAAATAATCGTGAAAAGAAAAATTATATTTAAACGTCCAAGTAACCATGAATCCAAGCAGGAAGGGCTGAGAGGGATTTGCGTCAAAGGCAGGCAAATTGGACCACTTCAGCAATAAATGCTGGTCCGCATGCACAAATTGGGCCGAAGGGCCTGTTTCCCGCGCTGTATGACTCCATGACTGATATGGAACTGTACACGTCTGTTTCCCTTTACTACTGCACTTTCAATGCTCTTGCTCAGGAGAAAACATCGAGGAAAATGTTACACGATACAAGACCAGCACCTGCTAATTCTTGTACAAAACCTCCAAATATCAAATGCCCATCCGAGATGGGACGGGGAATGATTCATCCCTCAGTATTCAAGTTTCTGTAATAAATTTATGTTGAGCAAATCCATTTCTGGAAGTGGCGGATAAACTCAGCGGGTCGGGCAGCATCTATGGAGCGTCTGAAGATGGGTTTCAGCCCGAAACGTTGCCTATTTCCTTCGCTCCATAGATGCTGCTGCACCCGCTGAGTTTCTCCAGCTTTTTTGTGTACCTTCGATTTTCCAGCATCTGCAGTTCCTTCTATAACACAGCATCTATGGAGCGAATGGGCAGGCTGGGTGGGACCCTTCTTCCGACTCAGTACATTTCAAAGGGATTGGGGTTGTGTGTCCTTTCACCCGATGGACTTTATCAACAGCCCGGTTGTCGACCCGAGCACAATGTAACAGATCACACCTCCATAAATAGCAGTTGAATCATTTAAGGCCGCATAAAACCCCCCAATACTTCTAAAAGAAGCGATCAAAAATGTAATGCAAAATAAGTACTAATTCACCATTCCAAAACTACGGTCCAAGTAGTCTATAAAAGGGGCAGGTCTACTAGCTGGACGTGAAATCGAGAGGAAATTTGCCTTGAAAACTTTTCTACCCGGTAACTCTCCAGATGTGACATTTTGTTTCCTATTGTTGAGATCCAGAATGAAATACAAATTCTACAGTTTTATAGTAGTTCTCAGAACAGACCCGGCTAATTAATTCGGGGCCGCGTTGGCGTTGATCGAGGATCTGCGTTAGTTTACAAACACGGTTGTAAGGCAACAGCACGAACAAGTCCTCATCTTAAATGGCAGCACGAACAAAACGGAAACAGCCATGCTGTAATATCCAACACAAGGACTCATCTACACTCGCAGTTAAGCAATTGTCAATGTTTAAGATGCACAAAGCGGACATGACAACGAGATAGGGACCCGAGCATTGTTCAATTAAATAAACCCAGAAAAGAATCGTTTAACTTGAAACATCGGACATAATAATACAGATTCATGAATGGCGAGTGGGTTGAAAAGCATGGGGCGAGAGTGTGCCATTATTGGTTGCCGCGCTGTTCCCCCAATTAGCCCAGCTACCCCACACTCCTCCCATTAAAACACAAAGGTCGGTAAGTCAATGAGCATTTTCCCGTGGCAATTAGAGGGCCGACTACTGACAACAGCGGCAACTGAAGGGTTACTTTTTGGAGAGCGTTAACTGGTATCCAATTCAGAAGCAAGGAGCACATGGTTCTTCCGTAAACCAAGCCGTCATAAGTTTATGTTAAATTGTACGTTTCACAAGAAGACGATTGTGTTCATTCCACCTGCCTTGTTGCAAACATAAACACAACATGGCTGTTACTGCGGTCGGCCTGTTGGTTAGTTATTATTGCACTACTTTATCAAGGCTGTGAAACTCCGTGCGCGCTTAAAACAGGATAGCATTTCAAAGAACCTCAATCAATTTGCAATTATCAACGCGAGCCTCTTTGCGGGTGTACCACACCGATGTAGTGAAGAATGTGCTGCGAGAACAAAATCGAAAACACGACTCCTCAATCAATAAATGGGACTGAGCAGTTCAGCGTCTCACGCTGTTGCTCAAAGCCATTCAATTATATTTTAAATGGTTTATTCACCACTAACTTACTGGGTATTCATTTTATCTATTTGTGGAGTGTAATTTGTATCGTAATAAACCATATTTCCATTAAAGTGGCTTCGTTATCATTGTTTGTTTTTAAAATATCACATATCCTCTCATTTGTTGCTTGGCTACTTCATCGTTGAGTAAGTACCTCTCTCTCAACTAATGCAAGGATCTCCCATTTCACCCGCACCAGCTAAAGGGGAGAGGTCTACCTTATGGGCCGTCACCACCCTTGTCAACTTGGGTACAGAACTCGGAATAACACCATCAACTACTGCACAACTAGCAATCAGAAGAGTAAAGTGATCATTTTGCAACTTGATCTGAAGCATGCATTTGAATCGAGACGAGTTGTATATTCAGTCGGCGCTACATTTTGTACAGGAAAAACCAGTTGTGAATAAAATCGTACGCCTATCACACCCACTAGTCACATTAATTAAGCAATTGTGAAATTTGGAATCATCGAAACTTGCCATCGCCGATACTGTTATCTTTAACATTGCAATATCGAACAGGGGCCTGCTTCGCATTTTAACCCACAATTTTTACTCAATAACTATACTATATATACACCGATACTATAAAAGAAAGCGAATATAACACACTCTAAAGAGGAATACAGCAACATGTCTGAGACACATGCCTGAAAAACAGTTGAACATTGCAGATTACAAAATGTTTAGTTCATAAACGATTACAACACACACACACACACACACACACACACACACACACACACACACACACACACACACACACACACACACACACACACACACACACACACACACACACACACACACACACATCGCCAGCGTTCAATACCAAACTTAACACAGTTAATGACTAAAACACATCATCACCGCTTCTTGGATAAGGAACAAATAGGTTATCATAAGAACCTACTTCTAAAGCAACATCGAAACGCTCGTTTAAAACGCGAGTTCACCATTCAGATCATGTGCTGAGTGCACTTCGTGTAACCCCAAAAGGTTGTTGACGAAATCTTTATGTACTCTGTTTCAATAACAAATATATCTTAAAAATGAAGAAAAAAATGAATATAAACTACGTTTATATTTCCTGCTTTATATATAACTGCTGAACCACTGCAAAACATACTTTGAAATGATAACATGGCAGATCCACACTGGGATACCTATTGCATCTGATTGTGGGTTGACTCGCACGCTTTTACAACCCTATATTTTAATATCCACCAGCTAAGAAACGGGGGCATACAGCAACCCAGCGCTTTGCAAACCGTGCATGCAATTTTAGGATATGGCATGAGTGTGTGAAGTTATCGCTCTGTGCGTTCCATACGCCTTAATAACAGTGTTTTGCAGCAGATACGCGTACATAATAGACACAAAAAGCTGGAGTAACAGCGGGTCTGAAGAAGGGTCTCGACCAGAAACGTCACCCATTCCTTCTCTCCAGAGATGCTGCCTGACCCGCTGTTACTCCAGCTTTTTGTGTCTATCTTCGGTTTAAACCAGCATCTGCAGTCCCTTCCGACATAATTGAACACAATAGTCTCTGTCTGGCTTGTTCAAATTTACACGAGGAAATCCTTCAGTTGGTTTTCTCATCTTGGTTCAAAGAAACATACCTCAAAATGTGTACATTAAAATATATATATATATACTATTAAACCGTTAACACATGATTGAGGTATATTCGCTTTAATTAAATTATTGTAATGAAACGATCAGGAAATGAACGAGACATTACGGGCGCTGTACGTTATGTAGGGCAGTCAAATCGTCACACGCATCTTTCATCTACTACTTTGTCATTTGTATGCGGGGCATATCTGAAGTAGATATGAAATATTATAAGCTGCCATCTGGCACGTCACTTCCTGTTTTTAAACCATTCAAAAAAGTTTGCAAGTTTGCCTGTTTCTGTACTTCTTGGAAGCTGGGAGCAGAGTTCATGAATTATATCTCCTGATATCATGTCAAGCGGGATCATATTGCTTAATCCTTCGTGTACTGGCGCCGCCATCAACCGGCCACTTCTCCACTAATTCTGCTTCCCTCAGTTATAAAACCCCCTTCCCCAGTTCATACTTTATCTCTGGCTCATACACAAATAGGGTTTAAGATTTTAGTTGGCAGCTTGCATTAAAATAATTCCAATCGTCGCCCCTCCCCCCCCCCTTGCTATCATCGTTGCTTTACAATTCCATCCTTACTCAGACCATATCAAAACATGTTCTCAGCTTCTCTTCTTTCTCTCCCCCTCCCCACCTCTCTCCCACTGCACCCCCCCCCCCCCCATGCAGCCCGGATGTTGACTTCTATGTACAAGGGTTGAAATGCGCCGTTCTTTCGCCCTAACACCAGCGTGATGCAGCAATACTCTCTGTGTCTCTCTCAGCGTCCACGCCACACACCCCAGCCCGGCCCGGCCCGGCCCAGCCCAGCCAGAGAGCGAGAGGGGCGGGCGGTCGCCCCCGTTGTAAACGCGGCGGGGTGTCATACACACAAGTGGGAATCCAGCCGATGGCGAATGGCAATCGCGCCCCCCCACCACCTCTTGAATTCCTGCAATGCTGACTTGACATATACTTACCGAAATCCACGCTAAAAACAAATTTGCAGCCGTTTCGGGGCATGTTGCACCTTTTTTCTAAAAACCCCATCCAGCAATATTCAAATATCGGATTTGTTCCAAGGAAAATAGATCTGCATAATTTCAATGGGAAGACGGGCCGCTCTTCCAAGGCCCTTCTCTTGGTCGGAGAAGGGGGAGGGGGAGGTGCAGAAGGGAGTAGAGGGTTCGGGTGCGGGATGGTTGCTAAAAATAAACTTTCTCAGCTTGTCCGGGAGTCGCCTGTTCGATGCCCGCGGCCGGCTAATCACAACACCTCTCCGGCCAGTCCTCTGTACTTTGAGGGAAGGACCAGGCGTCCCCTTGCCCTCTCTCCCCACCTCCCGCCGTCCCATCCTATCTCTCGCCCTTCTGGCTTTCGAAACCATCGCCGAAAAAAAAATCAAGAAAATAGGAACAAAATTAAGAAAAAAAAAATCAGAGTCCAGCCTTAATCCTTGGCCGTGGGGTGAAGAGCCTGTTTTGGGGCCAGTATATCCTCGCAATGCCACTTGCATTCGAATAGCTCTGGTCTGTTATGTACCTCGGTGCCTATGAAAAGGAATCAGTATGCAAATCGTTCCAGTTACAATCGAAAGGTTCGATCTGTTGGAGTTCACTAACGGAAGCTGATGTCAGCTGTTCCCGGATTAGCCGAGAAATATCCACCCAGTCAAATAGGCTTTTAAATTCCTTGTTAATTAAAAAACACAGAATTTGCAACATGTCTCTGCCCCCACCCTCCTGAAGGCCGGATTACCCCTTTAAGGCAATTATCATTCTGCAGGTGTAATGTGCAATGAGGGTTAGGTGCAGTGGAACAAGCGCTTGCATTTTCTACAGGGCGTTTTTGAACGCCAGCTCCTTTTCAGAGTCCCTGCACCCGCGAATCCAAACGCTGACCGATCAATATGTGCAGTAAATGAACACAATGGGTGGGGGGAGAAATAGTGTTGCTGTGGTTTCTGGTTTATCATGTACGCTCTTGCCTCTGTACCTGGCCCAACGTTGCACCACCTCAAACCTGGACAGATACGGCTCTGATAGCCGTAACCTGCAGCCCGTGCCTTCTGCCATAGGCTAAATTTGGCCCCTGTTGACTCCTCTCCCTACATGACCAGAAATCAAATAAAGATCCGCATGCAATATCGGCGGGCGTGCAGGCGCTCGCTCAGGCGACAACCCATGCTCTAAACCAGAAACGGCGATTTGAATTTTCCTTTACCACCCCCCCCCTCCCCCATCCCCCACTCATCTTAGTGATATGGGTGTGTAAATCTGGTGTGGGGTAAAAGATCAACAATGGACCCGGCCTACACAATGTTTGTTATCAAAAGGGATAATTCATTGATTATATTTTAATGTAAAAAATACTTCTGAGCAAAATCCTTGGTCATTAATATCAAACCTGCCTTTCCCAATCGCTCCTGAAGCCGCACAGTCTTGTAAATTAACCACCCAACGGGCCTTCCGTTGCAAACGCACCCGGAGCCACCAAGGCGTTTTTAAACAGAAAGTTTTCGATTCAAAAAAGCATCTGATGCAGAAAGCAAAAAAACAACTATTGTGCATTTTCGCAATAACTCTCCATAAACACCTCTTTTGAAATAACACATTACTTCACAATTGAATTATTGAAATACAATGTATTTTTTACAAATTTTTACAATGTGCAGTTGTCACTATATTTGTTTCGTGCTTTTATTAAAGGGTTGGACTGATCACATTCGGGAATTTTACACTTAGCACCTTGCATTTTTACATTTAGCATCTACATTTGACATTTTTATTCAAGCAAATAACAGCGGTATTCTCTTTCCGCTGACTGGTTAGTACACGCAACAAAAGCTTTTCACTGTACCTCGCTACACGTGGCAATAAACTCAACTGTAAAACTCTGATCGCGTTTACCATTTTTGCATTTACAATTTGAGGAAATCTCAGTGTTTCTCTATGGCACCCGCTGCATTCGCTTGGACGACTAATGTGTACAATGTGGATGGAACCCCGCAGAGCTCTGCTTGCATCGTCCTTGTCCGAGAGCAGGGGCCACAGGTTTAACCTCTTTATTGACAACTGACCTATCCACGCAGGGAACACGGAGCCGACATACTGCCAAGCACGCGTCTCCCTTTTTGCTAAGCTAATCGCTTGCAGCGAAGCAGCACATCTTAGTAGCCTTACACAATCCATTCTTCTATCAGCAATAACGCAGTTTAAATACGTTCGAAGCCAAACTGCTATGTGTGTGAGACGAGGGCGATTTGTTTTGATGATTTGTTGGCGTTATAGGTGACTTGCCTTGCCTTTTCGCGGCCGGCATGTTGATTTGGTTCAGTTGCAGCTTATGACTTAGCCCGACCATCTGTCATTCAATTAACGTTTCGGGGCAGCTGATCTGTAACCAGCGGGGCCAGCGACCCCAGGACAAACCCTAAAGCTGGCGGAGAAAGGCGACTAAAGTTCAAATGTTAAACGCCTGGCACTTCGCCGGGGCTGGGCAGGTCAGAACATTTGCCTATGTAAAGCCTGCATCGAGTCCCCCGGGAACACGACACCCGGCCTCGATTTAAACCCATTGTAACACTTTGTTCTTGCACATCACACACACACTTTCAGCAAACAACAGATTACAGGATTTGAATCTTTCTTTTAATGCCACCTTTAAAGATATATTAACTGTGCTGTAGATTGGAGCAACATATTTTCATCCCTCCATTTATGTTACATGGAGTTAATTCTTCTAAACGGAGATACGAGAATCATGTCCAGAGTGTTTTATTGTCACATATCCTGAAACGGGACGATTAAATTCTAGTGTGTAGGAAGGAACCATGCTGGAGTCAACCGAAAATAGACACAAAAAGCTGGAGTAACTCCGTGGGTCCGGCAGCATCTCTGGATAAAAGGAATAGGTGACGATTCCGGATCGAAACCCTTCTTCAGACTAACTCGCTGAGTTACTCCAGCTTTTTGTTGTTGTCTATCTTCGATTAAATTCTTATTTGCAGGCGCACAACATATAGGTAAACGCCTATTCTTTTTCTCCAGAGATGCTGCATGACCCACTGAGTTACTCCAGCTTTTTGTGTGCATCTTCGATGTAAACATAGTACTCTGTAAACATTACAATAAGCAACAACAAAAGTTCGGTACAGTATATGACCCCCCCCCCACCAATAATAGTGCAAAGATTAAAAAAAGAATGTCCCCCAAGTCTATGTAGTTCAGAGCTTAGTTGGAGGTTTCAGTGTTTAATAGCCTGGTGTTTGGGGAAACCGAAAGACTGAATCATTTCAAATTAATTAAACCGATTTGAAAGTGTTTCAGCTGATTTGTCAGAAAGAGGGGAAAAAATGTCCGTCGCCATAATCGGAATCCACGTGACTGCATCCTCAGGTGTTAGGCGTCTAATCGTGAAATCAAGCAACACTTAAATATAAACAAAAGATAGACACGAAAATGCTGGAGTGACTCAGAGGGTCATTCAGCATCTCTGGAGAGAAGGACAAGTTAACGTTTCGTGTCGAGACCTTTCTTCAGGCTAGAGTCAGGGGAAAGGGAAACGAGACTCCTGCACCTATTGTCTCTATATAGGAACGGGGTATTGATTGGGGATGATCAGCCATGATCACATTGAATGGCGGTGCTGGCTCGAAGGGCCGAATGGTCTATTCCTGCACCTATTGTCTATTGAGTGATATAGACGGTGATGTATAGAGATATCGAACAAATGAATGAAAGATATGCAAAAAAGTAACGATGATAAAGGAAACGGGCCATTGCTAGCTGTTTGCTGGGTGAGAACAGGAACCTGGTGCGACTTGGGTGGGGGAGGGATGGAGAGAGAGGGAATGCAAGTGTTACTTGAAGTTAGAGAAATCAATATTCATACCACTGGGGTTGTAAGCTGCCCAAGTGAAATACGAGACGCTGTTCCTCCAATTAGCCAGTAGCCTCGCTCTGACAATGGAGGAGGCCTAGGACAGAAAGGTCAGTGTGGGAATGGGAAGGGGAACTAAAGTGTTTGGCAACCGGACAAAGATAAACAGTGTGGAGGATTCCCACAAAATTTGCACTGTGTGCATGTGTCGTCATTAGGTGATGTTTATCGTGCCGTTGTGTGTTCTGTTAGTCAAACAATCTCTCTTGGCACCAGACGCTGCAGGAACACACGTCCAACGAGTTTGTTGAGGCTTTCACACAAAAACACCAACAATATATTGAGCTTTCGCTATGATAATTGAACAGCCCTAAAAATTTAACCAGCGACCGGGTATAAACGACCTACTTTGAAATAAAACACGTGTCGGAAGGAACTGCAGATGCCGGTTTACACCGAAGACAGACACAAAAATGCAGGAGTAACTCAGCGGGACAGGCAGCATCTCTGGAGAGAAGGAATGAGTGACGTTGCGGGTCGAGACCCTTCTTCAGACCAAGTCAGGGGGAATGGAAAACGAGAGGCATAGATGGTGATATAGAGAGATATAGAACAAATTAACAATGACCCGAAACGTCACCCATTCCTTTTCTCGGGAGATGCTGTCTGACCCGCTGAGTTACTCCAAAATGTTGTGTCGGTCTTCGGTCTAAACCCCAACCCTAAAATTAAACAAAAGTGCTGGAGAAACTCAGCGGGTGAGGCAGCATCTATGGAGCGAAGGAAATAGGCAACGTTTCGGGCCGAAACCCAAGGGTTTCGGCCCGAAACGTTGCCTATTTCCTTCGCTGAGTCTGAAGAAGGGTTTCGGCCCGAAACGTTGCCTATTTCCTTCGTTCCATAGATGCTGCCGCACCCGCTGAGTTTCTCCAGCACTTTTGTCTACCTTCGATTTTCCAGCATCTGCAGTTCCTTCTTGAACCTAAAATTAAACACATGTAATCTACAACCTGACTCAATCTGCATCGCCCTGATTTGAAAATCGACCACTTTTGCCTACTCCTTCTCTCCAGAGATGCTGCCCGACCCGCTGAGTTACTCCAGCTTTTTGTGTCTGTCTTCGGTGTAAACCGGCATCTGCAGTTCCTTCCTGCACTTTTCCCCCCAACATTTGTTTTAACAACATACCCAAATTTTGGGTGTAAAAACAATCGCCCTCGGTGGAAGGCGGATTAAGGTTGCAATGTTGCCGAGAAAAAACCCATTCAGTTTCCATATCCTATTCATTCGCCACGATTTTTTTTAGCCTTTCAGCCGTCATTTACTATCTGCATTTATAAGGAAGTGAACATCTTCTTAATGACATGCGATCAAAGCCTTCTCCTCGAGTACTGAGCCATATCATTATTAATATTCTAAAATACAGCTGGCCTTCGGAAATTCGTAGGATATTATTCAATTTAATAGCTTCTGAAGATATTGAAAAATCAGCAGAAATTACTTCAGGTCACGTGGAAGGTCTCACTAGTTTCACTGTCACAAAATCCATCCTGATTCAATATCCCCTCACATCCAATTCTCGGGATTGTTAGAATGATAATGCGGGCTCGTTTTAAGCACCTTTGCATTTAGATCTGGACAGCATCACAATCCGCTGGAGAAAGTGAAAGGAAGTTGATAGCGGAGCATAACTGGAGTCAGAAATGACGGCTTCTCATTACTCGAGAATGAATCCTCATATTGACGTTGGCTCACATGACACAAATGATTGCACTTAGATCCAATTTTATTGGAACAAACTGTTCTTAATAACCACGGGGAGAAAAAAAAGAAGCAAATCCACGTTTGTCCCATCTCAAGTTCTCATTAATAATATATAATTAAACAATTTTTAACTTTAGCAAAGTAAGCGTTTATTAAATCTCGCACTAAGGCTAGATGCAGTGCGTCATATGTACGCCGGGCTGTGAGATAATGTACTCCATAAGAGCGGAAAGAGGCAAAGGCTGGAAGATATGACTAGAGACTAATTTTCACCGTCTCTCTTTCCACTCTCAAACTACACGGTCCTTCGCAGCTCCAAAGACAAGATCATTTCACTGTTAGTTATTGAGCTAATACGAACTTTCATCACTCCGGTTGAATAATACTATGAATGTTTAATTCAAAGTCACTTAGTTTGAATTATCTGATAATTCATTTTTAACGCACTGCGTTGGTGCCTTCCTGCGTTATTTATACTACTTCATTCAAGTTACTGAATAATTCACTTTTTAGGGCACCGGGAGTTTAGAATTATCAGGAGTAGACTATATTTCAAATTGCAGTCATTTGGATTATAACGCCCCACGATATACAGCAAAGCAGATGCTAAGAACTAACAATACGTCCAGCACTCCATTACTGGTGCAGTGTGAACGGTTCATAGAAATAACACTTTTCTCTGAAACCTCTTACTAAGACCCAGTTTCTTAACCATTCTCAACCTCTTTTTTTTCAGATTGCGACAGCATTTATTGACCAGACTTTATTGACATTGCCCTAGAAATGAATGACTTCCTGGACCTAGAAAGACACAAAATGCTGGAGTAACTCAGCGGGACAGGCAGCATCACTAGAGAGAAGGGATGGGTGACGTTTCGGGTCGAGCCCCTTCTTCAGACTGAACGTCACCCATTCCTCCTCTCCAGAGATGCAACCGGTCCCGCTGAGTTACGCCAGCATTTTGTGTCTATCATTCGGTTTAAACTGGAGAACATGGATCGGTGATGTTTCTGGTCGCGACCCTTTTCAGAGGTCAGGGAGGTTTCATTGGCAGATGGATGGAGTCAGTGAAAAGGTGTTCAACCACAGAGTTGAGTTGAGTTGAGTTTATTGTCACGTGTACCGAGGTACAGTGAAAAGCTTTTGTTGCGTGCTAACCAGTCAGCGGAAAGACAATACATGATTACAATTGAGCCATTCACAGTGCACAGATACATGATAAGTTGACCAGGGATGGGTGTGCATTGTTGACACATGGAGCAGACCAGGAACAGCAGATATCCCCAACTGATTCAATTAGTGAACCAGTTGGGTTTTTACAACAATCCTATAGTATGTGTTCATTAGTCATGACTAAAGGTTATTATCTACTTACAATATTTTGCTTATTAACTGTTTAATTTATAAAAATTATGTTAAATGAAAGGTTATTAACAATTTAAAAATGTCATGTCACGCTGGGATTTGAAATCACATCTCTGGACTGTTCATTCCAGGTAATTGGAATTGGCTTATTATTGTCCAGTTTACCGAGACACAATGAAAAACTCTTGTTTGCGTGCTATCCCATTGAAGCAAATCATACAATACAAGAGTAAAATACAGCAGGTATTTCATAGAGGGAGCAGAATATGGTTTTACAGCATTGTAATATTACAGTTACAGAGAAAAGTGCAATGTCCGCAATGTAGGTTGGATTACTAGTGGGGTAATTTAACTGCTGCCTTAGTACCTACGTGGGTTTCTCCGGGTGCTCCAGTTTCCTCCCACACTCCAACGATGTACAGGTTTGTCGGTTAATTGACTTTGGTAAAATTGTAAATTGTCCCTTGTATGTGTGTAGGATAGTGTTAGTGTGCGGGGATCCCTGGTCGGCACGGACTGTATCTTGCTGTATCTCTAAACTAAACTAAAAGTACCATTACCCAGTAGGGTTGAGATGATGGTAGACAAAAGTGCTGGAGAAACTCAGCAGGTGCAGCAGCATCCATGGAGCGAAGGAAATAGGCAATGTTTTGGCCCGAAACATTGCCTATTTCCTTCGCTCCATAGATGCTGCTGCACTCGCTGAGTTTCTCCAGCACTTTTGTCTACCTTCGATTTTCCAGCATCTGCAGTTCCTTCTTAAACAAAGGGTTGAGATAATGTTCTGTTTATATTAATGTAAGACTGAGAGACGCGAGTTATAAAGCTGATGATGGACACAAACTGCTGGATTAACTCAGCAGGTCAAGCAGCATCTATGGAGGAAAGGAATCGGTGACGTTTCGGATCAAGACCCTTCTTCAGACTGGTTTTATAACTTCAGACATACACATATATTAGAAAGCAGGCCCATTTGCCCAGGATCATGAGTTAGTGAGGCCATGAACACCAGGAGGGTTCTGCACAGCAGTATCCAACTGTTAATGCAGGTGTAAATGGCTCAGTTAACGTTCTAATAAAAGGCTAAAGGTGAAAAGAATATTTCAGCTCTTTGCGAAAGATTGTTTTTAAAGATTCCTTCAACTAGTTCTAATCATGAGTGAATCACATTGTTATATTTTTTATGGCAAAAAAATTAGAACCATATCTACACAAGAGAGTTTTCATTAAGAAACATAAAACGCTCTTAGCTTTAATGGTTTTCTACTTAAATTATCATTATGGGGGATTTTTCAGTTACTAATTAGGGGTGAGGTCAAGGAAGCTGGGGAGATTTTGATCTTATTTTGTAGTTACACCTAATCATATCTTCCCTGGGGTTAAATGCTAGGCAAGAGACGCCAACCATACATAATAATTATATCAAGATTATATATTCGTTCGATGTACAAAATAGGATAAATGTTATTTGGAATGAAAGATTCTCCTGGCCTTGCAACTCATTCCCTCATTCCGCTCTCTCATCTAACTGCAGGTTAATGAAATTTCAATAGACAATAGACAATAGGTGCAGGAGTAGGCCATTCAATGTGATCATGGCTGATCATTCCCAATCAGTACCCCGTTCCTGCCTTCTCCCCATATCCCCTGGCTCCGCTATCTTTAAGAGCCCTATCTAGCTCTCTCTTGAAAGTATCCAGAGAACCTGCCTCCACCGCCCTCTGAGGCAGAGAATTCCACAGACTCTGTGTGAAAAAGTGTTTCTTCTTCTCAGTTCTAAATGGCTTACTCCTTAGTCTCAAACTGTGGCCCCTGGTTCTGGACTCCCCCAACATCGGGAACATGTATCCTGCCTCTAGCGTGTCCAAACCCTTAATAATCTTATATGTTTCAATATCCTGAATGCACAATAAAATGTTGTGTTCCCTTCCACACTGAAAACCTCATGAGGCTGAGAAGGAAATATTTGGATGGCTTCAGTACAAACTAAAATTTCTTTCTGTAACTAATTAGGGGGTCAGATGGGAATACTTTGCAAATTATGTCAAAGTAATTTCATTTAAAGTTTTTCTTGAAAAACTTACAGATTATCAATGATCCCATTGGTTTTAAAACTCTCAAACAATCATTTTCAAACTGAAATGTAAAATAGCTTAAATAAAATTAATATTGTTTTTGCTATTGTTTGTCATCATTTAAACAGCCAGGAACTATACTAAACTGTTTCATGCTGGAAAGGGTACAGAGAAGATTTACAAGGATGTTGCCAGGACTAGAGAGTCTGAGCTATAGGGAGAGGTTGAGTAGGCTGGGACTGTTCCTTGCAGGAGGATGAGGGGTGATCTTATAGAGGTGTATAACATCATGAGAGGAATAAATCAGGTGGATACACAAAGTCTCTTGCCCAGGGTAGGTGAATCAAGGACCAGAGGACATAGGTTTAAGGTGAAGAGGAATAGATTTAATAGGAATCTGAGGGGTAACTTTTTCACACAAAGGGTGGTGGGTGTATGGAACAAGCTGCCGGAGGAGGTAGTTGAGGCAGGGACTATCCCAATGTTTAAGAAACAGTTAGACAGGTCTATGGACAGGACAGGTTTGGAGGGATATGAACCAAACGCAGGCAGGTGGGACTCGTGTAGCTGGGACATGTTGGCCGGTGTGGGCAAGTTGGGCCAAAGGGCCTGTTATCACTCTATGACTATGTTAAAACGTCGCTTTCATGGATATGTGACTATAAACATTCACTTCCTCTTCATGAATGTAGCTATCCAGTATAACTCACAAAATGAATTGGTAAGTACATTAGCTACGACTTATTATGTTAAGGCAGAGATGATTCTGCAGAAAAGTATATGCACACACACAAACACACACACATATATGCACACACCTACACACAAACTCACACATACACACGCATGCACATACACTCACACACACTCACACACACGCTCACATGCACACACACAAACACACACATGCACACACATGCACACACACACACACACACACACATACGCACACAAACATACAATATTTTAAGTAACACAATTTCTATTTATTTACATTCATATGATGAAGCATAATGTGTGAAGGTATTGGATGGATATCAATGCTGAGAATCCATCAGACAACCTTGTTCTGATGGCAGCAATTCCCAATGCACGCTGTATTCTCAGCCATCTCTTAGACTTCTGATGCACTGTTAACCACAATGCCAATTCTTCATAAAACTAATCTAGTAAAGTAAGGCCAAAAAATGAGTGGCGAGATCCACTGGAAGTGCTATAAGTGTGTTTCTTCTCATGTTTCTGTTTAATGTGTGTGCACAGACATTCAAAGCTTTCAAAGATGATTTATCAAGTCTGTTTGAGAGTGCATGTTATTAATAATGTGTGCCCATTCATGTTGGCCTATGGATTTCGCTGGCAAAAATAACAAGTGCAACATATACAATTACATTTGCTTCCTCGGGCTTGACAGCAATAACTTACCTCCTCTGTTGATACTGCGTTTGCGCAAACTTGTCTTCATATGTTATAAACCATTTCATTGCACTTAATATCTGGACATATTCTGTTACAGACTGCAGCCATTCTGCTTGTCACTGTGGTACTAACAATGATAACCCGAGGCTCTCGATGTCATGGAAACTGATTTATTTCTCAATTAATGGTTTAAAATGAAGGCTCAAGGTGCAGCAAATTCAAATCTGCAGGTAGATCTGGGAACAGATTCAGCACAAAATGCTCAAATTTTTCCATTTTGTACTGCACAACTTTGTGTGGAAATTGAAACTTTGTCCTTTGTGCATTTTGCATCATTTGAAACACATAAAATATAAAAATTCAAACACTCTCCTCTTGCTTACAGTAAAAGGCTCAATTGGGATGGAGTGGAGTCAGGCCATCAATAAAAACAACCAAGGCTAAGTTTGACATCCCTGATATACTTTTTTAATCTAGTGAATGTTCATCCCATTGGTAATAGGATTAGCCCCAAGAAATGCTTGAATTTAGCTAAATCCACCAGCTGAAATCCACAGACTCCCAGGTTGTTTGAAGTTGCAGTAACCAGGGTTAATGAAGGTATCAACTGCTGTTAATTCAGCTCTTTCTCTGTCAACATCAGTAAATCTTTCCATTTAGTCACAGAGTCACAGCGTGGAAACAGGCTCTTCATCCCAACTTGGCCAAGCCGACCAACATGGGCCTTAACATGGCATTTTAAGAAGTGGAGGGTGTTATGTTTCAGAAATCATTGCGTTAGAGTCATTATTCTTTATTAAAACGGGGGGGAGGTTGAAACTCAGCCACACATAATCTAAGGTGACAGAGGAGTCGATAGAGACATGGAGTCATACAGCATGGAAACAGGTCCTACGGCCCAACTTGCCCATGCCAACCAACCAACTGCAATTAGTCCCACCTGCCTGTGTTTGGGCCAAATCTCTCTAATCCTATCATATCCATGTACCTCCATGTACCTGTCTAAACATTTCTTAAATGTTGCGATAGTCCCTGCTTCAACTACCTCCTCTGGCAGCTCGTTCCATACACCCATCCATACGTTCCATACACCCATACATAAAAAAGTTACCCCTCAGGTTCCTAGTAAATCTATCCCCCACTCACCTTAAATAGTAAGATTAAACGAGAACTTACCTAAGTTTGAAGTTTGATCTTTATTTTATGAGGAGTTACGTTGGTGATTACGTGAAGAACCCGCCAGTGCGCCTGCGCGTCAATCTTCGAAGCAGCGGTGTGAAATCACAAAAAACAACAAGCGAAGTAATATAGTAACATAATAAAATGAGTAATTCAAGAACTTCCATCTGACCTTTATGATAGAGGGTTGGGCCGTGGTGGGCACGTAATCACCAACGTAACTCCTCATAAAATAAAGATCAAACTTAGGTAAGTTCTTGTTTAATCTTACTATTTTACTTTGGAGTCACGTGAGTGACTACGTGAAGATTTTAAAGCTTTGTGATTTCATGCCGCAGACAAATCCCGGCTTCTCACTGCATTGATTGACTCGGAACAAGAAATAATCAATAATGCATTAATAATAACATTTGCCTGACAAATGCAGTAATTCATTTATTTGAATAAAAGAATTAACAGTATCCCCTTTAACCCAGGGAAATTTAAGCAGAACTTAATATAGTATCTGCAAACAGCCCCATATTGACAATAGGCCGATGGTAAAAGTGTTGAAACACCAACTTATTGGATCACCCGGCGGCTGTGAAAATATGGTCGACGGGACGTCCTTCGCCCTGGTCGTCAATGTTGCTGCTAAACTGAATGGAATGTAAAACCATCAATGTTCACACCTGCAGCAACCAAAACTTGTTTTTAACCATCTTAAAATAGTCTGAACTGACACTATCTTGTATGGTTTTTCGTGAATGATAAACAATCTTGTTTTCATATTTCATAAGACCTTTGTAGCCTCAATGTATTGCAACAAATATGTCTTAACATATAGACATGGATCCATAGAATATGCTAATAAACTCTCTTGAATCTTATCACACCTGATCCTACTTAATTTGAGTAGGTCATCAAATGTAAAACATAACATAATCCTGAGGTACTTCCATCCTGTGTATCTGTAACTTTTGTAATGTTACAAGTGCCGTAAGCATGACTACCTTCATGCTGAACTTGGCCAAATCAGAATCGTACCAAGACTCCATTGATGAAGTAGCTTAAAACAACTCTATATTCCAGATTCCCTCCTAGGTTTAGAAGGTCTGGAATTAAAATTCCTTTCATTAATCTGGAAATAAAAGAACGAAACTCAACAGGATGTCTTTCCAACCTCATCAATAAAAACAAGGAATAATATACTTCTGTCTGAATAAATCGCACTAACTCAACCCCTTAAATAGAGGTAAATCCAAGACATTTGCGTCATGTGCCATACAACATTCCATATCTTTTATACACAGAAATGTTTTTCCCCTCATTCTTTACATAATGGGAAAGCAGCATTTACAGTCACAACTCAGATTCACAAATGTACTGCTTTTGCGTACTCTTCCGCCAGACAGCTGTAAGCATGTCCACAGCATGCCCAGACAATCCTCTTTTTTAAAACCTGCATCCATACAGGCATATGACGGATGTTACTCTCCAATTATCGAATACACCAGTAACTTCCTTCTTTTGGGAACATTCATCAGAAACTGTGTCATAAATTCCAATATCAAAGGGAACCATGGCTGCGTAGATCCGTCTGGTACCACGAATACCCCAGAGGCAGCATACTGCTTCATTTTAAGCAGACACCGATTTATGAGACAGGATGAAGTAAAATGCATATTACAACATACCATCCTAATATAGCGAGAAACATCCATCGCTACTGTCTCCCGATGTAGTCCCATAACACATATCTCTGTAACTGGTGATTGAGTCTGGATGGAAACAAGTCATATCTGGCTTCCCAAATCTGACTATTATATCATTAAAAAATCTCAAGGTTAAACATCCATTCTTTGTTATCATAGAAATTCCACCCATACAATTAATACATGCCATTGCTGTAGTGTTGTTAATTTGAAACTGAACATGCAGTTTAGTTGTATTTAACAACAAGCTTGTAGCTCATAAGCCTTCCAATAGACTTTAAAACGTCGATTCTCCATGTCTGTAAAATAATACTTCTTCCATATTCCATCTGTCCACAGATGGATACCTTTTCAGTGGCACCAATCCTAATACACTGATATCAGTCTGTTAAGACCATGGAAGGCTGTTCAATCCGTATCTTGCTTGAACTACTGAAGACATGTTAAATCCACTACTGCAATCAGAAGCAGCATTTGTTGTTTAATTGCATGGCCTATCAAAAAATGGCCATCATGCATCTTAGTGTTTTTTCTTTTTGCAGTCTGCAGCTGCCGGTAGTACAATGGCCCATAATTGTATTGCTGGAAATAACACTAATTCTCCTAACAAACTGGCCACCTGTCTTAATTGAAGATTGTTGCTTTTCCAACTACTTAATACAACCATCAATTAGCTTTACCATTTACCCTGGGTAAATTACTACCTTTTCAATTGAATCAAATAATCAATTGTTGTAAGTATCGTTAACTTAATTTCTCTCTGGATGAATTAAACCCAACTTTCAAAAGTGGTTTGAATAATTTGAGAGAGATAACTCCCGAATTCTCTTGTTTGTCCTAATTAGGACATCATCCAGTTAAGCCATCCACATCTGTCCTTGGACTCTAATTAGCCCCAAAATTGGTTTTACCAATTTAGTGAATTTCTAGGGACTGAAGTTAACCCGTTAGACAGAACTTTGAATTGCCATAATTGTTCCTTCAGATAATTTTATCTTATAAATGAACAAACACTAAGTAATATACATCTTTCAGATCTATAAGTGCCATAAAACATCTTTTTTGAAATAAATTGTTTGGCAGTCTCAAAGTCTCCATTTTGAAGTGTCTATACTTCACAAAATTTTAAAGACTTGTCAGATCTAAAATACTCCTCACCTTTTTAGGTTGAGAAATTTTAAACACAATTTGGTGGTTTTGATGAACCGACCTTTCAATTACTTGTTTATAAACAAGTTTTCAATTCAGCTTGAACCTCCATCAATTATTTTTATGTGAAATTGGAGTGTTCTGCTTGGAACATGCTGGATGGCAAATCAGTATTTGAATCGAATCAATTCGAAACCTTTCTATAATACTCAGAATAATAACTGAAGTCATTTGCTTCCAATATTTGGCTGTTTTTGCCTTAATATGTTCCCATAAGAACCAGGTCCACCTACCTCCTTTGTCATCTGAGTGACCTGTGGTCCCTGGCTCCTGGCAGGCAAAACCCATGCTTTTTTGTTTTCCTGCTGCAGGACATCAACTGCGTACCTGCTTCAATGGCCGATTTGATCCTGATGTCGGTCCAGGATTTTGTATGATGTCTGAAAGGATACGTCATCTTTGCAGACTTGACGAACATTGATGTTGTGATCAACTTTGCTGTTTTTGCCTCATTATCCAACTCTTTTCTCTGAAGAATAAGTTGAATGACTGCACATTGCTGGGCTTTACAGAGTTGCTGCAACTTTGGGTTGATGGTGGACCGAATGGCATACTTCCTGAAACAATTCATCTTGAAGTGGGCACTACATAGCAACCTTAGTGCCACTTGATGCATCTCCATCCATGGCCTCCATGCATTGTTTTGCAAATTGCAGTTGTTCATCAACCCAGCAGCTTTTACTTTCCTTAGGCTTACATGCCTTCACCCATCTGACCCCTTATCTTGGTTCACTGCTAGTACTTTCAGCAATACGCAGTTCCTTGGGATCTCGTGCTTTTTTGGCATTTTCATCCATCATAAGTTACTAGAGCTGATGGCAGACACAATAGTTGATCACAGAGACCACGTCCTTTCCAATGGCTCTCCTGACTCTGACGGGGCAGCGAATCGTACTACCAGGAGTAAAACATCTGGCAGCTGCCGTCTTCGCTTGTTTTGGAAACTCTGCTGACCCTGTGCACACGCCTCATCAATGAGGGTGCTATCAAGCAGCCCTTTACTAGGTGCTGCTGACCTGGCTTCTGGAGCCTGGTTCTAACATCACTCCTCCTGGAGTATGTTTTGTTGGAGCAACCTGTTGCTTGGAGTCTCATGCTTTTTTGAAGTATCATCCATCTCCTGCTGTTCCAGCTGAT
>CM075989.1:19466653-19569136 GCA_038087875.1 Malacoraja senta
CATGTCAGAGATTAACAGCTTCGAGGATCAATAATGTGAAATTCGCCAACTGAAAGCCTACAAATGACAGCGTTATTGATAGCAGGCATGCAAATTATTTCATACTGTAAAAATATATAAGAATGTAAAGCCACAATCAACCGGATTAAAACTGGCAAATGGCCGTCTCTCTGCAGCAGTAACGCTGAAAGTTGTTAGAATAACGACTAATTCAACGAGAATTGCAAGTGAAAACTCTCTGCATAGAAATCTAAGCAAAACCTTTGCAAAATGGCTCCATTCCCTTTGTAATTTTAAAACTTATTTTAACATCAACCTAAAATTGTTATTTCGGTTGTGGTTCACCTAAACAATCAGACGTATATTCGTTTTACTTTACTAAAATACATATCTGACATTAATCCAAGATTAGCCACAAAAAGGGAGTAATAATCTAATATTATTCTTTCCTGGTCTTTTCACATTATACAGTTAAACCAAACCTTATTGCCTGCAGAATATGTCGACACTTACCATCTTATTAAAAGTCATCAGTAAAGTTTATTTTCAAACAACATTTTGTAATCCACATTTTATATCGCCTTTCACTTTGTGCCGTTAAAGTCATCTCGCTTTTGTTCATTTTTTTGTTTTGGAAATAAATTGTCGATAACACACTTTATAGATTCGGCAAACATCATCATCCTTTTTTTTAAACAGAAAAAACGAAGATCAATTACGCTCATTGTATTTGGCGAATATTTATTTGTAAATAATACAGCGACCGGTAATATTCACGTTGAACCAAAGACTGTTTTCTAAAATTACATGGTGGTGATCTTCAAAATCGAAAACTATTTTCAATTCAATGCAACTTTTGTGATTGTGTTGTGTTTGCCTCTAAGTTTTAACGTTTAAATTGTGAAACGACGGCGCTCAATTTTTCGAAAGAAGCACCAATGTATGGAAAAGGGTAAATGTAGGGAGCGAAGTTGCAAATAATTTCACCTCAGTCGTTCCAAAATATTTCGGCAGGATCTTTAATCCATTGTGGTGAAATTGCAAGAAGTATTTTACGGGGCGGATTTTAAACGAAAGAGGCAATGGAAAGGTGTTTAAGAAAGAACTGCAGATGCTGGAAAAATCGAAGGTAGACAAAAATGCTGGAGAAACTCAGCGGGTGAGGCAGCATCTATGGAGCGAAGAAATAGGTGACGTTTCGGGTCGAGACCCTTCTTCAAAGGTGTTTATCATTTTCAGAAAACTAATTGATTTAATCTAAAAACAAGACAATCAGTTAAGCAGCGCGATGTTCAAATCTACTTGGGTTATTAAAGTGTGGAATTTACATTTTAAAACAATCTCAAAAATTCGTCTTCCCCCTTATTTTGATATTCCGCAGTAAAACTGAGCTGGAGAATATAAATTACTGTTGTTGAATGTATGTGATACGCCAACGTTGGCTGAATGAGTCAAACTTTGTGAGAACAAAACGGTTATTCTGTTTCACCGTGTTTGATGTATAGGTCCACATACACGGAGATTATCCCGTGTTTAATGTAATGTCTTTTAAATGACCTTCCTCCCTTAGCAATGGATGAATTCGGGGCTGGCTGCGTGCTGATATAGGTGGGAAATGTGTTACTGGATAACTAGTTTACTTTACTTGGAAAAATGCAAATAAATAAATACTTGGCTATCAACTGCCAAAGCGTTTTACGGAATGCGAGAAATTCCTTGGCTGGGATAGTAATTGTTGAAGGTTTAAAAGGTTGCAATTTTGTTGTTGTTGCAGAATTTGAAAGGAAACGATAAATGTAATAGTGACGGGGAAAGTATTTAAATAATCGTGAAAAGAAAAATTATATTTAAACGTCCAAGTAACCATGAATCCAAGCAGGAAGGGCTGAGAGGGATTTGCGTCAAAGGCAGGCAAATTGGACCACTTCAGCAATAAATGCTGGTCCGCATGCACAAATTGGGCCGAAGGGCCTGTTTCCCGCGCTGTATGACTCCATGACTGATATGGAACTGTACACGTCTGTTTCCCTTTACTACTGCACTTTCAATGCTCTTGCTCAGGAGAAAACATCGAGGAAAATGTTACACGATACAAGACCAGCACCTGCTAATTCTTGTACAAAACCTCCAAATATCAAATGCCCATCCGAGATGGGACGGGGAATGATTCATCCCTCAGTATTCAAGTTTCTGTAATAAATTTATGTTGAGCAAATCCATTTCTGGAAGTGGCGGATAAACTCAGCGGGTCGGGCAGCATCTATGGAGCGTCTGAAGATGGGTTTCAGCCCGAAACGTTGCCTATTTCCTTCGCTCCATAGATGCTGCTGCACCCGCTGAGTTTCTCCAGCTTTTTTGTGTACCTTCGATTTTCCAGCATCTGCAGTTCCTTCTATAACACAGCATCTATGGAGCGAATGGGCAGGCTGGGTGGGACCCTTCTTCCGACTCAGTACATTTCAAAGGGATTGGGGTTGTGTGTCCTTTCACCCGATGGACTTTATCAACAGCCCGGTTGTCGACCCGAGCACAATGTAACAGATCACACCTCCATAAATAGCAGTTGAATCATTTAAGGCCGCATAAAACCCCCCAATACTTCTAAAAGAAGCGATCAAAAATGTAATGCAAAATAAGTACTAATTCACCATTCCAAAACTACGGTCCAAGTAGTCTATAAAAGGGGCAGGTCTACTAGCTGGACGTGAAATCGAGAGGAAATTTGCCTTGAAAACTTTTCTACCCGGTAACTCTCCAGATGTGACATTTTGTTTCCTATTGTTGAGTTCCAGAATGAAATACAAATTCTACAGTTTTATAGTAGTTCTCAGAACAGACCCGGCTAATTAATTCGGGGCCGCGTTGGCGTTGATCGAGGATCTGCGTTAGTTTACAAACACGGTTGTAAGGCAACAGCACGAACAAGTCCTCATCTTAAATGGCAGCACGAACAAAACGGAAACAGCCATGCTGTAATATCCAACACAAGGACTCATCTACACTCGCAGTTAAGCAATTGTCAATGTTTAAGATGCACAAAGCGGACATGACAACGAGATAGGGACCCGAGCATTGTTCAATTAAATAAACCCAGAAAAGAATCGTTTAACTTGAAACATCGGACATAATAATACAGATTCATGAATGGCGAGTGGGTTGAAAAGCATGGGGCGAGAGTGTGCCATTATTGGTTGCCGCGCTGTTCCCCCAATTAGCCCAGCTACCCCACACTCCTCCCATTAAAACACAAAGGTCGGTAAGTCAATGAGCATTTTCCCGTGGCAATTAGAGGGCCGACTACTGACAACAGCGGCAACTGAAGGGTTACTTTTTGGAGAGCGTTAACTGGTATCCAATTCAGAAGCAAGGAGCACATGGTTCTTCCGTAAACCAAGCCGTCATAAGTTTATGTTAAATTGTACGTTTCACAAGAAGACGATTGTGTTCATTCCACCGGCCTTGTTGCAAACATAAACACAACATGGCTGTTACTGCGGTCGGCCTGTTGGTTAGTTATTATTGCACTACTTTATCAAGGCTGTGAAACTCCGTGCGCGCTTAAAACAGGATAGCATTTCAAAGAACCTCAATCAATTTGCAATTATCAACGCGAGCCTCTTTGCGGGTGTACCACACCGATGTAGTGAAGAATGTGCTGCGAGAACAAAATCGAAAACACGACTCCTCAATCAATAAATGGGACTGAGCAGTTCAGCGTCTCACGCTGTTGCTCAAAGCCATTCAATTATATTTTAAATGGTTTATTCACCACTAACTTACTGGGTATTCATTTTATCTATTTGTGGAGTGTAATTTGTATCGGAATAAACCATATTTCCATTAAAGTGGCTTCGTTATCATTGTTTGTTTTTAAAATATCACATATCCTCTCATTTGTTGCTTGGCTACTTCATCGTTGAGTAAGTACCTCTCTCTCAACTAATGCAAGGATCTCCCATTTCACCCGCACCAGCTAAAGGGGAGAGGTCTACCTTATGGGCCGTCACCACCCTTGTCAACTTGGGTACAGAACTCGGAATAACACCATCAACTACTGCACAACTAGCAATCAGAAGAGTAAAGTGATCATTTTGCAACTTGATCTGAAGCATGCATTTGAATCGAGACGAGTTGTATATTCAGTCGGCGCTACATTTTGTACAGGAAAAACCAGTTGTGAATAAAATCGTACGCCTATCACACCCACTAGTCACATTAATTAAGCAATTGTGAAATTTGGAATCATCGAAACTTGCCATCGCCGATACTGTTATCTTTAACATTGCAATATCGAACAGGGGCCTGCTTCGCATTTTAACCCACAATTTTTACTCAATAACTATACTATATATACACCGATACTATAAAAGAAAGCGAATATAACACACTCTAAAGAGGAATACAGCAACATGTCTGAGACACATGCCTGAAAAACAGTTGAACATTGCAGATTACAAAATGTTTAGTTCATAAACGATTACAACACACACACACACACACACACACACACACACACACACACACACACACACACACACACACACACACACACACACACACACACACACACACACACACACACACACACACACACACACACACATCGCCAGCGTTCAATACCAAACTTAACACAGTTAATGACTAAAACACATCATCACCGCTTCTTGGATAAGGAACAAATAGATTATCATAAGAACCTACTTCTAAAGCAACATCGAAACGCTCGTTTAAAACGCGAGTTCACCATTCAGATCATGTGCTGAGTGCACTTCGTGTAACCCCAAAAGGTTGTTGACGAAATTTTTACGTACTCTGTTTCAATAACAAATATATCTTAAAAATGAAAAAAAAATGAATATAAACTACGTTTATATTTCCTGCTTTATATATAACTGCTGAACCACTGCAAAACATACTTTGAAATGATAACATGGCAGATCCACACTGGGATACCTATTGCATCTGATTGTGGGTTGACTCGCACGCTTTTACAACCCTATATTTTAATATCCACCAGCTAAGAAACGGGGGCATACAGCAACCCAGCGCTTTGCAAACCGTGCATGCAATTTTAGGATATGGCATGAGTGTGTGAAGTTATCGCTCTGTGCGTTCCATACGCCTTAATAACAGTGTTTTGCAGCAGATACGCGTACATAATAGACACAAAAAGCTGGAGTAACAGCGGGTCTGAAGAAGGGTCTCGACCAGAAACGTCACCCATTCCTTCTCTCCAGAGATGCTGCCTGACCCGCTGAGTTACTCCAGCTTTTTGTGTCTATCTTCGGTTTAAACCAGCATCTGCAGTCCCTTCCGACATAATTGAACACAATAGTCTCTGTCTGGCTTGTTCAAATTTACACGAGGAAATCCTTCAGTTGGTTTTCTCATCTTGGTTCAAAGAAACATACCTCAAAATGTGTACATTAAAATATATATATATATACTATTAAACCGTTAACACATGATTGAGGTATATTCGCTTTAATTAAATTATTGTAATGAAACGATCAGGAAATGAACGAGACATTACGGGCGCTGTACGTTATGTAGGGCAGTCAAATCGTCACACGCATCTTTCATCTACTACTTTGTCATTTGTATGCGGGGCATATCTGAAGTAGATATGAAATATTATAAGCTGCCATCTGGCACGTCACTTCCTGTTTTTAAACCATTCAAAAAAGTTTGCAAGTTTGCCTGTTTCTGTACTTCTTGGAAGCTGGGAGCAGAGTTCATGAATTATATCTCCTGATATCATGTCAAGCGGGATCATATTGCTTAATCCTTCGTGTACTGGCGCCGCCATCAACCGGCCACTTCTCCACTAATTCTGCTTCCCTCAGTTATAAAACCCCCTTCCCCAGTTCATACTTTATCTCTGGCTCATACACAAATAGGGTTTAAGATTTTAGTTGGCAGCTTGCATTAAAATAATTCCAATCGTCGCCCCTCCCCCCCCCTTGCTATCATCGTTGCTTTACAATTCCATCCTTACTCAGACCATATCAAAACATGTTCTCAGCTTCTCTTCTTTCTCTCCCCCTCCCCACCTCTCTCCCACTGCACCCCCCCCCCCCCCCCATGCAGCCCGGATGTTGACTTCTATGTACAAGGGTTGAAATGCGCCGTTCTTTCGCCCTAACACCAGCGTGATGCAGCAATACTCTCTGTGTCTCTCTCAGCGTCCACGCCACACACCCCAGCCCGGCCCGGCCCGGCCCAGCCCAGCCAGAGAGCGAGAGGGGCGGGCGGTCGCCCCCGTTGTAAACGCGGCGGGGTGTCATACACACAAGTGGGAATCCAGCCGATGGCGAATGGCAATCGCGCCCCCCCACCACCTCTTGAATTCCTGCAATGCTGACTTGACATATACTTACCGAAATCCACGCTAAAAACAAATTTGCAGCCGTTTCGGGGCATGTTGCACCTTTTTTCTAAAAACCCCATCCAGCAATATTCAAATATCGGATTTGTTCCAAGGAAAATAGATCTGCATAATTTCAATGGGAAGACGGGCCGCTCTTCCAAGGCCCTTCTCTTGGTCGGAGAAGGGGGAGGGGGAGGTGCAGAAGGGAGTAGAGGGTTCGGGTGCGGGATGGTTGCTAAAAATAAACTTTCTCAGCTTGTCCGGGAGTCGCCTGTTCGATGCCCGCGGCCGGCTAATCACAACACCTCTCCGGCCAGTCCTCTGTACTTTGAGGGAAGGACCAGGCGTCCCCTTGCCCTCTCTCCCCACCTCCCGCCGTCCCATCCTATCTCTCGCCCTTCTGGCTTTCGAAACCATCGCCGAAAAAAAAATCAAGAAAATAGGAACAAAATTAAGAAAAAAAAAATCAGAGTCCAGCCTTAATCCTTGGCCGTGGGGTGAAGAGCCTGTTTTGGGGCCAGTATATCCTCGCAATGCCACTTGCATTCGAATAGCTCTGGTCTGTTATGTACCTCGGTGCCTATGAAAAGGAATCAGTATGCAAATCGTTCCAGTTACAATCGAAAGGTTCGATCTGTTGGAGTTCACTAACGGAAGCTGATGTCAGCTGTTCCCGGATTAGCCGAGAAATATCCACCCAGTCAAATAGGCTTTTAAATTCCTTGTTAATTAAAAAACACAGAATTTGCAACATGTCTCTGCCCCCACCCTCCTGAAGGCCGGATTACCCCTTTAAGGCAATTATCATTCTGCAGGTGTAATGTGCAATGAGGGTTAGGTGCAGTGGAACAAGCGCTTGCATTTTCTACAGGGCGTTTTTGAACGCCAGCTCCTTTTCAGAGTCCCTGCACCCGCGAATCCAAACGCTGACCGATCAATATGTGCAGTAAATGAACACAATGGGTGGGGGGAGAAATAGTGTTGCTGTGGTTTCTGGTTTATCATGTACGCTCTTGCCTCTGTACCTGGCCCAACGTTGCACCACCTCAAACCTGGACAGATACGGCTCTGATAGCCGTAACCTGCAGCCCGTGCCTTCTGCCATAGGCTAAATTTGGCCCCTGTTGACTCCTCTCCCTACATGACCAGAAATCAAATAAAGATCCGCATGCAATATCGGCGGGCGTGCAGGCGCTCGCTCAGGCGACAACCCATGCTCTAAACCAGAAACGGCGATTTGAATTTTCCTTCACCACCCCCCCCCCTCCCCCATCCCCCACTCATCTTAGTGATATGGGTGTGTAAATCTGGTGTGGGGTAAAAGATCAACAATGGACCCGGCCTACACAATGTTTGTTATCAAAAGGGATAATTCATTGATTATATTTTAATGTAAAAAATACTTCTGAGCAAAATCCTTGGTCATTAATATCAAACCTGCCTTTCCCAATCGCTCCTGAAGCCGCACAGTCTTGTAAATTAACCACCCAACGGGCCTTCCGTTGCAAACGCACCCGGAGCCACCAAGGCGTTTTTAAACAGAAAGTTTTCGATTCAAAAAAGCATCTGATGCAGAAAGCAAAAAAAACAACTATTGTGCATTTTCGCAATAACTCTCCATAAACACCTCTTTTGAAATAACACATTACTTCACAATTGAATTATTGAAATACAATGTATTTTTACAAATTTTTACAATGTGCAGTTGTCACTATTTTTGTTTTGTGCTTTTATTAAAGGGTTGGACTGATCACATTCGGGAATTTTACACTTAGCACCTTGCATTTTTACATTTAGCATCTACATTTGACATTTTTATTCAAGCAGATAACAGCGGTATTCTCTTTCCGCTGACTGGTTAGTACACGCAACAAAAGCTTTTCACTGTACCTCGCTACACGTGGCAATAAACTCAACTGTAAAACTCTGATCGCGTTTACCATTTTTGCATTTACAATTTGAGGAAATCTCAGTGTTTCTCTATGGCACCCGCTGCATTCGCTTGGACGACTAATGTGTACAATGTGGATGGAACCCCGCAGAGCTCTGCTTGCATCGTCCTTGTCCGAGAGCAGGGGCCACGGGTTTAACCTCTTTATTGACAACTGACCTATCCACGCAGGGAACACGGAGCCGACATACTGCCAAGCACGCGTCTCCCTTTTTGCTAAGCTAATCGCTTGCAGCGAAGCAGCACATCTTAGTAGCCTTACACAATCCATTCTTCTATCAGCAATAACGCAGTTTAAATACGTTCGAAGCCAAACTGCTATGTGTGTGAGACGAGGGCGATTTGTTTTGATGATTTGTTGGCGTTATAGGTGACTTGCCTTGCCTTTTCGCGGCCGGCATGTTGATTTGGTTCAGTTGCAGCTTATGACTTAGCCCGACCATCTGTCATTCAATTAACGTTTCGGGCAGCTGATCTGTAACCAGCGGGGCCAGCGACCCCAGGACAAACCCTAAAGCTGGCGGAGAAAGGCGACTAAAGTTCAAATGTTAAACGCCTGGCACTTCGCCGGGGCTGGGCAGGTCAGAACATTGCCTATGTAAAGCCTGCATCGAGTCCCCCGGGAACACGACACCCGGCCTCGATTTAACCCATTGTAACACTTTGTTCTTGCACATCACACACACACTTTCAGCAAACAACAGATTACAGGATTTGAATCTTTCTTTTAATGCCACCTTTAAAGATATATTAACTGTGCTGTAGATTGGAGCAACATATTTTCATCCCTCCATTTATGTTACATGGAGTTAATTCTTCTAAACGGAGATACGAGAATCATGTCCAGAGTGTTTTATTGTCACATATCCTGAAACGGGACGATTAAATTCTAGTGTGTAGGAAGGAACCATGCTGGAGTCAACCGAAAATAGACACAAAAAGCTGGAGTAACTCCGTGGGTCCGGCAGCATCTCTGGATAAAAGGAATAGGTGACGATTCCGGATCGAAACCCTTCTTCAGACTAACTCGCTGAGTTACTCCAGCTTTTTGTTGTTGTCTATCTTCGATTAAATTCTTATTTGCAGGCGCACAACATATAGGGTAAACGTCTATTCTTTTTCTCCAGAGATGCTGCATGACCCACTGAGTTACTCCAGCTTTTTGTGTGCATCTTCGATGTAAACATAGTACTCTGTAAACATTACAATAAGCAACAACAAAAGTTCGGTACAGTATATGACCCCCCCCCCCCCCACCAATAATAGTGCAAAGATTAAAAAAAGAATGTCCCCCAAGTCTATGTAGTTCAGAGCTTAGTTGGAGGTTTCAGTGTTTAATAGCCTGGTGTTTGGGGAAACCGAAAGACTGAATCATTTCAAATTAATTAAACCGATTTGAAAGTGTTTCAGCTGATTTGTCAGAAAGAGGGGAAAAAATGTCCGTCGCCATAATCGGAATCCACGTGACTGCATCCTCAGGTGTTAGGCGTCTAATCGTGAAATCAAGCAACACTTAAATATAAACAAAAGATAGACACGAAAATGCTGGAGTGACTCAGAGGGTCATTCAGCATCTCTGGAGAGAAGGACAAGGTAACGTTTCGTGTCGAGACCTTTCTTCAGGCTAGAGTCAGGGGAAAGGGAAACGAGACTCCTGCACCTATTGTCTATTGTCTCTATATAGGAACGGGGTATTGATTGGGGATGATCAGCCATGATCACATTGAATGGCGGTGCTGGCTCGAAGGGCCGAATGGCCTACTCCTGCACCTATTGTCTATTGAGTGATATAGACGGTGATGTATAGAGATATCGAACAAATGAATGAAAGATATGCAAAAAAGTAACGATGATAAAGGAAACGGGCCATTGCTAGCTGTTTGCTGGGTGAGAACAGGAACCTGGTGCGACTTGGGTGGGGGAGGGATGGAGAGAGAGGGAATGCAAGTGTTACTTGAAGTTAGAGAAATCAATATTCATACCACTGGGGTTGTAAGCTGCCCAAGTGAAATACGAGACGCTGTTCCTCCAATTAGCCAGTAGCCTCGCTCTGACAATGGAGGAGGCCTAGGACAGAAAGGTCAGTGTGGGAATGGGAAGGGGAACTAAAGTGTTTGGCAACCGGACAAAGATAAACAGTGTGGAGGATTCCCACAAAATGTGCACTGTGTGCATGTGTCGTCATTAGGTGATGTTTATCGTGCCGTTGTGTGTTCTGTTAGTCAAACAATCTCTCTTGGCACCAGACGCTGCAGGAACACACGTCCAACGAGTTTGTTGAGGCTTTCACACAAAAACACCAACAATATATTGAGCTTTCGCTATGATAATTGAACAGCCCTAAAAATTTAACCAGCGACCGGGTATAAACGACCTACTTTGAAATAAAACACGTGTCGGAAGGAACTGCAGATGCCGGTTTACACCGAAGACAGACACAAAAATGCAGGAGTAACTCAGCGGGACAGGCAGCATCTCTGGAGAGAAGGAATGAGTGACGTTGCGGGTCGAGACCCTTCTTCAGACCAAGTCAGGGGGAATGGAAAACGAGAGGCATAGATGGTGATATAGAGAGATATAGAACAAATTAACAATGACCCGAAACGTCACCCATTCCTTTTCTCGGGAGATGCTGTCTGACCCGCTGAGTTACTCCAAAATGTTGTGTCGGTCTTCGGTCTAAACCCCAACCCTAAAATTAAACAAAAGTGCTGGAGAAACTCAGCGGGTGAGGCAGCATCTATGGAGCGAAGGAAATAGGCAACGTTTCGGGCCGAAACCCAAGGGTTTCGGCCCGAAACGTTGCCTATTTCCTTCGCTGAGTCTGAAGAAGGGTTTCGGCCCGAAACGTTGCCTATTTCCTTCGTTCCATAGATGCTGCCGCACCCGCTGAGTTTCTCCAGCACTTTTGTCTACCTTCGATTTTCCAGCATCTGCAGTTCCTTCTTGAACCTAAAATTAAACACATGTAATCTACAACCTGACTCAATCTGCATCGCCCTGATTTGAAAATCGACCACTTTTGCCTACTCCTTCTCTCCAGAGATGCTGCCCGACCCGCTGAGTTACTCCAGCTTTTTGTGTCTGTCTTCGGTGTAAACCGGCATCTGCAGTTCCTTCCTGCACTTTTCCCCCCAACATTTGTTTTAACAACATACCCAAATTTTGGGTGTAAAAAGAATCGCCCTCGGTGGAAGGCGGATTAAGGTTGCAATGTTGCCGAGAAAAAACCCATTCAGTTTCCATATCCTATTCATTCGCCACGATTTTTTTTAGCCTTTCAGCCGTCATTTACTATCTGCATTTATAAGGAAGTGAACATCTTCTTAATGACATGCGATCAAAGCCTTCTCCTCGAGTACTGAGCCATATAATTATTAATATTCTAAAATACAGCTGGCCTTCGGAAATTCGTAGGATATTATTCAATTTAATAGCTTCTGAAGATATTGAAAAATCAGCAGAAATTACTTCAGGTCACGTGGAAGGTCTCACTAGTTTCACTGTCACAAAATCCATCCTGATTCAATATCCCCTCACATCCAATTCTCGGGATTGTTAGAATGATAATGCGGGCTCGTTTTAAGCACCTTTGCATTTAGATCTGGACAGCATCACAATCCGCTGGAGAAAGTGAAAGGAAGTTGATAGCGGAGCATAACTGGAGTCAGAAATGACGGCTTCTCATTACTCGAGAATGAATCCTCATATTGACGTTGGCTCACATGACACAAATGATTGCACTTAGATCCAATTTTATTGGAACAAACTGTTCTTAATAACCACGGGGAGAAGAAAAAAAAAGCAAATCCACGTTTGTCCCATCTCAAGTTCTCATTAATAATATATAATTAAACAATTTTTAACTTTAGCAAAGTAAGCGTTTATTAAATCTCGCACTAAGGCTAGATGCAGTGCGTCATATGTACGCCGGGCTGTGAGATAATGTACTCCATAAGAGCGGAAAGAGGCAAAGGCTGGAAGATATGACTAGAGACTAATTTTCACCGTCTCTCTTTCCACTCTCAAACTACACGGTCCTTCGCAGCTCCAAAGACAAGATCATTTCACTGTTAGTTATTGAGCTAATACGAACTTTCATCACTCTGGTTGAATAATACTATGAATGTTTAATTCAAAGTCACTTAGTTTGAATTATCTGATAATTCATTTTTAACGCACTGCGTTGGTGCCTTCCTGCGTTATTTATACTACTTCATTCAAGTTACTGAATAATTCACTTTTTAGGGCACCGGGAGTTTAGAATTATCAGGAGTAGACTATATTTCAAATTGCAGTCATTTGGATTATAACGCCCCACGATATACAGCAAAGCAGATGCTAAGAACTAACAATACGTCCAGCACTCCATTACTGGTGCAGTGTGAACGGTTCATGGAAATAACACTTTTCTCTGAAACCTCTTACTAAGACCCAGTTTCTTAACCATTCTCAACCTCTTTTTTTTTCAGATTGCGACAGCATTTATTGACCAGACTTTATTGACATTGCCCTAGAAATGAATGACTTCCTGGACCTAGATAGACACAAAATGCTGGAGTAGCTCAGCGGGACAGGCAGCATCACTAGAGAGAAGGGATGGGTGACGTTTCGGGTCGAGCCCCTTCTTCAGACTGAACGTCACCCATTCCTCCTCTCCAGAGATGCAACCGGTCCCGCTGAGTTACGCCAGCATTTTGTGTCTATCATTCGGTTTAAACTGGAGAACATGGATCGGTGATGTTTCTGGTCGCGACCCTTTTTAGAGGTCAGGGAGGTTTCATTGGCAGATGGATGGAGTCAGTGAAAAGGTGTTCAACCACAGAGTTGAGTTGAGTTGAGTTTATTGTCACGTGTACCGAGGTACAGTGAAAAGCTTTTGTTGCGTGCTAACCAGTCAGCGGAAAGACAACACATGATTACAATTGAGCCATTCACAGTGCACAGATACATGATAAGTTGACCAGGGATGGGTGTGCATTGACACATGGAGCAGACCAGGAACAGCAGATATCCCCAACTGATTGAATTAGTGAACCAGTTGGGTTTTTACAACAATCCTATAGTATGTGTTCTTTAGTCATGACTAAAGGTTATTATCTACTTACAATATTTTGCTTATTAACTGTTTAATTTATAAAAATTATGTTAAATGAAAGGTTATTAACAATTTTAAAATGTCATGTCACGCTGGGATTTGAAATCACATCTCTTGACTGTTCATTCCAGGTAATTGGAATTGGCTTATTATTGTCCAGTTTACCGAGACACAATGAAAAACTCTTGTTTGCGTGCTATCCCATTGAAGCAAATCATACAATACAAGAGTAAAATACAGCAGGTATTTCATAGAGGGTGCAGAATATGGTTTTACAGCATTGTAATATTACAGTTACAGAGAAAAAGTGCAATGTCCGCAATGTAGGTTGGATTACTAGTGGGGTAATTTAACTGCTGCCTTAGTACCTACGTGGGTTTCTCCGGGTGCTCCAGTTTCCTCCCACACTCCAACGATGTACAGGTTTGTCGGTTAATTGACTTTGGTAAAATTGTAAATTGTCCCTTGTATGTGTGTACGATAGTGTTAGTGTGCGGGGATCACTGGTCGGCACGGACTGTATCTTGCTGTATCTCTAAACTAAACTAAAAGTACCATTACCCAGTAGGGTTGAGATGATGGTAGACAAAAGTGCTGGAGAAACTCAGCAGGTGCAGCAGCATCCATGGAGCGAAGGAAATAGGCAATGTTTTGGCCCGAAACATTGCCTATTTCCTTCGCTCCATAGATGCTGCTGCACTCGCTGAGTTTCTCCAGCACTTTTGTCTACCTTCGATTTTCCAGCATCTGCAGTTCCTTCTTAAACAAAGGGTTGAGATAATGTTCTGTTTATATTAATGTAAGACTGAGAGACGTGAGTTATAAAGCTGATGATGGACACAAACTGCTGGATTAACTCAGCAGGTCAAGCAGCATCTATGGAGGAAAGGAATCGGTGACGTTTCGGATCAAGACCCTTCTTCAGACTGGTTTTATAACTTCAGACATACACATATATTAGAAAGCAGGCCCATTTGCCCAGGATCATGAGTTAGTGAGGCCATGAACACCAGGAGGGTTCTGCACAGCAGTATCCAACTGTTAATGCAGGTGTAAATGGCTCAGTTAACGTTCTAATAAAAGGCTAAAGGTGAAAAGAATATTTCAGCTCTTTGCGAAAGATTGTTTTTAAAGATTCCTTCAACTAGTTCTAATCATGAGTGTGAATCACATTGTTATATTTTTTATGGCAAAAAAATTAGAACCATATCTACACAAGAGAGTTTTCATTAAGAAACATAAAACGCTCTTAGCTTTAATGGTGTTCTACTTAAATTATCATTATGGGGAATTTTTCAGTTACTAATTAGGGGTGAGGTCAAGGAAGCTGGGGAGATTTTGATCTTATTTTGTAGTTACACCTAATCATATCTTCCCTGGGGTTAAATGCTAGGCAAGAGACGCCAACCATACATAATAATTATATCAAGATTATATATTCGTTCGATGTACAAAATAGGATAAATGTTATTTGGAATGAAAGATTCTCCTGGCCTTGCAACTCATTCCCTCATTCCGCTCTCTCATCTAACTGCAGGTTAATGAAATTTCAATAGACAATAGACAATAGGTGCAGGAGTGGGCCATTCAATGTGATCATGGCTGATCATTCCCAATCAGTACCCCGTTCCTGCCTTCTCCCCATATCCCCTGGCTCCGCTATCTTTAAGAGCCCTATCTAGCTCTCTCTTGAAAGTATCCAGAGAACCTGCCTCCACCGCCCTCTGAGGCAGAGAATTCCACAGACTCTGTGTGAAAAAGTGTTTCCTCTTCTCAGTTCTAAATGGCTTACTCCTTAGTCTCAAACTGTGGCCCCTGGTTCTGGACTCCCCCAACATCGGGAACATGTATCCTGCCTCTAGCGTGTCCAAACCCTTAATAATCTTATATGTTTCAATATCCTGAATGCACAATAAAATGTTGTGTTCCCTTCCACACTGAAAACCTCATGAGGCTGAGAAGGAAATATTTGGATGGCTTCAGTACAAACTAAAATTTCTTTCTGTAACTAATTAGGGGGTCAGATGGGAATACTTTGCAAATTATGTCAAAGTAATTTCATTTAAAGTTTTTCTTGAAAAACTTACAGATTATCAATGATCCCATTGGTTTTAAAACTCTCAAACAATCATTTTCAAACTGAAATGTAAAATAGCTTAAATAAAATTAATATTGTTTTTGCTATTGTTTGTCATCATTTAAACAGCCAGGAACTATACTAAACTGTTCCATGCTGGAAAGGGTACAGAGAAGATTTACAAGGATGTTGCCAGGACTAGAGAGTCTGAGCTATAGGGAGAGGTTGAGTAGGCTGGGACTGTTCCTTGCAGGAGGATGAGGGGTGATCTTATAGAGGTGTATAACATCATGAGAGGAATAAATCAGGTGGATACACAAAGTCTCTTGCCCAGGGTAGGTGAATCAAGGACCAGAGGACATAGGTTTAAGGTGAAGAGGAATAGATTTAATAGGAATCTGAGGGGTAACTTTTTCACACAAAGGGTGGTGGGTGTATGGAACAAGCTGCCGGAGGAGGTAGTTGAGGCAGGGACTATCCCAATGTTTAAGAAACAGTTAGACAGGTCAATGGACAGGACAGGTTTGGAGGGATATGAACCAAACGCAGGCAGGTGGGACTCGTGTAGCTGGGACATGTTGGCTGGTGTGGGCAAGTTGGGCCAAAGGGCCTGTTATCACTCTATGACTATGTTAAAACGTCGCTTTCATGGATATGTGACTATAAACATTCACTTCCTCTTCATGAATGTAGCTATCCAGTATAACTCACAAAATGAATTGGTAAGTACATTAGCTACGACTTATTATGTTAAGGCAGAGATGATTCTGCAGAAAAGTATATGCACACACACAAACACACACACATATATGCACACACCTACACACAAACTCACACATACACACGCATGCACATACACTCACACACACTCACACACACGCTCACATGCACAAACACACACATGCACACACACACACACACACACACATACGCACACAAACATACAATATTTTAAGTAACACAATTTCTATTTATTTACATTCATATGATGAAGCATAATGTGTGAAGGTATTGGATGGATATCAATGCTGAGAATCCATCAGACAACCTTGTTCTGATGGCAGCAATTCCCAATGCACGCTGTATTCTCAGCCATCTCTTAGACTTCTGATGCACTGTTAACCACAATGCCAATTCTTCATAAAACTAATCTAGTAAAGTAAGGCCAAAAAATGAGTGGCGAGATCCACTGGAAGTGCTATAAGTGTGTTTCTTCTCATGTTTCTGTTTAATGTGTGTGCACCGACATTCAAAGCTTTCAAAGATGATTTATCAAGTCTGTTTGAGAGTGCATGTTATTAATAATGTGTGCCCATTCATGTTGGCCTATGGATTTCGCTGGCAAAAATAACAAGTGCAACATATACAATTACATTTGCTTCCTCGGGCTTGACAGCAATAACTTACCTCCTCTGTTGATACTGCGTTTGCGCAAACTTGTCTTCATATGTTATAAACCATTTCATTGCACTTAATATCTGGACATATTCTGTTACAGACTGCAGCCATTCTGCTTGTCACTGTGGTACTAACAATGATAACCCGAGGCTCTCGATGTCATGGAAACTGATTTATTTCTCAATTAATGGTTTAAAATGAAGGCTCAAGGTGCAGCAAATTCAAATCTGCAGGTAGATCTGGGAACAGATTCAGCACAAAATGCTCAAATTTTTCCATTTTGTACTGCACAACTTTGTGTGGAAATTTAAACTATTTTGTCCTTTGTGCATTTTGCATCATTTGAAACACATAAAATATAAAAATTCAAACACTCTCCTCTTGCTTACAGTAAAAGGCTCAATTGGGATGGAGTGGAGTCAGGCCATCAATAAAAACAACCAAGGCTAAGTTTGACATCCCTGATATACTTTTTTAATCTAGTGAATGTTCATCCCATTGGTAATAGGATTAGCCCCAAGAAATGCTTGAATTTAGCTAAATCCACCAGCTGAAATCCACAGACTCCCAGGTTGTTTGAAGTTGCAGTAACCAGGGTTAATGAAGGTATCAACTGCTGTTAATTCAGCTCTTTCTCTGTCAACATCAGTAAATCTTTCCATTTAGTCACAGAGTCACAGCGTGGAAACAGGCTCTTCATCCCAACTTGGCCAAGCCGACCAACATGGGCCTTAACATGGCATTTTAAGAAGTGGAGGGTGTTATGTTTCAGAAATCATTGCGATAGAGTCATTATTCTTTATTAAAACGGGGGGGGGAGGTTGAAACTCAGCCACACATAATCTAAGGTGACAGAGGAGTAGATAGAGACATGGAGTCATACAGCATGGAAACAGGTCCTACGGCCCAACTTGCCCACCAACCAACCAACTGCAATTAGTCCCACCTGCCTGTGTTTGGGCCAAATCTCTCTAATCCTATCATATCCATGTACCTGTCTAAACATTTCTTAAATGTTGCGATAGTCCCTGCCTCAACTACCTCCTCTGGCAGCTCGTTCCATACACCCATACATAAAAAAGTTACCCCTCAGGTTCCTAGTAAATCTATCCCCCACTCACCTTAAATAGTAAGATTAAACGAGAACTTACCTAAGTTTGAAGTTTGATCTTTATTTTATGAGGAGTTACGTTGGTGATTACGTGAAGAACCCCGCCAGTGCGCTTGCGCGTCAATCTTCGAAGCAGCGGTGTGAAATCACAAAAAACAACAAGCGAAGTAATATAGTAACATAATAAAATGAGTAATTCAAGAACTTCCATCTGACCTTTATGATAGAGGGTTGGGCCGTGGTGGGCACGTAATCACCAACGTAACTCCTCATAAAATAAAGATCAAACTTAGGTAAGTTCTCGTTTAATCTTACTATTTTACTTTGGAGTCACGTGAGTGACTACGTGAAGATTTTAAAGCTTTGTGATTTCATGCCGCAGACAAATCCCGGCTTCTCACTGCATTGATTGACTCGGAACAAGAAATAATCAATAATGCATTAATAATAACATTTGCCTGACAAATGCAGTAATTCATTTATTTGAATAAAATAATTAACAGTATCCCCTTTAACCCAGGGAAATTTAAGCAGAACTTAATATAGTATCTGCAAACAGCCCCGTATTGACAATAGGCCGATGGTAAAAGTGTTGAAACACCAACTTATTGGATCACCCGGCGGCTGTGAAAATATGGTCGATGGGACGTCCTTCGCCCTGGTCGTCAATGTTGCTGCTAAACTGAATGGAATGTAAAACCATCAATGTTCACACCTGCAGCAACTAAAACTTGTTTTTAACCATCTTAAAATAGTCTGAACTGACACTATCTTGTATGGTTTTTCGTGAATGATAAACAATCTTGTTTTCATATTTCATAAGACCTTTGTAGCCTCAATGTATTGCAACAAATATGTCTTAACATATAGACATGGATCCATAGAATATGCTAATAAACACTCTTGAATCTTATCACACCTGATCCTACTTCATTTGAGTAGGTCATCAAATGTAAAACATAACATAATCCTGAGGTACTTCCATCCTGTGTATCTGTAACTTTTGTAATGTTACAAGTGCCGTAAGCATGACTACCTTCATGCTGAACTTGGCCAAATCAGAATCGTACCAAGACTCCATTGATGAAGTAGCTTAAAACAACTCTATATTCCAGATTCCCTCCTAGGTTTAGAAGGTCTGGAATTAAAATTCCTTTCATTAATCTGGAAATAAAAGAACGAAACTCAACAGGATGTCTTTCCAACCTCATCAATAAAAACAAGGAATAATATACTTCTGTCTGAATAAATCGCACTAACTCAACCCCTTAAATAGAGGTAAATCCAAGACATTTGCGTCATGTGCCATACAACATTCCATATCTTTTATACACAGAAATGTTTTTCCCCTCATTCTTTACATAATGGGAAAGCAGCATTTACAGTCACAACTCAGATTCACAAATGTACTGCTTTTGCGTACTCTTCCGCCAGACAGCTGTAAGCATGTCCACAGCATGCCCAGACAATCCTCTTTTTTAAAACCTGCATCCATACAGGCATATGACGGATGTTACTCTCCAATTATCGAATACACCAGTAACTTCCTTCTTTTGGGAACATTCATCAGAAACTGTGTCATAAATTCCAATATCAAAGGGAACCATGGCTGCGTAGATCCGTCTGGTACCACGAATACCCCAGAGGCAGCATACTGCTTCATTTTAAGCAGACACCGATTTATGAGACAGGATGAAGTAAAATGCATATTACAACATACCATCCTAATATAGCGAGAAACATCCATCGCTACTGTCTCCCGATGTAGTCCCATAACACATATCTCTGTAACTGGTGATTGAGTCTGGATGGAAACAAGTCATATCTGGCTTCCCAAATCTGACTATTATATCATTAAAAAATCTCAAGGTTAAACATCCATTCTTTGTTATCATAGAAATTCCACCCATACAATTAATACATGCCATTGCTGTAGTGTTGTTAATTTGAAACTGAACATGCAGTTTAGTTGTATTTAACAACAAGCTTGTAGCTCATAAGCCTTCCAATAGACTTTAAAACGTCGATTCTCCATGTCTGTAAAATAATACTTCTTCCATATTCCATCTGTCCACAGATGGATACCTTTTCAGTGGCACCAATCCTAATACACTGATATCAGTCTGTTAAGACCATGGAAGGCTGTTCAATCCGTATCTTGCTTGAACTACTGAAGACATGTTAAATCCACTACTGCAATCAGAAGCAGCATTTGTTGTTTAATTGCATGGCCTATCAAAAAATGGCCATCATGCATCTTAGTGTTTTTTCTTTTTGCAGTCTGCAGCTGCCGGTAGTACAATGGCCCATAATTGTATTGCTGGAAATAACACTAATTCTCCTAACAAACTGGCCACCTGTCTTAATTGAAGATTGTTGCTTTTCCAACTACTTAATACAACCATCAATTAGCTTTACCATTTACCCTGGGTAAATTACTACCTTTTCAATTGAATCAAATAATCAATTGTTGTAAGTATCGTTAACTTAATTTCTCTCTGGATGAATTAAACCCAACTTTCAAAAGTGGTTTGAATAATTTGAGAGAGATAACTCCCGAATTCTCTTGTTTGTCCTAATTAGGACATCATCCAGTTAAGCCATCCACATCTGTCCTTGGACTCTAATTAGCCCCAAAATTGGTTTTACCAATTTAGTGAATTTCTAGGGACTGAAGTTAACCCGTTAGACAGAACTTTGAATTGCCATAATTGTTCCTTCAGATAATTTTATCTTATAAATGAACAAACACTAAGTAATATACATCTTTCAGATCTATAAGTGCCATAAAACATCTTTTTTGAAATAAATTGTTTGGCAGTCTCAAAGTCTCCATTTTGAAGTGTCTATACTTCACAAAATTTTAAAGACTTGTCAGATCTAAAATACTCCTCACCTTTTTAGGTTGAGAAATTTTAAACACAATTTGGTGGTTTTGATGAACCGACCTTTCAATTACTTGTTTATAAACAAGTTTTCAATTCAGCTTGAACCTCCATCAATTATTTTTATGTGAAATTGGAGTGTTCTGCTTGGAACATGCTGGATGGCAAATCAGTATTTGAATCGAATCAATTCGAAACCTTTCTATAATACTCAGAATAATAACTGAAGTCATTTGCTTCCAATATTTGGCTGTTTTTGCCTTAATATGTTCCCATAAGAACCAGGTCCACCTACCTCCTTTGTCATCTGAGTGACCTGTGGTCCCTGGCTCCTGGCAGGCAAAACCCATGCTTTTTTGTTTTCCTGCTGCAGGACATCAACTGCGTACCTGCTTCAATGGCCGATTTGATCCTGATGTCGGTCCAGGATTTTGTATGATGTCTGAAAGGATACGTCATCTTTGCAGACTTGACGAACATTGATGTTGTGATCAACTTTGCTGTTTTTGCCTCATTATCCAACTCTTTTCTCTGAAGAATAAGTTGAATGACTGCACATTGCTGGGCTTTACAGAGTTGCTGCAACTTTGGGTTGATGGTGGACCGAATGGCATACTTCCTGAAACAATTCATCTTGAAGTGGGCACTACATAGCAACCTTAGTGCCACTTGATGCATCTCCATCCATGGCCTCCATGCATTGTTTTGCAAATTGCAGTTGTTCATCAACCCAGCAGCTTTTACTTTCCTTAGGCTTACATGCCTTCACCCATCTGACCCCTTATCTTGGTTCACTGCTAGTACTTTCAGCAATACGCAGTTCCTTGGGATCTCGTGCTTTTTTGGCATTTTCATCCATCGTAAGCTACTAGAGCTGATGGCAGACACAATAGTTGATCACAGAGACCACGTCCTTTCCAATGGCTCTCCTGACTCTGACGGGGCAGCGAATCGTACTACCAGGAGTAAAACATCTGGCAGCTGCCGTCTTCGCTTGTTTTGGAAACTCTGCTGACCCTGTGCACACGCCTCATCAATGAGGGTGCTATCAAGCAGCCCTTTACTAGGTGCTGCTGACCTGGCTTCTGGAGCCTGGTTCTAACATCACTCCTCCTGGAGTATGTTTTGTTGGAGCAACCTGTTGCTTGGAGTCTCATGCTTTTTTGAAGTATCATCCATCTCCTGCTGTTCCAGCTGATGGGAAACCAAGTAATTTATTAGGGAGGCCACTTCTTCTCCTAATGGCTCTCCTGACCCTGATGGGGCAGCGAATCATACTGCCAGAGGTGGAATATCTGGCAGCTGCCGTTCTTCGCCTTGAACAGCCTCACCGTCAGAGTCAGGGTCTGAACTCTCATAACCCGTGGCACGCGCCTCATCCCTGAGGGTGCATTCCATCAGCCCTGAACCAGGAGCTGTTGAGCTGCTTTCAGCAGCTTGGGTTTTGCTACACTCCTCCCTGAGTGAGCTTCGCTCCAACAGCCTATGTACAAGGCTTTCCATTTGGGCAATCCGCTCAAAAGCCGTATCTAGCCCTGGAGCTACTTCCATTGCCTGGGACTCCTCCTCCGTGGGCCGTCTCGATTTGAACTTGGCCTTGCGCCCGACAGGCGCTGACTGTGTTCTCACCAGCCCCAGGTCCACAGTCGCTACGCTCTCCGCTGGCGACTGTACCGGGGTTAGAGGCGGTTGGTCGCTGACCGCAATCTCCCGACTTTCTGTCGGCTGAGTCGCTCGCCTCTTCCCCTTGCCCGTTTTTTCCATGGTGTCTGTGGAAAAAATCCCCACAGACCCACAGTAAACGGACCCGGAAATACTTGAAAAAAGTTTCTACTTACCTTGTAGTTGAAAACTACAATTCCACTAGAGGAGCTCTGCTCCTCGCGTCCGTTTGCGCCAATGCGTCTGACGTAATGACGCGCAGGCGCACTGGCGGGGTTCTTCACGTAGTCACTCGCGTGACTCCGAAGTAAAATCTATGTCCTCTGGTTTTCGATTCCCCTACTCTGGGCAAAAGCTGTGCATTTACCTAATCTATGCCTCTCATGATTTTGTACACCTCCATAAGATCACCTCTCATCCTCCTGCGCTCCAAGGAATAGAGTCCTAGCTGGCTCAACCTCTCCCTATAGCTCAGACCCTCGAATCCTGGCAACATCCTCATGAATCTTATCTGCACCCTTTCCAGCTTGACAACATCTTTCCTATAACACGGTGCCCAAAACTCAACACAACACCCTAAATGTAGCCTCACCAACGTCTTATGTAACTACAACATGAACTCCCAACTTTTCTACTCAATACTCTGACTGATGAAGACCAATGTAGGCAGCATCACCAAAGACCCACATCACCCTGGTTCTACATTCGCTCCTACCATCGGCAAGAAGGTACAAGAGCCTGAAAACCGTGACCTCCAGGCTCAAGAACAGCTTTTTCCTAGCAACCATCAGGCTCTGGAACACTGCACAACACTAACCTCAGCAAGTGTGATCTTCTGTGGACTGTGCCTTTGGTTGCACTATGGATTTTTGATCTGCAATATTATGGTTACCCCTAGCATTAGAGTTGCTAATTTATTAAATTTTTGGTTATTATATATCATCTGTACGTTAATGCATTTGTGGGCCTGCTAAGCTGCAGCAAGCAAGAATCTCATGGTCGGTACATATGAAAATTAAACACTTTTGAGTAATAGATACTTATTTCTAAAAGAATACCTGCACTGTTGATTCCTTCCATAAGCCGATTAATTTGCAACCTGACATTTCGGAAGTAATTATCAGAGTATATTCTTACACTGCATTTTATAATCATTACCTGATTTAATTTTGTGAGGGCACTTTGATTTGTCACCAGCTATTACATTCAACTCTTGCAGGTAAATTCATGCAACTGGGCATTAAGATTCTGAATATTCCAGTGTTAAGAAGCTACCAGTGAAGCAGTTATTCCTACAGCGGCTCGTTATAAAAGCCTTTGGGTGAACAGGAGTAATATTTCAATTGGATAAACATCAATACTTATAAGATTTGTAAAATATTTATAAGATTTGAGTAAAGGTCAATGCATTTTTTTTTGCAAGGTTTCATGAATAGGTTGCAGACCAAAACATTATAAGAAAAATTTCAAAGACAACTTTGGGAATGATACGATCAGGCTGTGATTATGACAGTATTCTCTATCATTGTTTCTTAGAGTTATGCTGCAGGAATGTTTATTATTTTCCCTCCACAACATTTTCCTCTTTATTAATTTTTTCTACCTGGATTTACAGATTTATGGTCTAAAGCAGAAACTTTGCACAAATTCCCGATATTGCATAGTTGTTTTGCATTGGGAAGCTTTGTGGGTGTCTCGAGGTTCTCCTCATTCACAAAACTTGTCCAATTGTTGTGAAGACCAAGAATAAAAATCACAGATATTAAAGATTCGTAAACTCTACATTCAGGCAGAAAAGCCAGAATGTGATAGCCTAAAATCTGCATTAAAAACAAATCAACAATTGAACAATTTAATTAAATTTGATCAATAAAAAACAACAGAATATGGGTGAGATTGGGTAAGAAAATAGGTAAGATATGGGTAATTTGCACCTTCTCCCTGTAACTGCATGGGTTTCCTCTGGGTGCTCCAGTTTCTTCCCACATCCCAGAGATGTGTGGGTTTGTAGGTTAATTGGCCACTGTAAACTGCTCCTAGTGTGTAGGGAACGGATGAGAAAGTGGGATAAAATAGAGCTAAAATGAATGGATGAATGCTGGTCGGTGTGAACTCGATAGACTTAAAGGCTTGTATCCATGCTGTATCTCTCAACTAAACTAAACTAAACTAAACTAAACTAAACTAAACTAAACTAAACTAAATTATGGGTATAATATATCCAAACTATGGATAGGACAATTTTGGAGGGATATAGGCCAAATGTGGGCAGGTGGGACGAGTGTAGCTAGGACATGTTGGCCAGTGTGAGCAAGTTAGGCCGAAGGGCCTGTTTCCACGCTGTATCACTCTATGACTCTATGACACTAAACAAAACTAAACTAAACACAACCAAACTAAACCAAACTAACTACAGCTTAAATAAATCTATAATTGTGGAGTTGCAAGTACATGAGGCTTTTTTGTATCAGTTAAAGATTTAATAGGAACCTGAGGGGTGACTTTTTTTACACAAAGGGTGGTGGGTGGGTGGAACGAGCTGCCGGAGCAGGTAGTTGAGGCAGGGACTATCGCAACATTTAAGAGGCATTTAGATAGGTGCATGGATAGGACAGGTTTAGAGGGTTATGGGCCAAGTGCAGGCAGGTGGGACTAGTGTAGATGGAGCATGTTGGTCAGCATGGGTAAGTTGGGCCGTAGGGCCTGTTTCCACGCTGTATGACTCTATGACTCTATCTACTCCTCTGTCACCTTATTTTATGTGTGGCTGAGTTTGAACCTGCCCCAGTTTTAATAAAGAACGATGACTCTAATGCAATGGTTTCTGAAACATAACACCCTCCACTTCCTAAGATGCCATGTCAAGGCCCACGAGCCACAGTTTCCTGGTAACGCAAAAAAAAAATCCTCCAGGTATTCTGACCCAATATGTTATTGATCAGTTGAATGATGAATGGTGAGTAATAGAATTGCTTATCTGGTTTCAGGCAGCAAAACCAAAGGGGCAAATGTTGTATCTACATATTCCTGTCATCGCACAGCCAGCAAGTGAATCTACAAATGCTTGCATTAACACTGAGGAGAGGGAAATGTGTTTGCTCATTTGTATTTCACCTTTATTTAAATAATTGTTTTATATTTATCAAATTAAAAAACTATGAACTGAAATGAATTCCATTATGATATTAGAATTAGAGATGACAGGTGTGCCTTTGTATATTAAGGAAAAGCCATGAACTCACTTGCAGCGATACTGAGTATTTAATATAATCAGTCGCCTTAAGGTGGATCACAGGCAGAATCCCACACTGTGACACATGAGATAGACACAAAATGCTGGAGTAACTCAGCGGGACAGGCAGCATCTCTGGAGAGAAGGAATGGGTGACGTTTCGGGTCGCGTCCCTTCTTCAGACAGAGTCAGGGGAGGGGGAGACTAGAGATATGGAAGGGTGCAAAGAGCATGTGAGGCGTGAAAAGGACAGATCAAAGCAGACCCGTGGTAGAGTGAAGGAAATCTAAGAGGTTTAAACCGCAGATAGACACAAAAAGCTGGAGTAACTCAACGGGTCAGGCAGCATCTCTGGAGGAAAGGAGTAGGTGACGGAGAACTAGCATTTAGCTGAATGGGTAAACATGCACGAGGAAAATATTTTTGAATCAAAACTGTGAGGAGATTTCATGGCAAGAAGTATTCTTTCATTTATAAATCACAATGACACATTAAACAAAATCAATGACATGCTTTAAGAGAATTGCTGACCACAGGGGGTGCTGAAATTTAACATCATCTTGGAACATTACGTAGCGGAAGTTAAATCATAGCAAACCTTCACGGGGGTTGCGGAGTGTGAACAGGTACATGGTAATGCAAAGTGTTTGCAGTAGCTGAGGCCTGTCGTTTGAAAAGTGATAAAAAAAATAATTTGTAATAAGGGAGCTACCTTCTTTAATTGTCTACTGTTGAAGTGGAGAGGCTCAGGAATGATTTATTGGGCTGTTGCCTCTGTGCCGATAACTGTTCACCAAATCGCTCCTCATTACTCAAAGCTCCTTCCACCTTTACAACCAAAATCCTTCTCCCATATGTCCGATGTTGGGACGTAAACTATTTAATTATATATATATATATATATATATATATATATATATATTTTAAATCATAAATAATTGGTAAGGGGTGGGGGGGGGGGGGGGGAGAGAAATCTTGTTTGCCATGGCTTCTGAATCAACTGCCTCTTGGTCCTTTGATAGCATCTTTGAAATGGAAATACACAGCTGCCTGACCTTCTGTTCAGTGACCCTATTGTACAAAGTCAAATCACCACGGCCTTGGAGCAGTCCAGGGACAGCAATTCACCTGATGGATACTCTACACATCGAATCCCATATGCAACAACAAAACACACACACACACACACACACACACACACACACACACACACACACACACACACACACACACACACACACACACACACACACACATACGCACGCGTGTCAATGGTTTTTACATGGGATTTATTAATTTGCACAGAAAAATCTTCTGTGAAAATGAATAAATCCTATGTAAAAGCTATTGACTACCTTCAGAATGCTTACTGAGGTAATTATCCGTAAATGAAAATATGGCTCAATGGGTGGATATTTCAGTGCTTCGTTCACTTGCAAGACGGGGTGGGACTTGACCTGATTAATCTGTACAAATACCAGCTTGTTGGAATGCGTAATCGAGAGTGCAGAGGTTGTTGGCTGACGAATATGTCGAATTTCTCAGCGAGTACATGAAACATGGTGGCGCAGAGGTGGAGTTGCTGCCTCACAGTGCAGGCAGCGCCAGAGACCCGGGTTCAATCCCGACTACGGGTGCTGTCTATACGGAGGTTGTACGTTCGCCCCCGTGACCGTGTGGGTTTCCCCCGAGATCTTCGGTTTCCTCCCACCCTCCAGAGACGTACAGGTTTGAAGGTTAATTGGCTTGGTGTAATTGTAAGTTGTCCGTAGTGTGTGTAGGGTAGTGTTAGTGTGCGGGGATCGCTGGTCGGTGTGGACACTGTGGGCCGAAGGGCCTGTTTCTGCACTGTATCAGAAACTTTTTTTAAAAGTTAAAAAGTGCTAGGAGTAGAATTAGGCCATTTGGCCCATCATGTCTACTCTGCCTTTCATTATTCGCTAAGTTTCAATGAGGTCCCCCCTCATACTTCTAAACTCCAGCAAGCAGAGGCCCAGTGCCATCAAGTCAAGTCAAGACTCAAGAGTCAAGACAGTTTATTGCCATGTGTCCCTGACAGGACAATGAAATTCTTGCTTTGCTTCAGCACAACAGAACATAGTAGGCATTGACTACAAAACAGATCAGTGTGTCCATATACCATTATATACGTAAATACACACATGAATACATAAACTGATAAAGTGCAAATAACAGACAATGGGCTATTAATGTTCAGAGTTTTGTCCGAGCCAAGTTTAATAGCCTGATGGCTGTGGGGAAGTGGCTATTCCTAAACCTGGTCGTTGCAGTCTTCAGGCTCCTGTACCTTCTACCTGAAGGTAGCAGGGAGATGAGTGTGGCCAAACGCTCATCTTATGTTAACTCAATCATTCCTAGGGTCATTATCCTAAACCTCTTCTGGACTCCCTCCAGATCCAGCACATCTTTCCGCAGAAATTGCTCACAATACTCCAAAAGCGGCCTGGTCTGCTGCTTGTAGAGCCTTGGTATTACATCCCTGTTATGGTTTTCTGGTCCTTTAACACAGTGAGTGGCAATAGAGGCCCTGGAGAAAGGCAAAGGCATTCTTCACCACTCTGTGAACCAGTGATGCCCTTTTCCGGGAACTGGGGGATTCTGGTGTTTCTCACGGTTCTTTAGGGTAGGTAGTTCCATAAATTATTCCTAACAACGATGAAAGCACCGCCTTTCCAAGTCAGGATGGTGTGTGATTCAGAGGGGAACCTGCAGGTGGCAGTGTTCCCATCCGTCTGCTGCCCATCCACTTGGTGGTGGCGCCCATGGGTTCAGAGCTGTCGTCATGGGAGATGGAATGAGTAGACACATTGCATTTGTAATGGTACCTACTGCACCCACAGTGTGCTGCAGGTGGCCATTGGGGTACCAACTGCAGGGGGCCATTATGCCCTGGATTGTGGAAACAAGGCACTGCAGATACTGGTTCACAAAAAAAAGGACACAAAGTGCTGGAGTAACTCAGCGGGTCAGGCAGCATCTCTGGAGAACATGGAGAGGTGTTATGGGTCCAGACTCTTCATCACACCCTTACTTCTTCAGTCTGAGATACAAAACATCACCTATCCATGTTTTTCAGAGATGCTGCCTGACCTGCTGAGTTACTCCAGCACTACATGTCCTTTTTTGTCCTGGATTGTTCATAAGTTCATGTCATAGGAGCAGAGTTAGCCCATTCGCGTCTACTCCACCCATAGGGTCTACTCCATCATTCAATCTCATGGCTGATCTATCTCTCCCTCTCATCCCCATTCCCCTGCTCTCCACAGAACCCTTGACACCTTTACTAATCAAGAATCTATTAATCGTTGCCTTAAAGCTACCCAATGACATGGCCTCCACGCTGTTTGTGGCGATGAATTCCCCACATTCACCACCCTCTGACTAAATAAATTCCTTATCATCTCCTTTCTAATGGTACATCCTTTTTTTCTGAGGCTACGCCCTCTGGCCCTAGACTCACCCACTATTGGAAACATCGTCTCCACATTCACTCTATCCAGGACTTTCACTATTCGGTAAGTTTCAATGAGGTTCCCCCTCATCCTTCTAGACTCTGCGGTGAGTGTCGTTGGAGCTGCACTCATCCAGGCAAGTGGTGAGTGTTCCAACGCACTCTTGAACTATGAGGACGGTGGAAAGGCTTTGGGGCATCAGGATTCGAGTCAATTGCTGTAGGATACCAGAATAAAAGCTGCTCTTGTAACCAAAGTACATCGGGGTCTGGTCCAGTTGAGATTGCAGAGCAGTGATGGTGAGCCCTCTATCATGATAATGGTTTGATGGTTCAATTCTTTTAGGAGGTGGTCATTGTTTGGCACATTCGTGATGCAAGTGTTGCACTTAACAGCCGTTGCCTGACCTGGCAACATGTTCAGCACAGGCACAGTGGGCCAAAGGGCCTGTTTCTGTGCTGTTCCTGTTGTATGGCAAAACACAATGCTGGAAGAAACATAGAAACATAGAAAATAGGTGCAGGAGTAGGCCATTCAGCCCTTTGAGACAGCATCGCCATGCAATATGATCATGGCTGATCATCCAAAATCAGTACCCCGTTCTTGCTTTAGACAATAGACAATAGGCGCAGGAGTCTGGATGATCAGCCATGATCATATTGAATGGTGGTGCAGGCTCGAAGGGCCGAAGGGCCTACTCCTGCACCTATTTTCTATGTTTCTATGTTTCTAGGAGTAGGCCATTCGGTCCTTCGAGCCAGCACCGCCATTTAATGTGATCATGGTTCCCCATTTCTCCCCATATCCCTTGATTCCTTTAGCTCTAAGAGCTAAATCTAACTATCTGTCCAAGAACTCAGTGGGTCTGGCAGCACCTGGTTGGGACCCTTCTTATCAGCTTGTCTCTTGTGCCACCAGAGGCCAGAACACCCTTGACCACTGCTACACATCAATGAAAAACGCCTACCGCACTATCCCTCAGCCATGGATCGGAAAATCTGATCATCTAGCTGTACTTCTTCTCCCTGCCTACAAACAAAAACAAACAGACCCCCCTGCTTCAGGAGCAACAGCAACCTGTATGTGATATATAAAGGAATAGTAGAGACTTTTGTTGATATAGAAAACAGAAAGCGACTCAGTGGGAATTGTAGAGAATTTCTCCAGAGATGCTGCCTGACCTGCTGAGTTACTCCAGCACTTTGTGCCTATCGTCAGTATAAATCAGCAGCTACAGTTCCCTTCTACACATATAATTAATTGTAAGTTATTCGTTTTTATCTTAGCTGTTTGGTGGTATTTCAAACCAATATGCTTTTGATGGCCACAATACAACGGAAGAAGGATCTCGACCCGAAACGTCACCCATTCCTTCTCTCCAGAGATGCTGCCTGGCCCGCTGAGTTACTCCAGCATTTTGTGTCAATCTTCGGTGTAAACCAGCATCTGCGGTTAGTTCCTACACAACACAACCTCTAACAGAAAGGGTTTGATCATTGTTCCCGTTAGACGCGGGTGGCAAAGCTCATTGTTGGTATATGGACTGGAAGGGTGTTTGGTCATCTTCTGAAGAGGAGTTTCTGGCCTTTACTGCGGCTGCAGGGAGTCAATACGTGATCACACTCTTGTGGTCGAGCAAATTGATCGTGAGCTGACAGAACAGCTGAAGCTATCTATAATGACCACCTCTGGGACTGACGTCAGGAGGGTTTTATAGACAGGTGACTTTCGAACACACGTCCAAAATTGAATAATGAATATTCTGTTGAGAGTGCCACCATAGATTGTCGCCACAGACAGGAAGTCTCTCTGTACAAGCGCCCCAAAGGATGGATTCATTCCCTGTCTGTCACGCTGAGGTGATCAGTGTGTTTATTTTCATGCACTCCTTTTTAGTGTGTGTTTTTCAGAATGCCCAGTTCCATTAAGCAACAACTATTCATGGCCTTGAGTAACCACCCCTCGTCTCAATTAGAGAAGATCTCTTTTGAAGGTTTTAATTCAGTTTAGTTCAGTTTAGTTTGGAGATACAGCATGGAAACAGGCACTAAGGCCCACCGAGTCCGCGCCGACCAGCGATCCCCGCACACTAACATTATCCTAGGCACACTGAGGACAATTTACAATTATATCAAGCCAATTAGCCTACAAACCTGTATGCCATCAGAGAGTGGGGGGAAACCAGAGATCTCGGAAAAAACCCACGCAGGTCACAGGAAGAAAGTACAAACTCCGTACAGACAGCACCCGTAGTCGGGGTGGAACACGGGTCTCTGGCGCTGTAAGCGCGGTAAGGCAGCAACTCTACCGCTGCGGCACCATGTCGCCCGTAAGTACAGCTTAATAGACTCAGTAAAGATATTAAACATGTGTAACATTTCACTGTGATTTGTCACGTGGGGCAATAAAGTATTCATTCATTCATCACTTTGTGTCTATCTTTGGTACAAGCCAGCATCTGCAGTTCATTTTTTATTGCAGAGAAAACGTCCGTAGTCTAACGATACCAGTGGCTATATCTCAGTTGGAATTACGTACACAATTCTCATCTGTTCGATTATGTAGATATGGCTGCTTTGAAGTGAGTTGACAGGTTGGAGCTAGAAGAATCTTCCTGGTTTAGCTCGAAAGATTAGCAGCAGTATATAAAGCCATTGCAACAAAAAACTGAAATCAACTGTGCAGTCCAAGTATGGTATCAGAGCTCCAATCACACTGGTTATTTTTGCTTTGACAGCTACAGAATGCAGTGGGACGACTGTTATCTGCTTAGTGAAACATCTTATTCAATGATCTATTTTATCTCTCTACAGCCACATCGAAGTTTAACAATGGAATGAATTAGTTCATATAACACTGCGATGCTATTGTTGGATGCTCACACAATGGGAAGATGAGGGTCACATTCAGTTGCTGGAAAGATGTCGTTGGTTGTTTATGCATGGGGTTTGTGTCACCTTCAAAACAAGGACTGTATGGGATCAAAATTAAATCACTCATGACCTCTTAGTCGGAGCAGCCCTTTGGAGGAGTTGTCTAAAGCAATGCCAAAGACAGGCATAAAAAGCTGGAGTAACTCAGTGGGTCAGGCAGCATCTCTGGAGAGAAGGAATAGGTGAGGTTTCGGGGTGAGACCCTTCTTTAGACTGAGAGTCAGGGGAAAGGGAAACGATAGATATAGAAGGTACATAGGGCAAATATAAGTGAGAGAGGGTGTTACATAACTCTCGTCGGAGAGAGGAGGAGAACGTCTTCAAAGTAGGCTTACCTTGAGGAAATTTCACAGTGGAGCAGACAAAATGCGTGGGAGGGAACTGCAAAGTACTGGAATAACTCAGCGGGGTCAGTCAGCATCTCTGGAGAAAAGAACTGGGTGACGTTTCCGTTCGAGATCACGTTCTTGCTGCTATTTTACTGACGAGTTGTTGAGTTATTCACAACTTCCTGGCCACTATGCTTGTGATGGTGGAGTGGGCCGCTGGAGGCCCTGCAGCAGCCTGGGGCTGGATTGGAATGGACGCTGCTCCGAGAGGCCGAGCGTGCGGATCGGACATGGCCTGCAGCAGTACGGAGCGGTGGAGGACACCGACAGCATCGCCAGACCGCCAGGACAACGGTCCTTTATTGCTGACCAGCAATGTATTTCCAAGCAAGGATAGCTGGCAGCTTTGCAGAGAAGCTACCAGAGGTGATATTCCCACAAAATGAACACTAAGAGTGGGCTGAAAGATGGCAGATGGAGTTTAATGCTGATAAATGTGAGGTGCTACATCTTGGCAGGACAAATCAAAATAGGACGTACATGGTAAACGGTAGCGAATTGAGGAATGCAGTTGAACAGAGGGATCTAGGAATAACTGTGCATAGTTCCCTGAAGGTGGAATCTCATGTAGATAGGGTGGTAAAGAAAGCTTTTGGTGTGCTGGCCTTTATAAATCAGAGCATTGAGTATAGAAGTTGGGATGTAATGTAAAAATGGAGTACAATTTTGGTCGCCTAATTATAGGAAGGATGTCAACAAAATAGAGAGAGTACAGAGGAGATTTACGAGAAAGTTGCCTGGGTTTCAGCAACTAAATTACAGAGAAAGGCTGAACAAGTTAGGTCTTTATTCTTTGGAGCGCAGAAGGTTAAGGGGAGACTTGATAGAGGTCTTTAAAATGATGAGAGGGATAGACAGAGTGGATGTGGATAAGCTTTTCCCATTGAGAGTAGGGAAGATTCAAACAAGAGGACATGACTTGAGAATTAAGGGACAGAAGTTTAGGGGTAACATTAGGAGGAACTTCTTTACTCAGAGAGTGGTAGCTGTGCGGAATGAGCTTCCAGTGGAAGTGGTGGAGGCAGGTTCGATTTTATCATTTAAAAATAGATTGAATGGGTATATGGACGAGAAAGGAATGGAGGGTTATGGTCTGAGTGCAGGTAGATGGGACTAGGGGAGAAAAAGTGTTCGGCATGGACTTGAAGGGCCGAGATGGCTTGTTTCCATGCTGTAATTGTTATATGGTTATATTTATATGGTTACTAAGGAATGGTTCGATGTGACATGTGTACTGTACAGTGAAATTCCTTTTTGTTCAGACACTTGTCCAGACTGGGAAATTTTATCTTGAATTTACGAGCAAGAAATACCACGGTAAAGCATATCTTTGATATACCGTGGTTAATCACATGAATGAGAGTAAAAGAAGGGAAAAGATTGAGAGGAAGAACAGGGAGAATAGCAGGAAGAAATATAAAAATACTTCACAAGAACGTGTGAGTTTGTAGGTTGTTTGGCCTGACCGGAAACATTGTCTGCCCATTCCCTTCAAAGATGTTGCCTGATCCGCTGAGTTCCACCAACACTTCTTGTTTTGTTCAAGAATGCCAGCATCTGCAGTCTCTTGTGTCTCCATGAATATATTTAATGCAGGGTTGAAGAATGTTCATATATATTATTTTTTGAGAACTAAGGCAAGAAACTCATTCCAAACCTTCAGATTCAGGGACAGTTTGTGCCCAGTTGTTATCAGGCAACTGAACCATCCTAGCACAAATAGAGAGCTGTACTGAACAAATATCTAACCCTCGGACTATCTTTCATTGGACTTCACTGGCTTTATCTTGAACTAAACGCTATTCCTTTATCGTGTATCTGTACACTGTGGACAGCTTGATTGTCATCATGTATTGTCTTTTCACCGTGTGGTCAGCAATCAACAAAAGCTTTTCACTGTACCTCGGTACATGTGACAATAAACTAAACTCAACTCAACACCAAACCCATGCCACAAGGATGAAATACACAGAGCCTAACCACACTCCCCAAGTCAAGGTACACCAAATTAATTGAATGTATATTTGAGGATGGTTTGATAGTCATAAAGTCATAAGGTCATAAGGAATAGGAGTAGAATTATGGCATTTGGCCCGTCAAGTCTACTCCGCCATTCAATCATGGCTGATCTATCTCTCCCTCCCGACCCCATTCTCCTGCCTTTTCCCCATAACCTCGGACACCTGTACTAATCAAGAATCTATCTCTGCTTAAAAAATATCCACTGACGGCCTCCACAGCCTTCTGTGTAAAAGAATTCCACAGATTCACCACCCTCTGACTAAAGAAATTTCTCCTCATCTCCTTCCTTAAAGAACGTCCTTTAATTATGAGGCTATAGTCCTAGACTCTCTCACTAGTGGAAACATCCTCTCCATATCCACTTTATGCAAGCCTTTCACTATTATGCATGTTTCAATGAGATCCTCCCTCATTCTTCTAAACTCCAGCGAGTACAGTCCCAGTGTTGTCAAACATTCATCATAGGTTAACCTACTCATTCCTGGGATCATTCTTGTAAACCTTCTCTGGAGCCTCTCCAGAGCCACCACATCCTTCCTCAGGTATGGTGCCCAAAATTGCTCACAACATTCCAAATTACGCCTTATAGAGCCTCAACAATACATCCCTGTTTTTGTACACAAGCTCTCTTGAAATAAATACTAACATTGAGTTTGCTTTCTTTACTACCGATTAAAGAAGTAGTATTATCACTTTATGTTTTTCTCTTAAATTTGGCTCAGATTTAAATCATTTCAGCCACCAACAGGTTTAGTGAGTTTGGTCTTTGTCCGAGGAATGCATTGTGCTTTGTTAGAATTACTGTCAGCTTATACACTATCATTCTATAAATTTCTACCACAGCACGATTTGGTTCTTGACACATGTAATGAAGAAAAATCGCCTGGTCCCTTATCACACGTAAGTCCTTCCTTCAAAATCAAAAATATTATCAAAGTGAAACAGGAATTGCAGAGACCAAGATAAGCATTGTACATATCTTAAATCACACCTTGTATCCTTTGAACGAGTAGCCTTAAAATATGTAATTTCACTGGGATGGAGATTTAATTAACTTCAAGTGTAAGAGAGCAAAATTTGAAATTAAAATTGTATCGTCACTGCAGCTATGAACGAGGAATTAATTAGATAGGAAGTACATGGGACCTAGGGTGTGCATAGGATTTTAGTTTTGACCATTTATGGAAAGGCATATTATATACATTGCTATTTTGAGATGTTATAGACAGGTGTGGTATATGTGCATTGATCATGCCAATAAAATCAATAGTTCCTCTAATACAGGAAAATGCATTCATGAGTTAAAATGAAAATATTATAAGTATGAAAAACATATCCTTGATTTGTAATTCGAAAGGGTTCTCCTATTTTTTAGTCTATTCTAGTGTAGAGAGTCTGCACCGACCAGCGATCCTTGCACATTAACACTATCCTACACTAGGGACAATTTTACATTTACACCAAGCCAATTAACCTACAAACCTGTACGTCTTTGGAGTGTGGGAGGAAACCGTAGACCTGGGAGAAAACCCACGCAGGTGACGGGGAGACCGTACAAACTCCATACAGACAGCACCCGTGGTCAGGATCGAACCCGGGTTTCTGGCGCTGTGAGGCAGCAACTCTACCGCTGCTCCACAGCATTTGTTTGACTGACCAAAGCAATTCAATCATGTATTGCATGATATTTATGTGCTACGTGATTGAATTAAAGTATAAAATCAATTACAAAATACAATTGGGACTTCCTAGCTTTCATGGTGCACGTATGGGGTGGGAATTGCGTGCATCCATGCATTTGGCATGCTGGACATGCAATATCAATGCATTGCACTGCACATAGACACAACATGCTGGAGTAACACAACGGGACAAGCAGCATCTCTGGAGAGAAGGAATGGGTGACGTTTCGGGTCGAGACCCTTCTTCAGACTGAAAATTACGGCAAAGGGAAATGAGAGATATAGACGATGATGTAGAGAGATATAGAACAAATGAATGAAAGATATGCCAAAAAAAAAAACAATGATCAAGGAATCAGGCCATTGTTAGCTGTAGCTAGGTGAGAACAAAAACCTGGTGTGACTTGTGTGGGGGAGGGATGGAGAGAGAGAGAATGCAGGGGTTTACTTGAAGTTAGAGAAATCAATATTCATACCACTGGGCTGTAAGCTGCCCAAGCGAAATATGAGATGCTGTTCCTCCAATTTGCATTTCACCTCACTCTGACAATGGTGGAGGCCGAGGACAGTAAGGTCAGTGTGGGAATGGGAAGGGGAATTAAAATGTTTAGCAACCGGGAGATCAGGTAGGTCCAGGCAGACTGCACTGTTGCTTTTGGAACTCCAAGGCAAATACTAGGCTACAAGACGGTGCAATCCTCAGCAGGGAAAGGAAGCTCTAATAGAAAAATGAGCCCTCGTTAAAAGGACAGACAGGCACATCCCCCCCCCCCCCCCCCCCCCCCAGTTGGGAATATCAAATACTAGAGGGATTTGGGGGGATTTAAGGAGAGAGGGAGAAAGATTAAAGGAGATTTGTGAGGCAATTTTTTTTTTACACAGGGAATAGTTGGTGCTTGAAAGAGAGATGAGGGAAGCAGAGACGATAACAACATTTAAGAGGTGTTTAGTTATGCACACGAACAGGCAGGGGAGGAGGGATATTGACCATGTGCAGGCAGATGGAATTAGTTTCAATTGATCTTATGGTTTGCACAGATGTCATGGGCTGAAAGGCCTGTTCCAGTGCTGCACAGATCTGTGGAGACCTATGAAACTGCAGATAAAACATAGAACGTAGGTTTCAAGGTCAAGGTTTCAAGGTCAGTTTATTGTCACGTGTACCATTTAAGGTACAATGAAATTCGAATTACCATACAGCCATATAAAAAAAAGCAACAAGACACACAACTGTCTTGAAAGTTAACATAAACATCCACCACAGCAGGATTCCCCACGTTCCTCACTGTGATGGAAGGCAAAGAGGTCTAATCTACATCCTCTTTATTCTCCCGCAATCGAGGCAGAACAGTACAGCACAGGAACAGGCCCTTCGGCCAACGGTGTCTGTGCCGAACACAGACCGTTGCTGGAATCTTGAACAGGAAGCAAAGTGCTGGAGGAACTCAACGAATCAGGCGGCATCTGTGAAAGGAATTGAAAAAAATGCGGTTTGGGATCGGGTCTGTAGAAGTGCCATACCCTTTCTTTAGTTTAGCTTAGCGTAATTTAGAGATGCAGCATGGAAACAGGCCCTTCGGCCCAATGAGTCTATACACAGGTACTACCTTACACACTAGGAACAATAGAGGCAATGGAACCCAATTAACCTACAAACCTGCACGTCTTTGGAATGTGGGTGGAGGCTGGAGCACCCGGAGAAAACCCGCGCGGTCACAGGGAGAACATACAAACTCTGTACAGACAGCACCTGCAGTCAGGATTGAACCCAGGTCTCTGGCGCTGTAAGGCAGCAACTCTACCGAGGGTGTAATGTGCACTATGAAATACCGTGGAAGGGATCTGTGGGAATTGAGTCCATTGACTCAATTTGCCCTGAAGTTCCAGATTTCCCCATCATTTCTAGGTTTCCTTGTGAGGCTAATTTGATTCATTCCATGTAACAATTGAGGGCCATGAATCTTCACAATGGTCTACCTTTGACCTGTCAACTACAGGACAAACATGGTCAGTAGGGTGACAAGTCAAACCCTCCATCTTCAGCCCAAAGACTGCTGAAGTTCAAAGAACACCCACCATGAACTCACTAGGGCGAGACGTCCAAGAAGGCGATGGCTGGAGGCCCTGCAGCAGCCTGGGGCTTGCCTGGATCGGGCACCGCTCATAAGACCTAGAGCACGAACTTGACTTTGAAAGTGGCCCCAATACCTGGTGCCTCAGGCATGCGGTCTCAGTGACTAGATCCGTACACTTTGCTAATCGGAGATTGTGCTTAGGTACGGCAATACTCTACTGAACTGTATGTAAAAAAAAGACTGCACAAAGTTTGCACATGTCACGATGAAGGCACCATTGACCATTGACCAAACATTTGCCTTGTCAGCTTCCTCATATCTTGCAACAAAAATCCATAGTATATTTTGAACAACCTACCAAACAATGAATCCTGTATCAAAGCTTTTGGCTGGTGGAGAGGAATCACCTATTGATTATAGAGATGGTTTGACCATAATTTAATTTTAATTTTTGTAATCCTTAGTACTTAAAGGAACACAATGAGGCTTGGTTTAATTTGAATGGAATAGCAAATGTATCTTTTCATAAGGCTTATGTTATTCTGAAATGTAATTGTTTTTAAGTAATCAGATTGCAGTTTGAGCATGCTCTTGTTCCATTGATCCTTAGTACCTGCAGTTAACTGTTCTCGCTAATCCGTCGTATGAAGTATTTATACTTTGCGAAGAGTTGGTACGATGCCAGTTGTAACTCCCAGCACTTGAGGGGGCACGGTGGCACAGTGGTAGAGTTGCAGCCTTACAACGCCAGAGACCCGGGGTTCGATCCTGACTACGGGCGCTGTCTGTGCGGAGTTTGTACGTCCTCCTTGTGACCTGCGTGTGTTTTCTCCCGGATCTCCGGTTTCCTCCCGCACTCCAAAGACGTGCAGGTTTGTAGGTTAATTGACTTGGTATCATTGTAAATTGCCCCTAGTGTGTGTAGATAGTGTTAGTGTGCGGGGATCGTTGGTCGGCGTGGACTCCGGTGGGTCGAAGGGCCTGTTTCTGCGCTGTATCTCCAAACTAAACTAAAGAAGCTTCATCTTATTGGAATCCACTCACCTCCCTTCCCCATGCTTCCATCCCCGTCCCAGTGCGCACCCATTTCTCCCACTCCCCCCCCCTTCTCCCCACTCCCTCCACCGTCTCCTTCCCCTTCCACCCTACCTTTGCCAGTAAATGTCACTCCTCTCTGCTGGTACGATACAATACGATACGATAGAACTTTATTTATCCCAGGATGGAAATTGTCTGGCAACCGTCATAACAGCACAACAAGATACATGAAACATGAAATAAAAGTGACGAGTGGAAAGGATTGTGGATGTGCGAAGATTGGGGAGGGAGAGGGAGGGGAGTCAGTCTCAGTCTACCCCACGACAGAAGGGGGAGGAGTTGTACAGTTTGATAGCCACAGGGAAGAAGGATTTCCTGTGGCGTTCTATGCTGCATCTTTTTGGTGGAACCAGTCTATTGCTGAAAGTACTCCTCAAGTTGACCAGTGTGTCATGGAGGGGGTGAGCTGTATTGTCCAAGATGCTCTGCAGTCCACTGCCTCACAGTGCCAGAGACATTGATTTAACGGTTCTCCCAGTGACTGCGTGAAATGCTTCCCGGTGCTCCAGTTTCCTCCCACATCCCAAAAACGTGAGAGTTTGTAGGTTCTGTCAATTGTCCCCAGTGTGTGGGGAGTGGATGAAAAAGCAGGAAAATATAGAACTAGTGTGAACAGGTGGCAGGCAGTGGACTCGATGGGCCGAATGGCCTGCTTCTATGCCTTATCTCGAAACTAAAATAAACGATTGTACTTGAGTTTGGCTTGATTATATTTATGTACACTATTAACCTCATTTAATTGGAAAGCATCCCAACAAAGCTTTCCACTGTACCTCGGTACACATGACCATAATAAACCGAAACAGATTTGTATTAACCTTAAGACAAAAGGAACTGCAGATGCTGGTTTACAAAAAAAGACACAAAGTGCGGGAGTAGCTCAGTGGATCAGGCAGCCTCTCCGGAAAACATGGATAGCTTCAGTGAAATGTACTATTGTAGCAATTAGTTTAGTTTGGAGATCGAAACAGCATTGAAACAGGCACTTTGACCAAGCAAGTCTGTGCAGGCCAACAATCAGATAGATCAGGCATGCTTGAATGGTGGAGTGGACTTGATGGGCCAAATGGCCTGATTGTGCTGCTATAACTTATGAACACCCATACACCAGCTCTCTCCTGCACACTAGGGACGATTTACAGAAGCCAATTAACCTGACTTTGAGTCCTGAAAAGCGCTATATAAATAAAATCTATTATTATTATTATTACAAACCTGCACGTCTTTGGAATGTCACAGGGAGAACGTACAAACTACATACAGACAACACCCATAGTTAGGATTGATCCCAGGTCTCTGGCACTGTAAAATAGTAAGTCTACCACTTTGTCACTGTGCACTCTTGTGGTTGTGTATAGTAAGATTTTCCTGATTTGTTAGCAAAACAAAGATTGTCACTGTATCTAGGTACATGTGAATATAAAGTACCATTGAACCATGGAGGCTGAAGAAAGGTCCTGCCCCGAAATGCCACCTATTCATGTTCTCCAGAGATGTTGCCTGACTCGCTGAGTTACTCCAGCACTCAGTGTCCTTGTTTGAAACTGGTGGACGCACTTCTGTCTCAGAAAATCCCAGGGACACACCCTCTTTAGTCAGAGAGTGGTGAATCTGTGTAATTCTTTGCCACAGAAGGCTGTGGAGGCCAAGTCAACGGATATTTTTAAGGCAGAGATAGATAAATTCTTGATTAGTACGGGTGTCAGGGGTTATGGAGAGGAGGCAGGAGAATGGGGTTAGGAGGGAGAGTTAGATCAGCCATGATTCAATGGCGGAGTAGTCTGAAGAAGGATTTCGACCCGAAGCGTTGCCTATTTCCTTCGTTCCATAGATGCTGCCTCATCCGCTGAGTTTAGATGGGCCGAATGACCTAATCCTGCTCCTATCACTTATGACCTTGTGACCCTGCACGCCAAGAGATTGAAATGTCTTCACTGATCTGTGATAGTGCGAAGGGAATGGATGGAGTTGCATTTATATAGCGCCTTTGATGTCCTCGGCGATACAGTGTTGCAGCCAATGAAGGACTTTTTGAAGTGAATTCAATGTTGCTGTGTAAGAAAAGTGACAGGCCATTTACACACAGCAAGGCCCCGGCGTGATAATCACCAGATAATCTGTTTTACTGATGTTGATTGAGAGATCCTGTCAAGTTCAGAGCTGCTGGGAGCCACTAAAGAAGGCCAAGTAAAAACAAGGTGCAACTACAATATGGAGATTATACAGAGGATGAGTTGATCTGGGATTAATAAAAATTATGAAGCAATAAAAAACAATGTGCTGGATCAGACACCGTGGCTCATCAAGAATGTTACCGAGCAGAATTAGTGTACTTCTGCAAGCCGAGAGCAGCATAATACTTTGTCATTTAAATCGGATATAATTTAAAGGTAAGATTATCCAATGCAGCTAATCAATAACTTTGCAGTTTTCTGTTTTGTGCCATGAATGCCCAACTCAACACCTATGATATTCATGTGGAGGAAGGAACTACAGATGCTGGTTAACACCGAAGATAGGCGGAAAATGCTGGGGTAACTCAGCGGGTCAGGCAGCATCTCCGGAGAAAAGGAATAGGTGATGTTTTGGGTCGAGACCCTTCTTCAGACTCGGGCCTCGACCAGAAACATCACCTATTCCTTTTCTCCAGAGATGCTGCCTGACCCGCTGAGTTACCCCAGCATTTTGCGTTAAATTCTATGATACTTGGTAGAGTCACAGAGTCATAGAGTCATCCAGCATGGAAAAAGGTTGAGGAGAGACTTGGTAGAAGTTTAGTTTAGAGATACAGCGTGAAAACAGGCCCTTCGGCCCACCGGGTCCGCGCCGACCAGCCATCACCGCACATTAATATTATCCTACAACCACTAGGGACAATTTTTACATTTACCAAGCCAATTAACCTACAAACCTGAAGAAGGGTTTCGGCCCGAAACATTGCCTATTCCCTTCGCTCCATTGATGCTGCTGCACCCTCTGAGTTTCTCCAGCACTTTTGTCTACCTTCGATTTTCCAGCATCTGCAGTTCCTTCTTAAACAACCTACAAACCTGTACGTCTTTGGAGTGTTGGAGGAAACTGCAGATCTCGGAGAAAACCCACAGGGAGAACGTACAAACTCCGTACAGACAGCAACCCGTATTCAGGATGGAACCCGGGTCTCCGGCGCTGCATTCGCTGTAAGGCAACAACTCTACCGCTGCGCCACCGTGACCACCATGAAGTGTTTAAAATTCATGAAGTGTATAAAATTCATATAGAAGCAGATAAGATAGACAGTCAGAGCCTTTTTCCCAGTGGAAATGTTCTATAAGTGCATAGCAATAAGGTGAGAGGGGCAAGTGTATCTTACTCAGAGAGTGGTGGGGGCCTGGAACACACTGGCAGAGGTGATGGTGGAGGTAGATAAGATAGTGGTGTATAAGTAACATTTGGATGAACATAGGTGAGGATCGCTGATCAATGGGGACTCGGTGGGCTGAAGGGATTGCTTCCGCTCTGTATCTCTAAACTAAACTAGACTTTTGACCACACTTTCTTCACATAAAGAGATCACAATTTACTTAAACTCTTGAAGCACACGTAATTTTGAACTGGCTTTAAATCCTAGAGGTGTCCTGTAAGTCAATTAACCTGAAGAGGACATACGTGCCAGGGCATGGTTCATAATTGTGGGGAATCTCCACAGGTACTTGGACCTTGAAAGGTCTCTCACAGTACCTGAAGAACAGGTGCTACAAACTCTAAATTGACCCTGTACGCCGAAGGGCCTGTTTCCACGCTGTATTTCTAAGTCTAAAGTGTAAAGTCTGAGGTGAATAGAATCATAGTGTCATGCAGTATGAACACAGGCCCTTCGGCCCAACACAACCATGTTGCCCAAGATGCCCCATCTAAGCTAGTCTCATTTGCCCATGTTTGGTCCATATCTCCCCAAATCATTTCTATCCATGTACTTTAAGGGGTAATGCATATCCTTTGGCTACTAAGTATCATTGATTGAGTTTGGAAATCTTTGCACAAAGCAGAAAAGTGTAAAGCTACGGCTTGCTTTTTTCATCACAATATTTACGGGCCTGGTCCAGTTAAATGTCCCATCCATGGCAACACTCAAAATGGTGAAGACACACGCAAAAAGCTGGAGTAACTCGGCGGCTCAGGCTGCATCTCTGGAGAAAAGGAATGGGTGACGCTTCGGGTCGAGACCCTTCCCCAGACTCCTCTCTCACTGCTCCCCCTCTGTGTTCTTCCTACTCAAAATGTTGAAGATGGTCGTTCACTGACAGTAATTCCAGGGAATGTCAATCAGCTTCAATGATTCGCTCGTGTTGATTGACAGATACAGTCTGGTAACAGACCCTTTAGCCCACTAAGTCCATGCCGCCCAAAGATCACCCGTTCACACCAGTTCCCTGTTATCCCATTTTTGCATCCACTGTAAACCTAGATTATCTGCTCAACTGCTCGGAGTAGCACTGAATCATTTAACCACACCTGATATTTACAAACCAACCTCTGTCATAGAGCTGTCCAGCATAGAAATGAGTGTGTAGGAAGGAAGTGTGTCTGAAGAAGGTTCTCGACCCGAAATGTCACCTATTCCTTTTCTCCAGCGATGCTGTCTGACCCGCTGAGTTACTACAGCTTTTTGTGTCTCTCTTCAGCATGGAAGACAAGTCTTTTGGGTCAACTTCTCCATGCCAACTTACTAAGCTAGTCCCACTTGCCTGTATTTGGACCACATCCTTCTGAACACCTCCTATCCATTTATCTGCCTGAGTGTCTTTTAAAAGTCGTAATTGTATTTGCTTCCGGTTTTTCTTTGAAGGAGATGGATTCATGGGAGGTGGTCTTGGAGAGGAGGTCTTGGAGGGGAGGATGCTCCTCAAACTGCGGAGCATTCGGACAATACAGCTCACCCCCTCCATGACACACTGGTCAACCTGAGGAGTACCTTCAGCAACAGACTGGTTCCACCAAGATGCAGGGCAGAATGCCACAGGAGATCTGAATGACTCCTCCCCCTTCTGTCATGGGGTGGACTGAGACTGACTCCCATCCCCACCCCCCTCCCCAATCTTTGCACACCCCCCAAGCCTTTCCACTCGTCACTTTAATTTCATGTATTTTGTGTTTTTATGACATCCTGGGATAAATAAAGTTCTATCGTATCGTATTGTATCCTGTGTAACAATGTTGAACTCTGCAGATTACACTTTCACTCACATTGCTCACCATATAATGTTTTTAAGAAGGAACTGCTGATGCTGGATAATCCCAGGTACACAAAAATGCTGGAGAAACTCAGCGGGTGCAGCAGGATCTATGGAGCGAAGGAAATAGGCAACGTTTCGGGCCGAAACCCTTCTTCAGACTTACCATATAAGACTAATCTGTTTCCAACCCAGATCAGTGGTGGAAAACAGAAAGCCCACCATGCACCAACTTGCTTCGTACAATAGAATATGTGCCAATGATATTCAGTTCCCAAAACTTCTCTTTAAAATTCGATAACTCTGGCATTCGTTACTTTACTTCCATGCTGCGATGACAATAACGTTTACAAAAATATAGCACGCAAGCCTTCTTTGGCATGATATGAAACTGAGGGGCATTGCTGTAAAATTACTTTCTGAACATAAGACTGGAGAGAAATATGAAACACAATGTGCGTAGGAGTTTAGTGTGACTGCGTTCATAAATTCATAAGCTCATATGAGCTGAATTAGGCCAATCGGCCCATCGAGTCTACTCTGCCATTCAATCATAGCTGATCTACTTTCCCCTCTCAACCCCATTCTCCTGCCTTCTCCCCATTGCTCATATCATAAGTTCATAAGATACAGGAGCAGATTGAGACCATTTGGCCCATCAAGTCTACTCCGCCATTCAATCACGGCTGACCTATCTTTCCCTCTCAATCCCATTCTCCTGCCTTCTCCCCATAATCCTCGACAACCGTGGTAATCACGAATTACCAACATCAGCATTACCAACGCTTGTTCGTGTGGCCTCATTCTGACATTGGAGGAGGCCCAGGACAGAAAGCTTCCCTCTCCTCTGACTCTCAGTCTGAAGAAGGGTCTCGACCCGAAACATTGCCTATTCCTTTTCTCCAGAGATGCTGCCTGAGCCGCTGAATGACTCCAGCATTTTGTGTCTAACTTCGGTGTAAACCAGCATCTGCAGTTCCTTCCTACATATTTTGTCTGCCCCAGTGAATAATATTGGTAGTGCAGTCTTCCTTTAAGCTTTCTCAAGGACAAGATGACACTTTAAAATCTCTGCTAAATGTTTCAAACAATGCTAAATATCTTCAATATTCTGTTTTCTGCACTGTTATAATTTTCAATAAACAATTGTATTCACAAGTATATTTCAACCACCATTGAATTTTTTTTTTAATTTTACTATTTCCCAAGAATTTTTACGAGATCTCACTTTTATTTTGCTCACGTTCTTCCAAAATTAACCATAAACGCAAATCCTATAAAGAATTCTGTGTATATTGTATTCTTAATATTTTATTGTGTTGTTATAATGTATGTGTTTTATTCTTGCATATTGCATAACGTTTTTGTTTCAGACTGGGGAGGGCCTGTAATTCAGCACAGATTACATTTCTAACATTAAGCAATGATAGAGTTTTTAATCTCTCTGTGGTATTTGAGGGCGAGTTTAAATGTGGGTAAACAGAACATAAAATCTCAGTCAGAGGAAAGATAGAGAGAGAAATCTAGGCTAACCTGTGATGAAAAACACACACCCTGTGAGGCCTACAGATTATCAGTATTGATTTCCTTCTTTGAGAACGTGGAAATGTTACCAGATGGGACATTTATCAATGAGTGTGCGGGTGCAAATTCAGTTTTAATGGCATGTTATTGTGCCATAATAAGAGCTGGTGTTACGAAATGTACTTTTTTTTCCCCCTTTAAAATACAATCGCCTACCTTTTGAAATGGATTGACAAATCACAGACTTTAAAATGGAAGTGCCCTTTCTGTTCCCAATAGTTTTTTTTTTGTATGTTGTAAATTTAATATTGTCCACAGGCTTTGTCAATTCTTAAGCAAGTTTATCATATTTTGGAATATCCTTTTGGGCATTCATTTCCGAGGATGCATTCTAAAAAGAGAAAGGGATGTTTAAATAGATTTATGCTAAAAATTCTGCTCCATCAAATGATTTGATTCAAATTATTTTTTAAAATAAAATTGCTGGTGAATTTATTTATTTAACCAAATGTTATAGGGACGACAGTCATGCCTCAAGTGTGTCTGGTCTCATTTATATAAGGTTGCTTTAGCATTCTAGAGTGACAAAAGAAAAGCATATGTTCCCTTTTTTTCTTGTTTTGAAAATCTATTTCAATTCACCGATACGCTGATTGTAAGTTTTGCTGAGGTAGCTTGTCCGAGAATGGACACACAAGAATCACAGAGTTCTCAAAACACTGGAGATCAAAAAATTAAACCATAATCAAAGCCGCATATTTGCTTGTGGGTGTGATCTGAAATTCTGCAGCAATCCTTCGATAACACAGATAATAAAGATAAAGAAATCGTGGCAAACAGCTCCAATTATTAAACCCAGTTGCTGTAATCTTGAATGTTATTTCAAACTAGGATGGCAAAGTGAAGATTTATGATTGGCAAATGTAATTGGAGACTTTGGTCGATGTTAGTAGGATTTTCTATTTCAGGCAACAAAAAGTCCTGAATTTATGTGTAAGCACTAATTATACGCAGTTTCAACATTTGAGAGAGAGGACCGTAGCAAATGTAGAATAGTGCTAAAACATCATTAAAAAATCATAATAGTTAACAGGGTTTCAAGCCCTATCTTTTTATTTGGTGATATATTGGAGATTTATCAATAAGAATCAAATTTAACCATAATTTTATTAGACTTAAAGGATCTTAGAAATCAATACTGAAATTGTGTTATGAGATATATCTGTAAGGCAGAAACGAAATAATAAAGCAAGGAGCTGTGCTGTACAAAATACTCTTACCAGACCGAGCGTTTTGTGCAATTATATATTTTTAAATAAATCATTGATTTGAAAGAAGAGTAAATGATGGCAGGCATCAGTTTAAAAATGATTTTTGATGGCTGTAGCAGTTTGTTTTAAAACACTGTTATTTTGCGTGGAGGGACTGCACTGGCTTTGCCTGGTTGTTCAACATGGCTGCCTCCCAGACTTCACATAATGTCAGCAAAAGCTATTACAGAACCCTGTAATTTTTGTGGACATATTCCACCAAGCAATTTTATCTGGATCTATAATGTTTGCGAAAATAAACGGTTCAGGTTGCATTGTGCAGAAGCAACGAGGCTACCTTTGAAGCCATCAGCACAAACGGACAACCCCCCCAATCTAGTCTACAGGGAAGTTTCAACCTGTAATGATATGTCGGGCTGCAGAAGTGAAGGGGTTAATAAATAGAGAATGCAGTTGAAGTAATCAATACCCTCCTCTGCCACTATCGATTGGAATCGCCTGCTTATTTTGCAGCTAAGATTCCCCCCCTTTCAAAAAACAAAGACACCCAAGAGGACTATCAAGTAAATAGGCATTTAAGATTTTTCTTTACTAAGAAAGTAGTTAATTATTATTAGTGCCTCAAAGTCTCAATTTAAACATGACAATCTACTGTCTGTGGTGTCTTTGAAACTATCATTTCTTCCTTAAAGATGTTAGTGTTGCAAGAAAGCCAGCTTTGCTATTCCCTTTTATGTTTGTGACTCTTGAGAATCTCCTGTCTTTACAAGAACTACCAAAGAACTTCCATTACCATTAAACAGAAAGGCTAATTGAGTGGAGGTGGGGGTGTGGGAAGTGGGAGGGGGGGGGGGGGGGTGGTGGCGGCGACGCAATTGTGGCTCGAATTTGTGGAAGGGGGAAAATGATTTTGTTTTTTTTTGCATCCCCAGGAAATTGTTTCTTGGGCAGCAGTATAAAATGTCCATTGTTGTTTCCACAAGCGATCTTGGGCTGACGTCCGTCACCCTTCGCTGTTCCATGAGCTGTGAGATGTTCGAGATGGACTTTGATTTACTCCAGCCTAAATTAAAGGCATTTCACAGCAGAGAAAGCATTTCTTCGTTTGCCGTGGATCTATGGTTCTGTCACAACCCGGGGAAAAATCAATGACAAATTCTAAACCAAGGGCAGCCTCTGGTCAATATGGTCAACACAGAGCTAGAGCAGGAAGTGGCAGGGACAAAACTCACCATCTGCAATAGTCTGCTGTGCTAAAGGATGCAGCCTGCAGCTAATGGCACCTCATAATTACACATGGAGAGGCAGAGCATGAGGGACATGCGACTCCGATGAGATGTGGTGCTATTTGTCGAAGCTGCTGCAAACTGCCGAACATATCCGTCACGTCTTGGGCCACAATACAAAAATTATCAACTTAAAAACACAACCCCCCCCCCCCCCCCTTCGATCACATTGTATAATTACAACCCCACTGGTTTTCCCGGTGGCAATCCCTTATGTATCCCGTGCGGGTCAAATGAGGCAGACACTGACGCAAACATTCAGAAGCTGGGAAGTCATCACTAACGTTGAGATTTAGAATAGGATGTTTAGTTTATTGTCTTGTGTACCGAGGTACAGTGAAAAGCTTTTGTTTCCGTGTTATCCGGTCAAAAAAAAGATTGTACATCAATACAATCAAGACGTCCACAGAGCACTGACAAAGGATAAACGGAACAGTTAGTGCAGAGATATTACATTGACATGGTTGAGGTGGAAGCCATTTTATTCCTGTGTTGGTCATGTCACTTAATGCTACCCTTTAATATTTGCCACAATGTAATAACAATTGTCTCCTTTTGTACATTAAGATTGACTTTTTAAAATATGGATTCTTATTTTAAACATAAATTCTATTTTTAATTTGAAATACAATAAATATGAAACAAGTAATTGCCCTCGTATTGATCCTAATCATTTTAAATCAACTTCGGACTATTAGAGAAGGCTACACAGCGTAGAGAATGGGCACACATGCACATGCTTGTGTACAACGAGGTTAATTTTAAACCAAGTTGCTCCAATTAACGTCAACATAGTTCACCGTCATCCTCACATTGTTTCACGTATAGAATGCTTAAACAATCTCCTGTGGTGTGGCTCGAGTCAGAGGGTATACCGCTTTAAAAGGACAATGACGTTTTCTACTTCACTTAAAATGGGCCACTCTACCTTAGGTAGGGCCCTGCCCTCAGGTCATGGGGTTTAATTGCTATAACAAGGCATATCCCAAGGTCAAGTAAAGGGCCATCCTTTCCCTTCAGACGGTTTGTGGTTGTAAATCCTTGATTCGGCTCTACAGTTAAAACAATGAGAGCGGGCACTTCTTTTAGAAATAAAACCTGCTTTATATTAAAGGCAAGAATTATACTTGTGCACCACTATTCATGACACCGGGGTATTCTGCTATGTGTGACAGCATGCCTGGTTCGCCGCTGCGGGAAGATAAGATTGTCCGATGAACTTTTGTAACTTTGTCTGAAACGTGGCGACTCTTTGTGTACTGTCTGGGTGAGGTCTGCTGTTTGGTTTTACCGGGTTGTACGCAAAAACAAAAAGAACTTCACTGTACCTAGGTACATGTCACAGTAAAGTATCTATAGAGAGAAGGAATAGGTGACGTTTTGGGTCGAGACCCTTCTTCAGACCCGAAACGTCACCCATTCTTTCTATCCAGAGATGCTGCCTCACCCGCTGAGTTACTCCAGCATTTTGTGTCTACCTTCGATTTTACCAGCATCTGCAGTTCTTTCTTTCACAGTAAAGTACAATAGAATTGAATATTCCGCCATGGTTTACCTTCAATAAAGTAAACTTGAAGGGAGTTCCCCCCGCCACGGGTACCATGTAATCCCGTGCTACCTGCTCCATGGTCAGATAGTCGGCGACTAAACCATCTCCCCCACCTGGTTTGCCAGGTGAGGAGGGGGCTGTGGACCTCCAGCTGGACCAAAAACAAGACCTGTCAAAGGGCGGATGAGCTCATAGTGAGCCAACAGCCATCCACACCAGTAGAAGTTGCGATCATTGTCGTACATAGCATTGTAAGGCACTGTGCCCATTGATGTTTTCAACGATGGTGATGATGAGGCGCCTGGTAGACTCACTGTGGTGGATGTTAAACTGTGTTCATTTTGTGTTTTGTTATTTTATTCTATGTTATGACTGCAAGGTTTCGCAATTTCGTTCAGGCTGAAAAGTCTGAATGCAATAAAGGATACTTTGACTTTGATGATGATGAAGTATGGGCGCAGTGTGACGTTGGGAACATAGTCACCTAAACACCAAGTGCTGGAGTATCTCAGCAGGTCAGGTAGCATCCCGTCATGTCATGGATAGGTGACATTTTTTAGGTCGCGATCCTTCTTCAGACTGATTGTAGTCGGGGGGAGGGGGAGGGGAAGCTACAAGTTGTGTACAGCCCCCTCATCACCAACATAACTAGCAGATCCGGTTTGGGTAAAATGTTGATACAACGGACTGCAGATGCTGGTTTACCAAGGAAAGACCCAAAGTGCTGGAGTAACTCAACGGGTCAAGCAGCATCCCTGGAGAACATGGATAGGTGACGTTTCGGGTCGAGACCCTTCTCCACACATCCATGCTCTCCAGGGTTGCTGCCTGACCCGCTGAGTTACTCCGGCACTCTATGTCTTTCCTGTTTTTTGGCAAAGGTTCTTGACAATCTCCTGAGGGAGCAGAAGCGGCCTTGGATTAATTTCTTCTCCACAACTTGTCACCTTCAACAATGCTGCAGTCTTTTCGGACTACGCCAGAGATTCAGATGCAAATCTCTTTAGCCAAATCACTGGCGTAAGACAAGAACCGGCAACATTCCAGCAATCGGCAAGGGTGGTGAGCCTCTGAGCCACGGCTGGCAGAAGTGCAAAGGTCACGGTAAGGCAGCAACTCTACTGCTGCACCACTGGGCTTGCACCTAAATTTTTTTAAACTGTAAAAATAATGGTGTCAGGATAATAATTGCTCAGTGCTAACGAGATGAAGGAACTAGTTATCGACTTCGGGAAGCATGATGGGCAGTCACGTTGGCACAGTGATAGAGTTGCTGCCTTACAGTAAAATGCAGCACCAGAGACCCGTGTTCGATCCCGACTACGGGCGCTGTCTGTATGGAGTTTGTACGTTCTCCCCGTGGGTTTTCTCCGAGAACTTTGGTTTCCTCCCACACTCCAAAGACGTACAGGTTTGTAGGTTAATTGGCTTGGTAAAAATGTAAAATTGTCCAAGTTGGCGATATGCAGAGTACTGCCCTGCCGACTACAAAATTCAGAAGGTTCAGAAGGATGGAGTACATGCCCCATTCAGCATCAATGGTGCCGAAGTGCAAATGGTTGAGAGTATCAAGTTCCTTGATGTTAATATTATCAATGATGGACCAACTACTTTGATGCAACAGCCAAGAACGCACAGCATGCCTCCACTTCCTCAGGAGACTGAGGATATTTGGCGTGTTTCCAACGACTTTTACAAACTTCTAGAGATGCACCATAGAAAGCGTACTGTCTGGTTGCTTCACAGCTTGGTTTGGGAACAGATCAGCCCGAGACCCCAAGAAATTACAGACAGTTGTAAATGGAGGCCAGTCCACCACACAGTCCAGACTCCATATACACTTCACACTGCTTCGGAAAAGCAGCCAACATCATCAAAGGATTGTCTCACCCCAATCATTCCTTCTGCTCCCTGTTCCTGCTCCCGTCTGGCAGAAGGGACAGAAGCTTGATAGTGCTCACCAGCAGCTTCTTCCCCTCTGTTATCAGGCTTCTGAACAGTCCTTCCAGAAGCTAGGGTACTGTCCTGTAGTGTACCTCTACTCTTGGACATTGGACTTTGTCCATGGAACTGATGCGCTACAATGTTGAGAACTATATTCTGCACTCTGTATCTCCCCCTTTGCTCTATCTATTGCACTTGAGTTGACTTTATTGTATTCATGTATAAAATTATCGAATCTGTTTGGATACCGTGCACAACAACGTTTTTCACTGTATCTCGTTATACGTGACACTAATAAACCTAAACCTAAATAGGTCTATGGCTTACCCTTTCCAATCTCATGGATTCTCATAACATGGCTATAACATGGTTAGACACCCCTGATTTGCAATTCTGCCCTCTTCAATATAGAGTCATTGAGTTACAGCATGTAGAGCAAGCTTTTCACTATATCCTTGTGCACATAGTGTCATAGAGTCATAGAAACAGGCTCTACAGCCCAACTTGCCCACACCGGCCAACATGTCCCAGCTACACTAGTTCCCACCTGCCTGTGTTTGGCCCATATCCCTCCAAACCTGTCCTATCCATAAACCTGTATATCTGAAATTAAATTGATTCACCTTTGGCAACCAGGCTTTGAGCGATCATGGCCTTGTATTTTAGAATCCCTTTCCTGAACCTATCTGTCCTTTGTGCCTATTTCAACAGAGAGTCTCCTAAAAACCTACCTCATTGACTAAAACCTTACTCATCAACCCTGATGTTTTACATGGCCCAACATGCTTTTCATTAAACCTCCTGTGACATGCCAGCAGTGTAAAGGCTGCTATATAAAGTGATTGATTGATCAATCGATTGATTGATTGAATGAATTAAAGATACAGCATGGAAACAGGCCCTTCAGCCTACCAAGTCCATGCTGACCATCGATCACCTTAGTTCCATGTTATCCCACTTTCTCATCCACTCCCTACACACTTGGGGCAATTTACAGAGACCAATTAACCTACAAACCTGCACGTCTTTGGGATGTGAGAAAAAACCAGAGCACCCGGAGGAAACCCACACGGTCACTGGGAGAATGTGCAAACTCCACACAGACAGCACCCGAGGTCAGGATCGAACCGGGGTCTCTGGTGCTGTGAGGTAGCGTCTCTACAAGTTGCACCACTGTGCACCCTAAATGAAAGTTGTTGGTGTGGATGCTCACTCCTGAATTGTACGAATGAAACTTCACATGATGCCTGGTTTCCCATTGCTTCAGACTGATTCATCTGAAGTATACGCGTCAACATAGACTTGGCTAAAAGAGCAGAGAAGTGTTTCAGACAAACATAGTAATTACTCATTCCGAGGATCCAACTACATCGTTTCAAGGCTAATGTTTTAAGTAACTTGAGAAGGCATGGAATGAAGATTCATCCTTCAAGCCCATTTGACCCATTCCCCACACAGTCGTTTAATAATATACACCTATCGTTTAGATTACATCATCCCTTCAGCCTTCCTCGGGGAATGTTTGATTGAAATACATCTTCATCCACAGAAGTTATTGCACAATCTTTGTATTACCCATTCGTGGGCGGCACGGTGGCGCAGCGGTAGAGTTGCTGCCTTACAGGGCCAGAGACCCGGGTTCGATCCTGACTACGGGTGCTGTCTGTACAGAGTTTGTATGTTCTCCCCGGATTTTCCCATGGATCTCCAGTTTCCTCCCACACTCCAAAGACGTACAAGTTTGAAAGTTAATTGGCTTAGTACAATGTCCCTAGTGTGTAGGATAATGCTCCGGTGATCACTGTTCAACACGGACCTGTTTCCACCCTGTATCTCTAAACTACACTGAACAAAACAAAACTTTCCTAGCATTAATCGGTTAGAAATAAAAGGTTTTGCAGCATTTAATATCAACCTGATTGATTTCACCAAGTGTAACTGTGTGAAGTACCAAGACTGAGCTCACTCTGTGACTACACAGGTGGATAGAACCATCCTATTCCATCTGCCTGGCATCTTATAGTTGTGGACTACTACAGTTTTGGCTCAGATGATTTTATCTATGTTCAGTTTTCTTCTCTACATCCTAAAGGGTCCTGCCTTGGAATGTTTAATTACATCCTGCAGCGTAGTAAGAAAGAAGGAATCCAGCGTAGTAAGAAAGAAGTTGGTGGTGAAGTGGATGAAGTCAGTCAGTTGTGTTTGGGTGCAGGAGGTGGCACCAAAGCAGTCATCGATGTAGCGGAGGTAGAGGTCGGGGATGGGGCCCTGGTACGTAGCGAACAAGGATTGTTCTTTTCATTAATGCTTTTCATTAAACCTCCTGTGACTTGCCTGCAGTGTAAAGGCTGCTATATAAGGTTGTTACTCTGGCATAAACACAAAATGCTTGAGTAACAGCGGGACAGGCAGCATCTCTGGAGAGGAATGGGTGACGTTTCGGGTCGAGACCCTTCTACAGACCCGAAACGTCGCCCGTTCCTTCTCTCCGGAGATGCTGTCTGTCCCGCTGAGTTACTCCAGCATTTTGAGTCTATCTTCAGTGTAAACCAGCATCTGGATTCCTTGCTAGATATTGAGATACTACATTGCGTACTAATTGCATCACGAACATTAGGTTGGTGACTTTGCTGACCAAAGCATCACTAAATGATAAAATCACTTTGCCCACCATCATTCTCTCTTTTGCCGAGATATCTTCAGTTTAAACCAGCATCCACAGTTCCTTGTGTAAGAAAGAACTGCAGATGCTGGTTTAAAGTCGACAGCCCATTCCTTCTCTCCTGAGACGCTGAGTTACTCCAGCATTTTTGTGCCTACATCCACAGTTCCTTCCTATGCATTCTCTCTTTATATTGTGTTGAACTAGTCGGCAGCCAAACCTGCCTTGAGATCTTAGTGCAGCAAAATCGGCCACAGAACGAGTCGACACACTGCTATGACCACAGTGGGACTCCTCTCCACCTCCTTGACACTGCAGCCAGTCTTATCAATTTCTTCCACACCTTTTCTTGGCCTCTCTCCTCAACAGCAGCCTGAGAAGAGTTTTAGCCACTCCACAGCGGCTGCTCTCTTCACATTAATCTGTGGGAATCAATGGACATTTCATTAGCGTAATCAGGCGTGGATGCTCCCTGCATTAATATCCACCCCCACCTACTTTCCCGACTAATTAGTCCAGTAGCAAGGCAGCTTCGATATCTATCCCCGACTGGAGATACATGTGAAGAGCCTGTTTTTCACCATTAACTAAATTTCTTATCAATACAATTCTCATATAATAGCCCAACACATCAGACCTACATTGCAGCTGACAAGACATAAAGCACCTTACACTCACTGTTTCTAACTTCAGTTTCCTCACATGCAACCTGCACGGCAACTAATCATTCATAAACCGCCGAGCACCAGGTAAATAGTTTTGCATTTAACCCTGTAGGATTCATAACCCCTCTGCCACATCGGGAAGTGAGGGCAGATTCTTTAAGCACTGCCAGCAAAATGATCAACATATTACATTCACAATGCTATTTAATTGACTACAGAGAAACATTTTAAAGATACATCAGCACATAATTATCAATCAAAAAGCATCCACAATTTTTTTTTTTAAAGTCAGAGCAGTGATGTTATATCTAAAGCAGAACGCACAAAAATGAAAGATTATTTCTTTCCCCTTTATTACTTTGTTCACTACTGAAGGGGATTGCCGAGATTCAGCATGTAGAGATTCTACGCTCATTAAAAGGAACGCACGGAATTGTTATCCAAGCCTACATGCGATTTGTATTGATTCATCTCGTGCTTTGTAAGTGCAATGTTCACGAAACGCTGGGAAAGGAGCAGCAGATTCATTTGCAAAGACTTCCCGGTGAATGAGTGACCAAAACCGCAGCTAAAAATATAACAGCACCAGGATCATTTCTCCTTCTCCCGATTATTATTGATACGCAGCCATATTTTTGAATCGATTGATTTCCATTACCCAATTTCATTTTCAAGCAAATGCTTCACTTTTATTCTTTTGTGCACCACACTAACCTTGCGCAGGCAAAGATGCAAAACCCCACGGTTCATCGCTTTGCAAAGCCTCCCTGGTGATGACTCTCGATTTCTTTGCTGGGGACAATAAAATTAAACTTCCACAAACTGCAGCAAAGAATTATCATTAAGTCAGGAGTCAAGGGTCAAGAGTCCCAGATAGAACAATGATATTATTACTTGCTGCAGCAATACAGAATGTGTAATCATAATAGATAATATAACAAAAACTCAGAAAAAAAAGAACAAACAATAACTGTGTAATAATAATAATAATAATAATAATAATAGTCTATTGTAGTTCATATTGTATTACTGCTGTGAGCCATTTTCTCAGATGTGCAGGTCAGAGATTTATTAAGTGAAATCCAGAAACATGTACTGTACTTCCAACCCTTTTGGTGTACTGTTCTCAATAATTTTCTTGTGTACTGTCAAAATTAGGTCGGCGATTTCTATCTGCATTAAGGCTAAAATATCTTCAGAACTGTTTGGAAAGCTTCAGTGCTTTGAAAGGTAAACTAATGTCCAGAAATGCTTGACCTCTAATTTGTGAACTCTAATTTGTAGCAGGGTTCAGGTTTCAGAAGCCTGGCCCTGAAGGGTCATGCAATCTAAGTGACCTTGGCCGCTGCCTCTGTCCAGCTGCCACCATCTCAGCAGCATGTTTGTGGACAGCTAACGAGACACAGAAACCTGGAGCTGGTCATTTCAGGCAGCCATCTTGATTCTGTGGATTTATTCCCCATCAAGACTAACAGTTTCAGTTTCAGTTGAGTTTATTGTCACATGTACCGAGGTACAGTGAAAAGCTTTTGTCGCGTGCTAACCAGTCAGCGGAAAAACAATACATGATTACAATCGAGCCATCCACAGTGTGCAGATATATGATAAGGGAATAACGTTTTGTGCAAGGTAAAGCCAGTAAAGTCCGAGGGTCATGAATGACTAATAAAGGCGTGAACATGTCTTACATAATGAACTTTGGGATTTGAATCTTAGAGCTGCTGTGAACTGAATATTATTAGTTTGTTTCATATAGTGTTTTTTTTAATTGATGTATTTTTTTGTTTATTATGTTATATATGATGTATTGTGTTTACCGGCCTATGCAGCTACAAGTCAAAATGTCGTATTCTGTTTTCACTTCATATGACAATTAAACACATTTGACGATATCACCCTCTTTACGAAGAAAAGGAGAATATTCAGATAGAATAATGTAAAGTTTAAATAATCATTTAAAATTTGTATTTAAAGTTTAAATTCTGACTTTTTAACACAAAACAAAACAGAATTTATGTCGTGCTCAGCTTTATTAATTCACCAGCAGAAAGAAAATGTGCAAATTAGATGGGAGGGTTCAATATATTGCTTTAATTAGCACAGTGGTGCAGCGGTAGAGTTGCTGCCTTACAGCGCCAGAGACCCGGTTTCGATCCTGACTACGGGTGCTGTCTGTATGGAGTTTGTACTTTCTCCCTCTGACCTGCGTGGGTTTTCTCCGGGTGCTCTGGTTTCCTCCCACATTCCAAAGACGTACAGGTTTGTAGGTTAATTGGCTTCGGTAAGATCGTAAATTGCCCCTAGTGTGTAGGATAGTGCTAGTGTATGACAGATGGCGCAATGGGCTAAGTGTTCGGCTGGCAACCGGAAGGTAGCCGGTTCGAATCCCGCTTGGAGTGCATACTGTCGTTGTGTCCTTGGGCAAGACACCTCACCCACCTTTGCCTGCGTGTGAATGTGTGTGAATGTGTGTGAGTGTGTGTGAGTGATTGGTGGTGGTCGGAGGGGCCATAGGCGCAGATTAGCAGCCACGCTTCCGTCAGTCTGCCCCAGGGCAGCTGTGGCTACAGAAGTAGCTCACCACCACCGAGTGTGACTGAGGAGTGAATGAATAATGCGATGTAAAGCGCCTTGAGTATTAGAAAGGCGCTATATAAATCCCATCCATCATTATTATTATTAGTGTATGGGGGTCGCTGGTCGGCGTGGACTCGGTGGGCCGAAGGGCCTGTTTCTACGCTGTATCTCTAAATTAAACAAAATTGGTGTTTTCTTTGTGTTGTGCGCATACTGGCACTTAAAAAAAGTTACGCATCATTATCTCAATTTCTGGGCAAGCGACTTATATGTTTATTAATCCTGTGTACCGACAACATTTTACCTACAAAACACGACTGACTTTATGACCACCTCTTAAAATGGGAAATTATTGGTGAAAGAGTTCTGGAATGAGAGGCAATATGAACGGCTTTTTAAAATAATTACGTTTTGATGGTAGTGGCTGTAACTCTGAAGAAGAAACACAAATATGGAGGCTTCCACCTGAATTTCAGTGCTACATTGCAACAAGTTTTGAATATGTTCAGTCGGTATGCATAGATAAGATGACATTAATCCTAGGTTGTTTACACAGGCCAGCGTTCGGTTTCAAGAGATGCTCTCACGTTGAAGAAACGGAACTCATCGCAGTCCTTTAACAGCTAAGAGCCTCTTAATAAAATGCCAGAGAGCTGTGGTGCCATCAAATCTTTCTAGACACACTGATCTTTTCATTAGGAAAATGGGCAAATCATAAAATCTTCTGCCAATGTTCATGTTTATAGGAACGTGAATTAATAGTGGAAAACGTTACAAAGAAAAAAAGTTGAAAGCCATTAGCCTGAGGCACAAGCAGAGTCATCAATAGATGTACAATATTAGAGCTTGTTTAAATCTCGGTAAAGAACTGTTATGCACTATTGTTATTGACCTTCCTCTTCTAATTATCACCCAAAGGTGACAGATGATGCAGACTAATGACTACATATTACTATCTAAACTGCATCACTGTCAAAACCTTGAAGTCATTACTACCTGAGGAAAATCAAAAAGGAATTTGTAATCTCAAGAGTCCTGGCTGAATAAAACTAACGCTAACTAAACTGCAGATACCAAGCAAGGTGAATAAATCGCCGAGGTCAGTATCAAATCCTTGCAGAAAGAAAAATCATAAAACCTGTGTTGAAAATGACAGCAAATTGCTCAAAATTTCTTTGTAATAAAGGCATCTCACTGCACAAAGGACGTTAACGACATTTAATTCTCAGACAAGCAGGCAGCAGGGCAAAGTCTGTTCTGTTCACTGACGCCATTTGCCTGAGAGTGAAGGTGTCTACAAGCTCTGAAAATTGGATCAGAGGGATAACGCTTTGCTTGCCCTGGTCACGTGGGCCCGCGAGCTTGATGGATCAATACCCAGTGTGACACTTTCAGAATTCATTGAAAATGATGCCCTTTCAAACAGCACCCACATTTTACAGAAGCCACTTTCATTGTAAAACACGGAATGCGTGTTGCCAGTAATGTTTGCAGTATTGGTAAACCTGAGGTGGGTTGCATTAAATTAAACTTCTACATTGTCAGGGGGTTGTACAGGACTGACTTCAAAAAACACCTGGGATGGCTTCTGCCTGATGGCATTAAACCTGGTCCTGAAATCATAATTTCCACGGCATATTTTTTTCCTTTCAATGGACGAACAGACTAGTGGTCAGTACAGCATTCAGCTGCAGTATCTCGTCTACCAATTATCAGGGGTCAGGGCTGTTGTTTTAACGCAGAGAACGTTCTCCACCCTTTCTTACTGAGGAAGGCACAAGGTTAATTTTAAACCCTCGAGGTCTTAAAAAAATAATTAAAGGTTTCATTTCATCGAAAAGGAGAATTACGCCCCCTTTAAAGATTCAGGACATCCTTTGGTTTCTTTGCTCGTTAAATGAACGGCTTTATGTTCTGTCTGCGGATGAGCAGAGGGGCCGAGAGCCTTTAAGAGGAAACAGGAGCAGCAAGGATGATTTTCCATCAGGAGTCTGGCGGTCAGTTATATTCACTCCCAGCAAATTGGGCCCCTCGTTTGGGCTAATTCCTGCCTCACCACAGACTGCTAACGCGGCTGGGATGAAAGAGAAGGGAGAGAAAAAAAATCTATGCGGGGAGACTGCAAGAGCATATATAGTCTGCTCGGAGCTCCTTCCAGAGGCAGACAGCAATCAATAAATCAATAGGAAATGTTCGTTGGCTGTAAAATGGGTAGAGAATGTCAGGGCCGCTTTAAGATGGATGGACAGTAGATTTGCAGTCTGCTCAAAGGTCAGAGGTGACTAACACCTTGAGATGAGATCTGTGGCCACTGGCCTAACGAAGGCTTTGAATCCGTGGCTTTACCTAATAAATCTTAGGCAAGGCTGCACCTTGCTAGCGACGAGGTCCCACTCCTTGGTTCTGTTGCTGCCTGGTCTTGCCCTGGGCTTGGCAGAGAGAACCCTCACCTCTGCCTCCTTCACCCCCCTCCCCCCCCCATGTGCCAATTCCTTCACCTCACGACAGCACGGCTTGGAGACAAAAATAAATTGAGCCCTTCCCCAATGTTAATTACAAAAAAAGCGAGATGAGGTGAACTTTCTGACTGAAAAATGATTTCCATCTGCAAAGGGATTTGATATGAAGCATTTTAGCCGGCGCATCATTTTTCAGTCAATCTTTAGCTCCTTCACATTAATTTGCAAAAGTAACATTGGTTTCTGAATACGCTCTTAATTTTTGTGGTGTCCATTTTAATTTGTCGAATTTATTGGACTGAAATCCCTCCTTTGTGTTACCTGTTAGATTTTTACTGGGATTTTTTTATCCTTCCCCAACATCTGAATTGAAAATTTAATTTCTGGTGTGTGATCAGTGCAGATGTAGCCACGAAGCAGAGATTGTCAGTCACGTGTACCCTTTCCTTACCGTACACCGAGATATGATTTCTGTGGAAACTGTGGCCTTTAAGAAAAATACCTCTATTCTCCTATTTTTAATCTTTCATGCCTCTTCCCCGAGCCTCTTTGGCCTTGTCAAAGCCTATCGGCCAGTTAGAAGCTAAAAATATTTTCGCATCGATTCACTCTATTGATTTTTATTTTATCTGTGTGTTGGTTTAGAGAGTTGAGGTGAAAGGTCAAAGTTCCCCAGCTTACTTCGAGCAGGGTGAAAGGTGAAAGTTGCTCGGCTTAATTCGATGTTTTATTCGGACAGCAGAAGAATGGGCCTTGATTGAACTTCGGGGGGGATGTGGGGGAATAATGAGCCCAGGTTTCAGTGGCATTGATATGCAGGTGTAATAAAAAAAAAAATATTCGACAAATTATAGACAGAGAAAAATCGCAAGCATGGTTTGGTAAGGGGAAAGTTGGGGGAGTGTGTAATTCTGGACCGCAGTGCAGTGTACTGACAATCAAAGTTAGCAGGCAATGTCAGTCAAGGGCACAATAGCATTCAGACACTGCAGAGGCATAACATTGACTAACTGAGGCAGTACAGCCTGTGGATTAAAATCATGAGGGGAATAGATAGGGAGAATGCACAAAGCCTTTTATCTAGGGGAGGGGAACTGAAAACAAGAGGACATATGTTTAAGGTGAGATGGGCAAGATTTAGTTGAGTTTAGCTTCGAGATACAATGTGGTAACAGGCCCTTCAGTCCAGTTGAGTTGAGTTTATTATCACGTATACCGAGGTACTGTGAAAATAAAGCTTTTTGTAGTGTGCTATCCAGCCAGCAGAAAGACAATACATGATTACAATTGCGCCATTTATAGCGTATAGATACATGATAAGGGACTAACGTTTAGTGCAAGGTAAAGCCAGCAAAGTCTGATCAAGGATAGTCCGAGGGTCACCAATGAGGTGGATAGTACCGAAGATAGACACAAAAAGCTGAAGTAACCAAGCGGGTCAGTTACTCCAGCTTTTTGTGTCTGTCTTTGGTTTAATCCAGCATTTGCAGTTCCTTCCTACACCTTCAGTCCACCGAGTCCACGCCAACGAGGGATCACTCGTACACTAGTTCTGTCCTGCACACCATCAGGGAGAAGAAGGGGTGACCAGGGTGGGACAAGACTTTGATTATTTAGGCTGCTTTTCGGAGACAGCGTGAAGTGTAGATGGTGTTATTCCATCATGAGGTTGATCACATCCATGTTGTCCTCTGAGGTTGGTGAGACCCATATATCCATTATACCGACAGACTGGCAGCAAAGATGATCCTTTCAGCTTGAGATCCATGTTAACCCAAAGATGACCATTTCATGCAGATATAGACTGCTACAAGTCAATACCCGACTCCCAGAATTGTGAAGCAGCAATTCTGCACTCCCACACTGAACCTGAAAACTATTAGCATGTGCCGTTATACTCTGTACAGGAGTATATATTCTTTAAAAGGGACCAACGGCTAAATCAGCCGGTTTATGAAATAATTTTAGCTTCATCAGGTCAGTTATTGATTGATTGAAAGATGCACCATGGAAACAGGCCCTTCAGCCCACTGGGTCCACGCCGACCATCGATTCTAGATCTATGTTATCCCTCTCTTGTATCATTATAGAGTGCCAAATAACTATAAAACCCACACGTAGCTCCTAGAGGAAACACACGTGGTCACAGAGAGAACGTGCAAACTCCACACAGACAGCACCCAAGGTCACGATCGAAGCCAGGTGTGTGGCGCTGTGAACTCTACTACGGTGTTGCCCAATGTGAAATAGTAGTGGGAGAAGGTACTTTTGGATAATCCAAGAAGGATCTGGATACATCCATTTTAGAGAGATTGGGTCTCTAAGATTGCAGAGAGATCCATGGAAGGGGAGGGTCACTCGATGACTATGACTCTCAGAGAGGGAGAGAGGGAATGCTAGGAGCTGTATTTTGGGAATAGCTGGATATGGCATTTTGGTCCTTTGCTCTTCTATACATCCTACCTATGAAGCTGAACACCGTTCAAGATAAAGAAGGGTTTCGGCCCGAAACGTTACCTATTTCCTTCGCTCCATAGATGCTGCTGCACCCGCTGAGTTTCTCCAGCATTTTTGTGTACCACCGTTCAAGATAAAGTTCACTTGCATGGCAGCTTATCCAGTTGTTAGGGGCACAGAGATAGAGATGCTGCCTTATGGCGCCAGAGACGCGGATTCTACAGGTGTGGTCTGTACGGAGTTTGTATGTTCTCCCCGTGACAGTGTGAGTTTTCCCTGGTGCTCTGGTTTCTTCCAAAGACATACTGGTTTGTAAGTTAATTTGGCTTTGGTAACAATTGTAATTTGTCGTGCTAGCGTACGGGGATCGCTGGTTGGCGCGGACTCGGTGGCACAAAGGGCCTGTTTCCACCCTGCACCTCTAAACTAAAAATTAAACACAACTAATCTCTTCCCTCCACCACTACCACACCGCGTGTCGCCTAATGGTTGCACTGTGGCAAATTGCCAAAGTTGACAAACTCCTTCAAAGTACTCCATTAATAAGGCCAAGGAAAGCACATGCACACACGCACTATGGATATAGAGTATACCGGTGGCAAACACAGCAACTAGTCCTGGATAAACAGCCTATCTCCTTCGCTCCATAGATGCTGCTGCACCCGCTGAGTTTCTCCAGCATTTTTGTGTACCCTGGATAAATCTCACTGCGTCTACATTGATGTTGAGTCTATCCTGGCTCCACTCACATCTTGCTACTTTGTTCAGCAAGAAGGAAACTGGATCCTGTAAACCACGAACTCCAGGTTCAAGAACAGTCAACGTCCAAGCAACCATTAGGCTTTTAAACACTGAGCTTGAGTTGAGTTTGTTGTCACATGCACCGAGGTACAGTGGAAAGCTTTTGTTGCATGCTAACCAGTTAGTGGAAAGACTATACATGATCACAACCGAGCCATCCACAATGTACAGATACAGGATTAATGTGAATAACACTCAGTACAAGGTAAAGTTTAGTAAAGTCTGATCACAGATAGTCCAAGGGTCTCCAATGACCTCGGGACTGCTCTCTAGTTGTTGGTAAGATGGTTCAGTTGTCTGCTTTGACCACAGCAACTATGATCTTCTATCTACTGTGTCTGTAGAATTCTAGTCTGTGGAATTCTCTGCCTCAGAGGGCGGTGGAGGCAGGTTCTCTGGATGCTTTCAAGAGAGAGCTAGATAGGGCTCTTAAAAATAGCGGAGTCAGCGGATATGGGGAGAAGGCAGGAACGGGGTACTGATTGGGGATGATCAGCCATGATCACATTGAATGGCGGTGCTGGCTCGAAGGGCCGAATGGCCTACTCCTGCATCTATTGTCTATTGTCTTTGGATGCAGAATGGACTTTGATTTTGCACTTTAATAGTTGCCTAATATTACAGTATTTCTTGTTTTATTGATTTTTATATATTTATATGTGTGCCATTGTGTTCACAGACCCGTACAGCTGCAACAAGTAAGAATATAATTGTTTCATTGCTAGTACATATGACAATTATACACTCTCAATTCCTGACTCTTGACACGTGTTCCTCGATCCTCCCACTTAACAATTACAAAAGCTTTCTGATAACCTGGTTCAAGAAGGGAATTCTTCATCACCCTCTCGAGGAGCTACTAGGAATGGACAGCAAATGTGGGCTTTCTCAGCAATGGTCAGGCACTGAGAATGGACGTCAACAAAAAAGGGATCCAATCCGACCCGCGGGATAATTTGGGGGAAAAAAAGTATATTCATGAGTCCCATTTATTATGTATCTGTACGGCAGCCTCTCCCTCTCTCTCGCCAGTAAAGTCCGATTAAAGATAGTCCAAGGGTCTCCAATGAGGTAGATGGCAGCTCAGGACCGTTCTCCAGTTGGTAATAGCACGGTTCAGTTGCCTGCTAATGGCTGGGAAGAAACTGTTCCTGAATCTGGAGGTGTGCATTTTCACACAAGTTTCCGTACCTCTTTCCTGATGGGAGAGGGGAGAAGAGGGAGTGACTCGTCCTTGATTATGCTGCTGGCCTTGCCGAGGCAGCGTGAAGTGTAGATGGAATGGAGATTATTCTCATCTGTCTGCGCATGATCCAAAAACCTCCATTCCCTGCATATCTATATGCCTATCTAACAGCCTTTTAACCATCACTGTCGCATCTGTGCTTTGTTTGCAGTAGAAAGGATTTGAGATGGGAACTTCAATCACACAGGATACCTTGACATGAACTGGTTTTGTTTGAATTTGCTTCCACGGAGACGGGAATGAAGATGGGGGATGAAATCGGAAATTTTAAGACAGATTGAATATAATGATTCTGGTCTTCTAATTTTTATTTTCAAACATATTGTAGGATGTGCACACCAATTAATCCCTTGCCAATCTTAGATGTTGTGGGTAGATATATATGGATATTTTACGAGCAGTTGGCAGCATAGTGGCGCAGCAGGTAGAGCTGCTGCCTCACTGTGCCAGAGACACGGGTGCAATCCTGATCTTGGTTAGCTGTCAATGTGGAGTTTGCACGTTCCCACTGTGACCACATGGGTTTCCTCCCACATCCCAAAGACGTGCGGGTTGGTAGGTTAATTGGCCTCTGTAAATTGCCCCTGGTGTGTAGTGAGTGGATGAAAAAGTGGGATAATGTAGAACTCATTTTAATGGCTGAAGAAGGGTCTCCACCCAAAACGTCACCCAATCCTTCTCTCCAGAGATGCTGCCTGTCCCGCTGAGTTACTCCAGCATTTTGTGTCTGTCTTCAATGGGTGAACATTGGTCGGTGTGGACCTGGCGGGCTGAAGGGCCTGTTTCCTTGCTGTATCTTTCAATCAGTTTAGTTTAGGAAGGAACTGCAGATGCTGGTTTAAACCGAAGATACACACAAAAAGCTGAAGTAACTCAGCGGGACAGGCAGCATCTCTGGAGAGAAGGAAAGGGTGACGTTTTGGGTGGAGACATTTCTTCAGCTATTCAAATGAGTTCTACATTATCCCACTTTTTCATCCACTCTCTACACACCCGGGGAAATTTCCGGAGGCCAATTAACCTACAAACCCACACGTCACTCATTCCTTCTGTCCAGAGATGCTGCCTGTCCCGCTGAGTTACTCCGGGGAGGAAGCGGCCGCTCCAGACATTTCCAAGCTGCTGAGGACTGTTCACCCGACGCTGGCGTTCCATCTTCCCGGCAGGTGGGCCTATAACATCGGGCTGCCGTTGCGGTGACTGGCTGCGGAGGCCTCAAATAGGCCCCGACCTCAGGTGGACTAGGAGGAGGAGGAGGACTGGATTTTTTGGTGCCTTCCCTCACAGTGGAAAGTGTTGATTCTGCTGTTGGGGGGACGTTCATGTTGAATCCTATAGTGTATTGTGTCTTTTTTTTCTTCTTTTTTATTTTATATGGATGTATAGTAATCTAATTTTTTTTCTCTGTAAAGCACTCTGGCTTCAACATGATTTTGATTTAAAAGTGCTATATAAATAAAAATTACTTACTTACTTACTTCAGCATTTTGTTTCAATCAGTTTAGTTTCGTTTGGTTTATTATTGTCATGTGCACCGAGGTACAGTGAAAAGCTTTTTGTTGCGTGCTAACCAGTCAGCGAAAAGACTCCACATGGTTACAATCAAGCCGTCCATCAAAGTCTAGACCGGGGGCGGCGAACTGTCCCGTAGGAAACTGCAAAAATCAATAAAAACCAAGGTCCTCAACCTTTCTGTTGAAATACCAACATTTTATTGTGAAATATGTTTTTCACTTATCTTGGTCCATGTGACAATAATAAACCAATACCAGTACCAATGTGGAAACTGAACTCAGCAGAATTGCCCATGTCTTTTCAGTACCTTTGGCCCGTGGTTTAAATTGACCCACCGGCAGAGATATTCTCTCCACCTTCTGCAGCTTTCCATCCAGGGTGCGCAGTAGGAGAGGAGGGCTGGTCTCCGCGCAGTACAAAAGGGGCCTTCCACCCGTGCTGTTTGCGCACTGCTGACTTTTGTGTCTTGACACTGGGTAAACTCCGTCCCTTGATAAGCCACGGGCGGTTCACCGCGTTCTATCTGGTCGGAGTGCTTTGCTTTGCTTCAGTAAACACGGTGAAACAAGGCTGTTGACTCCTGTCCTCCAACAAGGGACTCCAGCAACAGAGCAAGCCCGGCCATCGCAAACAGAAAACTAAACTTGCTGAAAAAAAGGAAGGTTACAAAGTAATTCCACGCCTTGAAAAAAGTTTGTTAATCATAATCATACTTTATTAGCCAAGTTATTACGAGGAATTTTATTTGCCATACAGTCATACTAATAAAAAGCAACAGAACACACAAAGTACATTTTAACATAAACATCCACCACAGTGACTCCTCCACATTCCTCACTGTGATGGAAGGCGAAAAAAAGTTAAATCTGTCCTCCAGCGGTCGGGGGCCTCTAACCTTTCGTTGATGGGACGATCTTACTCCCGTAGCTGGCGGCGGGCCTCCTCGTCGTGGCGATCAAGCTCCTGCATCGGGGGGGGGAATCTCAGCTCCCCCGCGCCAGGCGATCTACCCCGTGTCGTGGCTAGTCGAACATCGTGCGGTTTTGGAGCTTCCCGACATCGGTCTCTCCCGAGACTGCGAGCTCCTTGATGTTAAAGTCCGCAGGCTGCCGAAGGGTTCTGACCCGAAACGTCACTCATCCCCTTTCTCCAGAGATGCTGCCTGGCTCGCTAAGTTCCTCCAGTACTTTATGTCTATCTTTGGTGTAAACCAGCATCTGCAGCTTGTACAGTTACTTGTGGCCTTTGACTTGTAATTCAAGTTTATTTGGAGGTTGCCGTGTTTAACAGCCTAATGGCTGGAGGGAAGAAGCTGTTCCTGAACCTGGATGTTACAGTTTTCTGGCTCCTGTACCTTCTTCTCGATTGCAGGAGTGAAATGAGTGTGTGGCCAGGGTGGTGTGGGTCTCTGACGATGCTGGCAACTTTGGTAAATCCGTTCGATGGTGGGGAGGTCAGAATCCCGCAATGGACTGGGCAGTGTTGACAACTTTTTGCAGTCATCTTCGCTCCTGTGCATTCAAGTTGCCGAACCAGGCCATGATGAAACCAGTCAATATGCTCTCCACCTGTAGATGTTCAAGAGAGTCCTCTCTGACATACCGAATCTCCGCAACCTTCTCAGGAAGTAGAGGCGTTGATGGGCTTTCTTTACAATAGCATCAGTGTGCAGGGTCCAGGAAAGATCTTCAGAAATATGCACGCCCAGGAATTTGACGTTATTGACCCTCTCCGCCATTTTGAAAATACGGTATCTAATTGTTCCGTGTCCAATAATCCCTCTTCACCTGAAGCCCAAGATAGGCCATGTCCCATTGAGTTCACCACAACAGGAAGACAAGCAGATTGCTATTAAAACACAAACAAGTGCAAGGAATCGTTAATAAAACGGATGGGAGATGATATTTCGCCGGAAATGATGCATTAACTATCAAAAACAGATGGTGAATGCTAACAAAATTAGCCTTTTCTACCTCATTACTAATTAGAATCCATTTCCGGGACACGACCAGGGTAAATTTGTTAAATGTCACCAGGGAAGAAAAGCATAAAACACACAGCTATGGGGTTGAACTGTATTTGTTTAACTCCCTCACGCAAACGTCCTTTTCAGTGCACTGGTTTAACAGCGCTGTCAGCTCTGTGGTATGGCAGCAGTGTTCAACATTACCTGAAACATTGGCCTGTGTTAGGAGTATGGGCATCTCCAGGCACTACGAATACAATGACACTGGAATTTAAATGAGTATAAAGATTTCCGGGCGGCATGGTGGCATAGCGGTAGAGTTGCTGCCTTACATCCTGACAACGGGTGCTGTCTGTACGGAGTTTGTATGTTCCTCCCGTGACCGGGTGCTCTGCTTTCCTCCCACACTCCAAGTTTGAAAGCTAATTGGCTTGTTATTAATGTAAATTGTCCCTAGTGTTTGTAGGATAGCGTTAGTGTGCAGGGATCGCTGTTCAGTGCGGACTCAGTGGGCCGAAGGGCCTGTTTCCGCACTGTATCTCTAAACTAAAATAAAATAAACTAAATTTCCAGCATTAACAGAAGTCAAGGCACACGACCAACATTCTGTTAATGAAAGGAAAGCAAGACTACTTGTTGCACTAGTCATTAAATATGCTTAAAATAATCAGTCATTGAGTCTGACACATGGAAATAGGCCCTTCGGCCCAACTTGCCCATGCCGACCAACATGTCCCATCTACATTAGTCCCACCTGCCTGTGTTTGGTCCATATCCTCTAAACCCATCCTATCCATTAAGATCTTTAAAAAAATATTACATTATAAGACACAGGAGCTGAATTAGGCCATACAGCTGATCTATCTTTCCCTCTCAAACCCATTCTCCTGCCTTCTCTCCATAACCCCTGACACCCTTACTGATCAAGAATCTATCCATCTCTGCCTTAATAATATCCATTGACGGCCTCCACAGCCGTCTGTGACAACCAGCGATCCCCACCACTTACACTATCATAAACACACGGGACAATTTTACATTTATACCAACTCAATTAACCCACAAACCTGTACGTCTTTGGAGTGTGGGAGGAAACCGGAGCACCCGGAGGAAAACCAACGCAGGTCATGGGGAGAACGTACAAACTCCATACAGACAAGCACCCGTAGTCAGGATCAAACCCGGGTCGCTGGCGCTGTAAGGCAGCAACTCTACCGCTACACCACCGTGCTGCCCAAATGTTGTCTGACATACAAATCCTCCTTGACTATCTCTTAAAAGCCAATCATCGAAAGGATACAGATGTCTCTTTGGAGCTAATATCTGACCCCTATCTATCACATTACTCCTCTAAGTGAACCCTTTTATACCACATCGTCAATGGTACCCCCTTCATTGCGCATCAACCTCACCTCCAGCTCCAAAGATCCCCACTGTTTGTTTGTAACAGAAGGCCCTCCTTATACGGATTTATACTTAGCATGGAAACTTCTGTAGTCTGGGACTCACACACTGAGACCAAGAGGGGGTTGCAGCAATGACAGGAATAATGTCCTCTTGCCTTCCAGATAGGTAAACTGAAGCACAGAAGTTTAATTATTTATCAAACTGATCAACTAAGGCATCTGTCAGAAATGTCTGGAACCTTTGAGGAGAGAGCAAAGTGTGCCTGGACCCAAAATGCCCCCACGATATTCAATATGCCGTTTGCACCCTGACAAATCATATATAAGTTGGCAAAGAGCAACTTTGAGCAAAGTTTCTTAATTACCAAAGGAAAAATGCATAATTATCGCTAAAAATCCGCACATTCAATAAAATAAATGTTGCAAAGAAGAATGCATATTTCCAGGTTATATTATTAGAAACTCTTTCGACTTTACTTTAGACTATAGAGATACAGCACGGAGACAGGCCCTTCGGCCCACCGAGTCCGTGCCGAGCAGCGATCACCCCGTACACTAGTTCTACCCGACACACTAGGGACAATTTTACCAAAGCTGATGAACCTACAAACCTGTACGTTTTTGGAGTGTGGAAGGAAACCAGTGCACCTGGAGAAAACCCATGCAGTCACAGGGAGAACGTACAAACACCGTACAGGCAGCACCCATAGTCAGGATCGAACCCTGGTCTCTGGCGCTGTCAGGCAGCAACTCTACCACTGCGCCACCATGCCGCCCAGTTGATATCAGCAAGTAGTTATTGACTTAGCAATTCATTCCTGTTAACAGTTAATAACCTGCAGAGGAAGTTGCACATACTGAGTAAGTGACAAAGTGCTGTGATACAAGTTGGTGACGCATTAAAGGTAATCGTTTCCTGTAATCAGCCTAAACCGATCAGAACGTATCTTAATGAGAATGGAGCTCAGAATGGACGAGACTTTAATCATCTTTGATTGTGAGCAGTTCATTAGATTCTGCCAGTGCAAGGTTCCGGTTTGCCTAAAGCATTAGGTTTAGGTTTATTATTGTCATGCATACAGAGTTTGGTTCAGATTAGTTTATTGTCACATGTACCGAGGTACAGCGAAAAGCTTTTGTTGCATGTTTTCCAGTCAGCGGAAAGAAGGGACTCGACCCAAAACGTCGCCCATTCCTTCTCTCCAGAGATGCTGCCTGTCCCGCTGAGTTACTCCAGCATTTTGTGTCTATCAGTGGAAAGACTAATGGGCCTGTCCCACCTCGGCGATATTTTAGGCAACTACAGGCGACTAGTTTGTCATCACATGTTCGCCGGTGATCGCCGGGAGCCGTCTCCTCAGTCGCGCAAAAAGTCGTAGCATCTTTCTGGTTGCCGCTAAATTTTCAACATGTTGAACATTTTTCGGCGACAGTGGGTTTGATGCCAATGGGCGTAGCTTGACTTCTCCTGATGTAGGTGCTGTCGTAGATTGTCTGGTCTGTGTGACGGACTGGGCTACATTCACAACTCTCTGTGATTTGTTACGTTCTTGGGCTGAGCTGTTCCCAAACCAAGCAGAGATGTAACCCAACAGTCAGCTTTCTCTGGTGCATCTGTGGAAGTTTGTAAGAGTCACTCAAGACATGTTGAATTTCCTCTGTCACCTCAGAAGGTCCATCCCTTTTTTACTGCCCTTAAGGAGAGAAGATTTGTCTCTCCTTTCCTATAGTTGCAGAAGGTCCATGCCACCGTCATTGTGTCTGCAGAAGGTCCATCCTTCCCTCTTACTCTTAATCGGGACTGAGCCATCAGTTGAGGAGTCCCTCCACATTCGCCAAGAACGGAGCATTAGGCACATCCGTAAAGTATTTAAACACCTTGGTCTGGTCTGGATTCTGTCATGGACTGCGCTACATCTACAGATCTCCGCAATTTCTTCACACCAAGTAGCCCTATATTTTACCACATGGACCAAGGAACCGCAGATGTTAGTATACAAAAAAAAACCACACAAAGAGCTGGAGTAACTCAATGGGTCAGGCAGCATCCTACGAGAACCTGGATGGGTGATGTTTCGGGTCGGGACTCTTATTCAGACGTTTGCAAAATTTGCTAAATCAGATGCTAAATTTTACCAGTCTGAAGATGGGTTTCTGCCTGAAACGTTGCCTATTTCCTTCGCTCCTTAGATGCTGCTGCACCCGCTGAGTTTCTCCAGCACTTTTGTCTACCTTCGCTAAATTTTACCAGTCTGACGAAGGGTTCCCACCCGAAACATCATCCATACTTCTTTCTCCAGAGATGCTGCCTGAACTGTTGAGTTACTCCAGCACTTTGTGTCTATCTTCTGTATAAACCAGCATCTGTAGTTCCTTCCTACATACTAAATTTTACTTAAATGTGCGTAGGAAGGAACTGCAGATGTTGGTTTTCTCCAAAGATAGACATAACATGCTGGCGTAACTCAGCGGGTCAGGCAGCATCTCTGGAGAAAAGGAATAGGTGACATCTCGGGTCGAGGTCCTTATTCAGACTGGTAAAATTTAGCATCTGAAGAAGGGTCTCGACCTGAAACGTCATCTATTCCATTTCTTCAGAGATGCTGCCTGACCCGCTGAGTTACTCCAGCATCTTGTGTCTAACCTTGACCACATTTGTTGCGAACAGAAGACTCACGATACTGGATGCTTTATAATTGTCTTTGGATTGAGGGATGAGAGAGCAGAGAACAAATAGCACGTCCATTCAAAATCACTATAATTTGTGTATTTTACACCCTTTTCATATACATGTCTGGTTACAAGATATTGGTTAAACACTTTGATGAAAAGCCAATGAACAGGGACATTTGCTCACATCGCTGCTGTTAAGTTTAAGTACATCCTTTAAAGGGATGAGCATGAGTACTTTTAATTGTTACCCATTACAGCCTATGTACACAACCGTGCAACTGTAAACCCTGCACATAAGGCCTCTGTTCTCTGGGGAATGCCTATTCCATGATCCATCAGGGACTTAGGTCAGTACAGCAACACAAGAACAAACCCTGATTAAGTCACAGAATATGAATGAACCCTTGTCTCAAGTCCTGGCTTTTTTTTCCCCTTCTCTCTTTTGGAAGTGTCGACCTTTAATGTACACACACACACTAACAAATCACAATATGTTACCAGGGGAAGCGAATGGTGTTGCCTCATTGTACTGCAACAAAGGGGGGAATTTGCTGGAATTATGTGGCGCTGTAATCAATCTGCGTTCAGTTATCAGCTGAGTGACATGACAGAGATTCATATACAACTCCAGCACTTAAGAGTTCCTTGGGTGAAGGCTTCCACTCTCCGAGTTTTCCCAGCCTTACCCAAACAACGCCGTAAATCATACAAGCCCTCCCTCGCCACAGCGTTCTGGTCACCCACTGATTCTAATCAACCTCCCTGCTATTTGTACAGAGACGTCTAAACTGCCTATAAACCAGCGGCTAATTGCTGATCGGCTTAATTAAGGCAAGTCTTTGAAGTCAGTCTTACAAAGATAAATGAAATAATCAGCACTGACCTAATGAGAGATAATTAGATTATGCTCAACAATAAATAAAACACAATGCTCTGTATCCGCGTGTGTCATTGAAAGACGTCTCCTCATCCCACGTTCCCCACACACCAGTCACACCACCAGAGTTATTTTCATTCAGACTGGAAGGATTGCACTGAGATTTATAAATATGCAGAACTTTGCCTATTATTAAATCACATTTGCAAATTGATCATTTAGCCAACGTTTCTTTAGACTATGTTGCATCGACTAGCTCCATCAAGCCATGAAGCTGAACAAAACATTTCAAAAAGATGTTCGCACAGATTTACAACACGCACTTTAAATGTGCACAGAATATTTCTGAAGGTTTTCATATTTTTTCCTCACATTTAGTAAAGGGGGGGGGGGGGGGGGGGGGCTGATCGCTGAAGGATCCAGAAGATAATAATATGAAGTTGGTTAATCATTTTAATGCACAAAGTAGCGCAGAATTGACGATTGTTTTATATCAGAATGGGTGTGTAAAATTGTGAGGCAGTTTTTAGAAATTTCAAATATAGCCATGCCTCTGCCGGCAAGGAAGGATATCGACCTCCTTCCCCTGCCTATGCCCGCCACACTCATTAATTATAAGGATATATGTGTGGTGATCGCACAGTCAATAAGCCTATCAATTGCACTACAAAGCGAAAAGAAATTATAAAACCAGGAAAAAAGGTTGTAGCTGCACCATTTTAAAAGCTATTTGTGTGCATCATGACAGAACAATAAACATTTAAGAAATGGTGAATTCTGTACTAGGAGGGGACAAAAAAAATACCAATGGCTTCAGCAGGGCTGCAGTAATAAGACACTTAAAATGTTCTCATTCGACCAAAACAGAGGTTAACTATTACACTCACTCAATCATCGGCTATTGGGTTTGTCTGTATAAATGCAGATTAATTTTGCAGGTACTGTATGAATTTTTGATAAAAAGGATAATTTTGCTGGAACTCATGTGGCCCAGACATTGTAATTGACCCTGGGATTATTGATTTCTCTTTGTGCCTCGAAGCACGGCAACATGTTTTCTGGCAGATAATAGCTTCAAAAAAATGGACTTTGTACATTTATCATCATTCACGTTTAAAAGAACGATGAAGAGGGAAGGCAGATTGCATGGGACACATCAGCCGCGATATCATTTTCTGAATGAGCTGAAAAGTACCTGTCATTGTGGTAATAATAGCAATTCATAACAGTTAAAGAGTAATAAAAACACTTAAATTCACATGCCTCAAATTACAGTAGAGTAAACCTTGGGATTCAGATTTGGGTAGACCACCCGTGCAAATACGACCACCTATTGTGTCAGTGGTGTGCAATTCGCACTCGCTGACACGTCTTATCATTAGTTCTAGTTATAATTGCAACATAAGGGGCAAAAATCCCTTTTCAGGCTGGAAAGGGTACAGAGAAGATTTACGAGGAGGTTGCCAGGACTAGAGGGTCTGAGCTATAGGGAGAGGTTGAGTAGGCTGGGGCTCTATTCATTGCAGCACAAGAGGATGAGGGGTGATCTTATAGAGGTGTATAAAATCACGAGAGGAATAGATCGGGTAGATGCACAGAGTCTGCTGCCCAGAGTAAGTGAATCGAGGAGGAATCATAGGTTTATGGTGAAGGGGAAAAGATTTGGTAGGAATCTGAGGGATGACTTTTTCACACATGGGTGCATGGAACAAGCTGCCAGAGGACGTAGTTGAGGCAGGGACTATCCCAACATTTAAGAAACAGTTGGGCAGGTACATGGATAGGACAGGTGGGATATGGGCCAAACACGGGCAGATGGGACTAGTGTACCTGAGACATATTGGCCGGTGTGGGCTAGTTGGGCCGAAGTGCCTGTTTCCTCGCTGTATCAATCTATGACTCAATAACATACACATATATCCGTTTATATTTCTGTAACAAAATATTTGCTGAAGAAATTATTGGGAATGGGCTTATCTCTATAAATGCATGTAACTAACCTCCCATAGACAATAGACAATCCATTTTGTGTAGGAAGGAACTGCAGAAGCTGGTTTACACCAAAGATAGACACACAAAACGCTGGAGTAACTCAGCAGGTCCGGCAGCGTCTCTGGAGGAAGGGAATAGTTTTGGGTCAAGTCCCTTCATCCTGTTCCCCAAGAATCTGATATATTGTGGTGGATTTGATAACACCCTTGCCTAGGGGAGAATAGTCACTGTGTTAAAAAAAATAATTCATTAATCAAAGTGCTTGTTCCAACATTTCAACATGAAGTGGCGCCTTGTAAAATTTTATTTACTTGTCGGTGTAATGCTGTTTGCATTTTTAATGTTTGCTTGAAATATATTTCAATAAACACTTTGCTATTTATGTCAAATCTCAGCATGTCAAAGCAAAGCTGGTGCAGTGCCTTTCTGCTCATTACACAGTGATAACATTATGAGCAGGCATCAAACTGTCTGGACCAGTGTACTCATAATTAAAAGACCCTTCATTTTTGGTTTACGCATCCAAATTCAGGAGTCAAGAGTATTTTATTGTCGTGTGTCCCGAAACAGAACAATGAAATCCTGACTTGCAGAAGCACAACAGCCTGAAATCATCGGACTGGCTGCGGAGGCCACATGTAGGCCCCGAGGAAGTAGATCACAGAGGAAGAGGACTATACTTTCTGGTGCCTTTCCCCACAGTGGAACATTTTGATTCTGTTGTGGGGGGGACGTTCATGTTGAATTCTATAATGTGTTGTGTCATTTTTCTTTCTTTTAAATTTTTCTATGGATGTACGGAAACTTAATTATTTTTTCTATGTAAAGCACTTTGGTTTCAACGCGAGTTGATTTAAACGTGCTATATAAATAAAATGACTTACTTACTAAACACAGTAGTCTGTAAGACGCATACGTAATGGGTGGGGTGGCGCAGTGGCACAGCGGTAGAGTTGCTGCCTTACAGCGCCAGAGACCTGGGTTTCATCCTGAGTACGGGTGCTGACTGTACGGAGTTTGAACGTTCTCCCGGTGACTGTGTGAGTTTTCTCTGGCTGCTCTGGTTGCCTCCCACACTCCAAAGACATCTGTAGATTAATTGGCTCTGGTAAGTTGTCCTCAGTGTGTAGGATAGTGTTAGTGTAGTGTTATGTTTTTCTAAAGTTTAAACAGAACAAAAAAAAGTTCAGCATAGATAAAAAAACACAAAGAGACAAATAAATAGACAATAATAGTGCACCATCAAATATAATGTCCCAGAGCCTATATTGTTCGGAACCTATCTGGAGGTTGTTGTGTTTCAGAGTCTGATGGTTGCAGGGAAGAAGCTGCTCCTGAACATGGACGTAACATTTTTCTGGCTCCTGTTCTTTCTTCCCGATGGCAGGAGTGAAATGAGAGCGTGGCCAGGGTGGTGTGGGTCTCTGATGATGCCGGTTGCCTTTTTGAGGCAGCGACTCCTGTGGATCCCTTCGATGGTGGGGGGGGTCAGTACCGGTGATCGACCGGGCATTGTCCACCACATCTTGCAATCTTCTTTGTTCCTGGGCATTCGAGTTGTTGAACCAGGCCGTACAGTAACCAGTCAATATGATCTTTATTGAGTGCCTGTAGAAGTTTGAGAGACTATTCATTTACAGACCGAATCTCCGTCATCTTAGTTAATTATCTTAGTTTATTGTCACGTGTACCAAGGTACAGTGAAAACCTTTTGTTGCATGCTAACCAGTCAGCGGAAAGACTATTCATGATTACATTTGAACCATCCACAGTGTACAGATACATGATAAAGGGAATAATGTTTAGTCTAAGATAAAGTTCAGTAAAGTCCAATTAAAGATAGTCTGAGAAGAGGGAGTGACCAGGGTGCGATTATGCTGCTGACCTTGCCAAGGCAGCGTGATGGTGTGGGCTGCGTCCACAATTCTCAGCACTTTCTTGAGGTCTTGGATGGAGCTGTTCCCAAACCATGCCATGACGCATCCCGATAAAATGCTTTCTACGACGCATCTATAGTTGGTGAGAGTTGTTGGGGACATGCCAAACTTTCTGAGCCTTCTAAGGAAGTAGAGGTGTTGCAGTATTAGATGCAGATGGGCTAGTCATAGTCATAGAGTCATTCATAGAGTCATACAGCATGAAACCAGGCCCTTCGGCCCAACTTGCCCACAGCGGCCAACATGTCCCAATTACACTAGTCTCACCTGCCCACGTTTGGCCCATATCCTTCCAAACCTGTCCTATCCATGCACCTGTCAATTGCTTCTTAAACATTGGTATAGTCCCTGCATCAACTACCTCCTCTGGCAGCTTGCTCCATGCCCTCACTTAAGGAGGAACCAGGCAGGTATCACACAGAGAATTGCCTGTACATTCACAATTGTACAATGGATTGTCATACACCACAGTTACAACTGTACATCAAATTATTCACCGAAGTATTTCCTGCCTTCTCAGTTTTATTTCAGATTTCTGGCCTCTGTTGTGTTCCAACGTGTATCTTCTTTCCCCAAAGGTTTATTATTTTAAAAGCACCTCTCCTTCGCAAAATATAAAGTGCTGGAGGGACTCAGTGGGTTGAGCCTCCCATATTTCAAAGACGTGCAGGTTTGTAGGTTAATTGGCTTCGCTAAAATTGTTAACTTTACACGATAGTGTTAGTGTACGGTGATCGCCGTTCGGCATGGACTCGGTGGGCCGAAGGGCCTGTTTCCGCGCTGTGTATGTATCTCTCTCTCTAAAGTCTGTTTCACCTCTACAAATATGTTAAGGTAATTTCACACAAATAGGTTTAGGTTCATTATTGTCACGTGTTCTGTGACACAGTTGAAAGCTTTTTTTTTGTTTGCTACCCAATCATATCAGATATTACTATCCATGAATACAATCAAGCCACACCCCAGTACCATAGGAAGAGCAAAGAGGAAAATGCCAGACTGCAGAATATAGTTTCTCAGCATTGTGGTGCAACAGTTCCAGAGAAATAGATCCAATATCCACAATCATAAATATACACTAATCAATAATACAATAAATCAATAATTAGTAACAACTCGCAAAAGCAAAGTCGATAGTTCAACCAAAACAAAGTCCACAGTAGGTCATAGTTGCTGAGGTATTCAGGAGTTTTACGGTTGCTGGGAAGAGGCTCTTCTTCCACCTGGAGGCTTGGATAGAGTGGATGTGGAGAGGATGTTTCCACTAGTAGGATAGTCAAAGAGCAGAGGTCATATCCTCAGAATTACAGGACCTTCCTTCAGGAAGGACATGATGAGGAGGAATTTCTTTAGTCATAGGGTGGTGAATTTGTGGAATTCATTGCCACAGAAGGCTGTGGAGGCCAGGTCAATTGATATTTTTAAGCCAGCGACAGATAATAATAATAATAATACATTCTATTTATATAGCGCTTTTCAGGACTCAAAGTCGCTTTACATTGAGAGTCAAGAATAAACAAAACAAAATAGAGCAGTAAGACAGAGATGCAAAGGGGAGGGGGACATGGGACTAAGGGTATGCAGAGGTGAAGAGATGGGTCTTGAGGCGGGACTGGAAGATGGTGAGGGACTCAGAATTTCGGATCAGTTGTGGGAGGGAATTCCAGAGCCTGGGAGCTGCCCTGGAGAAGGCTCTGCCTCCAAAAGTGCAGAGGTTTGATTTCGGAGTGGAGAGGAGACCAGCTGATTCTTGATTAGTACGGGTGTCAGGGGCTATGGGGAGAAGGCAGGAGAATGGGGTTAAGAGGGAAAGATAGATCAGCCATGATTGAATGGCGGAGTAGACTTGGGCCGAATGGCCAAGTTCTGCTCCTATCACTTATGAACTTCTGGAGGTCAACGTTATTGGTAAATGATTGCCGGCGGTTGACACGGACTGAGTGGGCCGAAGGGCCTGTTTCTGTCCTCTACAACTGCTGCCTGAACTGCTGAGTACAACATGTTCTGTTTTATTCATGACTGTAATTAGGTGTTGAAATTACATTTTATTTTTGTTGTTGACCAACACAATCCAATATATTATTTCCAAATCTATTTATGGGTTAGGAAAAATACTCAGCGGGTCAGGCAGCATCTGTGGAGGGAACGGAGAGACGCTGTCTTGGATCGGTATCCATCTGCTCAGTCTGAAGATGAGTTCCGACCCGCAATCATCTTCTGTTCATTTCCCTCCACAGATGCTGCCTGATCAGCTGAGTTTAGACTTTAGATTTTAGAGATACAGCGTAGAGACAGGCCCTTCGGCCCACCGTGTCCGTGCCGAGCAGCGATCACCCGTACACTAGTTCTACCCTGCACACTAGGGACAATTTACAATTTTACCAAAGCCAATAAGCCTGCAAACCTGTACGTCTTTTGAGTGTGGGAGGAAACCGGAGCACCCGGAGAAAACCCAGGTGGTCATAGGGAGAACGTACAAAGTCCGTACAGACGGCACACGTACTTTGGATTGAACCCGGGTCTCTGGCGCTGTTAGGCAGCAACTCTACCGCTGCGCCACCTTGCCACCCAGTTCCTCCAGCACTTTGTTTTATGCTCAAGATTCCAGCATCTGCAATTTCTTGTGTGCCCAGGGAAAATACTTAATTGCAAAACAAAATCTTATGTGCTCTGTTTTTTAAAAAGTTGTCTTTATTTCAGAAAGGTTAGATGATCAGATTAACATCATTACATATTCCTCTGGTCTGTGCAGTCTAATTTTCATCGTGGCGAGGATGGAGATTTGGGTTTTTAAAAATGTATTGATCCTTTTTTAAAATTTGTTTATTACTTGATTTATAGAGAACTAAGTTTACACGTCATGATAAGATATATTATCATGGGTCTGAAGAAGGGTCTCGACCCGAAACATCACCTCTTCCATTTCTCCAGAGATGCTGCCTGATCCGCTGAGTTACTCCAGCTTTTTGCGTCTATCTTCAGATTAAACCAGCATCTGCAGTTCCTTCCTACACATGTGTACATATCTGTTGGGCTGCCGCAAGTAAGAATTTCATTGTTCCGTCTTAGTACATGTGACACTCGTGAATCTTTTGATTAAATTGAGAATAAAGACTGTAGATTTCTAGGGCTGGTTATAAGTAAACACCCCGCTCCGAAAATCGTGGAGATTTCCCATTCCCATCCGCTGAATCCCACTGAACTCCATTTATACCTCATGCTGCCTCGGCAAGGCCAGTAGCATAATCAAGGACGAGTCTCACCCCCGCCACTCCCTCTTCTCCCCTCTCCCATCGGGCAGTGGGTATAGAAGTGTGAAAACGCACACCTCCATATGCAGGGACAGTGGTGGGTCTCACCAGTGACAATGATGAGTCGGCGTACAGGATGGAGGTGGAGCTGCTCACAGGATGGTGCAAATCCCACAACCTCATTCTCAACGTGGGAAAAACTAAGGAGATGGTGGTTGACTTCAGGAGGGCGGAAAAACAACACCATACACCTCTGCACATCGATGGAGCTGATGTGGAAAGGGTCAACAGCGTGAAGTTCCTAGGACTCCACCTGTCAGATGAACTGACGTCCACGACCAACACCACAGCACTGGTCAAGAGAGCCCAGCAGCGACTACACCCTCTCCGAAGACTACGTAAAGCAGGTCTCCCCACTACACACCTACGAACTTTTTATAGGGGGACAATCGAGAGCACATTAACCTACGGCATCACTTCCTGGTTCGGGAGCTGCAAGGCGTACGAACGGCACCAACTAGACAGGATTGTGAAGACCGCCAGCAGGATTATTGGTGCTCCACTCCCTTTCCTGCTGGACATATACAGGAAGAGATGTATCAGCAGAGCCATCTCCATCATCAAAGACCCCTACCACCCATCGCATCACATATTCTCCATCCTGCCATCTGGGAAGAGGTACAGGAGCATTAGGTGCAAAACCGGCAGGATGCTCCTCAGCTTCTTCCCGCAGGTTATAAGACTGATAAACGGACTTTGCCCGCTGCCAAAGTATCGTGCACCAACCACCAACCTGGACACACTGCAGCAGAGCCACTGTCGTGCCGCTGCCGATCGGAACGCCTGTTGATGTTTAGTAGAGAGTAGAGTGTTAATTTGTTCATGATATACGTATTTTTACTTCTATTTATTTTTAACTGCACACTGAAATGGACACTGGTTGAGGAACGTTTTTTTGTTTCCTCTGGGTATGTGAATACTCAGGAAATGACAATAAAGATATACAATACAATACATAGTTTCTTCCCAGCTGTTATCAGGCAACTAAACCATCCTACCAACAACTAGAGAGCAATCCTGAACCACTATCTACCTCATTGGTGACCCTCGGACTATCCTTGATCGGACTTTGCTGGTTTTACCTTGCACTAAACGTTATTCCCTTATCGTGTATCCATACACCGTAATTGGCTCGATTGTAAACATGTATTGTCTTTCTGTGACGTGCGGTGAGGTCAATGGCTGGGGAGGCACTGGTTAGTATCAGTGGCCCGGCCCTCCCTTAATTGATCACTGCGTCTCCCCGGGAAGAGAGAGGGGTGGAGCCGGGGCTGTGTGCGTGAAGCACGGCGACTGGAGGGACTGGAGCGCTGTCCCGGGACCGTGTGGGGTAACGACCCACCTCCCCCTCTCCCCCTTCCCGTCTACCCCTTGCTTCCCCCTCCACCCCTCTACTCTCTCTCCACCCCTCTCTCCCCCCTCCACCCGGGGTAGATCTACCCGAGCCGAGGGGGCGCTGACCTGTGTGCGGCTGCCCAGCCAGCAGCTGTCTGTCCTTTCAACTTTTATTTTTTTTATTTTAGTTAGTTAAGTGGTTTGTTGGAGGTCTAGACTTTTTTGTGTGGGGGGGGAAGGGGGAAACTACCTTTCAGCGTCCCTACCTGGCCGGAGAGGCAGCTCTTCTCCGGGCTGCAGCTTCGACCCATCCTCGCGGCCTACCAGCGGGCCTGGAGCGGCGTTTCCTGTCGGGGACCGCCCAGAACCTCGGCTTCGGCGGCGGCACAGCACTGGAGCGCTATCGCGGAGCGGGCGATGCCTTGCCCGGGTCTCCGCGCTGGAGCTCCGGTGAGCTGAGGATCGCTGGGAAAACATCGCGGAGCTGCGGGACTGTGGAGCGACCAGCTGTGGGCGGCGGCGCTGAACTTGACACCGGGAGCCTGGGATCTCTAGATGAGATCGCCAGTTGTGGAGCTCCAACCGGCGCGGCCTTGTTGGCTTCGGAAGCCGCGGCCCCCAGTGCGGAAGCGGCCGTTCCAGGGTTCCCAAGCCGCTGGGAGGACTCTCCCGACGCCGGAGGAACATCACCCGGCTAGAACGGCCTGGAACATCGGGCCTCCGTAGAGGCAACTGTGGCGGCCTCAATGGGCCCGACTATGGGTGAACTGGGGTTGGGGAGTGGACTTTGTGCCTTCGTTCATGGTGGGAGCCATTGTGGGGGGGTGTTTAGTGTTAAGACTATCTTGGTGTGATGTCTGTATTCTTCTCTTTTTTCGTGTGCTGCATAATGGCAAAAAGCATTTCACTTCACTACACCTGGGTGTATGTGAATGTGACAAATAAAAACTACCTTGACCGTGACCTTGAGAGGACATTACTCCAGCGCGGGGCCCCCTTAGGCGCGGGGCCCAATTCGGAGCTCTCAGCGGTCCAGAGCCTCTGAATCGGCCGCTACAAATCAACGAATCAGCCTACCAGTCAGCGCTGCCCGCGACTGGAAAGTCAGCGCCACCAGCGGTGGAATCCAGTGCTGCGCCGCCGCTGCTGAAGCTAGCTAACGTGGAGGGAGAATGAGGTAGCGTCAATTACGTGGGCAGCTCTCCCTCTATTGGGCTCAACACACGCCCCCTCAGTGAGGCAGATGTGATCGCTGCCTCCCCTGGTGCTTTTTCATTGCAGTTTTATGAGAGACCAGTGAGCCTAAATTTAATATCTTTATACGTGAAATAAGTTACGTGAACTATTGAAGGCGAGGACATGTAATGAAGGGGTTTACAAACATGACATTGGTGACACACAGAGAGATAGTAACAGGCACACACTTATTGCCCGCGCTCCATCCAGTTTCTGAGGGGTTGCGCAATCAGAGGGGAGGCTCAGCTCGTCACTGCCTCACCTCTCATCTCTCCCTGTATTTGCTGCGGAGCTGTGCAAATTTGGCGATTTTTACTATAAAAAATGATTCGATTCATAGAGAAATTACATTTATAACACAGATCAGTGGAAAAATCTTTATATTTATTTTATTTTATTATTATTTCTCTTTACTTTTCTTAATAGTTATTTTCATTGGGAGTATGATAGGTGAGGCGCTGCCTCCCCTGCCTCCCCTGACCCCACGTCCCTGTTGTCTTTCCGCTGGCTGGCTAGCACAGCAGCAAAAGCTTTTCGCTGTACCTTGGTACACGTGACAATAAACTAAACTAAATTAAAAAGGGTGAATTTGTGGACAGTATCCGGCCTGGTTGAGAAGCCACCCTTGATCGATCAGCCCGGCTGCAGAATGAATGAATAGCAAACCATTGGAGTCAAACACTAAGGTACCTGCACACAGACATGAGACAGAGTCTTGGGGGAATAGAAAGGCTATCAGGAGCGTGGGAAACATTACAATCCAATCTGCATACTGAAGGCTAAGCGTTCGATGTGCTTTGCCAAACGCCTAGATTGGCTCCCGGTACCTAACGCATTATGGATATCAGTCAGTATTATTTAACAGCACCGAGTCGAGACAAACACCTTTCACTGCCAAAGGTTCCCAAAGGTACTGTTGTTAATCCGCTTTATATTGTTCTAATTTTCCTAGTAGCTAACAGAATCGTTGCCTGTAACTTTATAAAAAAGCGTTCTGCTTGCCATGTACTTATTCTGATTACTATTTCCTTGATTGATGAGCTGCTGCCGTTTGAAACAAAGCCAGCGCTGGCTACTGGAGCACACACGCACACTTCAGCGCCCGAAACAGCGTGAAGTCGCTTCAGTCAGTCACCAATCGATACCTGCTTGCAGCATGCCATCATTTACAGGACAATAATTCAACAGTATACCTCCAAGCAGCCATCTTCCAAATGTGGACATGTTTCTGCCAGAATAGACTGCTCGCTCTGCACATCCAGGCGCACCTTGCATTTGGAGGCCACATTGTATATGTTTGGGAGTGCATGGGGCACTTTGACCTCCCTTCCCTCCCCTCCCCTCCCTTCCATCGCACACATGCAATGCTCCAGATTCAGCCACCTTCCTGGATTTTTATTAAGTCAGGGGGTCAAGATTTTTCAAGCCTCTTGGCCAAATGCACAGAGGCTGGATCAGCTTGCAAGCGCCATTTGGCAGGGGCTACACCCACGGTCACTGTCCAGTCTGTTGCATTGTCTCATCATTTGTGATTGCCGGCCTAAAGCACTCCCTCCCTTATCCTTGTATGACCCTCCCCACTCCCCCAGCCCTCTGGGGAAATGCTGGGCATCATCATAGGACAGAGCTAACGGCCACTTGCAACCTAATCTCCCCACACACACACACACACACACACACACACACACAGCTCCTCCGCCGCGACCACTTTAGCAAATTTCCTAATTGCAAAATTAGGATATTTGCACCCGAAATTAGACTGCGAAAGCCAGCAGCCTAATTTTTTGCCCCCCCAAAAATAAAATTTAAGGGATTAAAAAATATATCACTAAATAACAGAGTAGTGTTAAAAAATTAAATCCAACCCAGAAACAGGTGCTTTAGAATAAAACTCGCATCTAAAGCCACTACTGCAGAATTTAAACTCTAAAAATATATAAGGAAGGCACCAAGGACCAATGCAATGCGGTATTTTATGTGTTTTTTAAAATGTTTTGTGCATATAATGGACGTAATGGATTTTTTTCACTGTGGACATGGGATTGAGGGTTATGCAATTTTTAGGCTTGTTGTTTGTGATGAGATACTACCCGCCCAGTGTAGACTCCACAAGGTTTGCAAATGTCTCCCCCTATGCCCACACACGGGATATTACACCGAAGATGGACACAAAATGCTGGAGGATCTCAGCGGGACAGGCAGCATCTCTGGAGAGAAGGAATAGGTGACGTTCCGGGTCCAGACCCTTCTTCAGACTGAGGGTGAGGGGAGAGGGAGACTAGAGGTATGGAAGGGTAAGGTGTGAAAACGACAAATCAAACTGGTCGGAGAACTAGGGTGGGGGAGGGATAGAGACAGTGGGAAAGCAAGGGTTACTGCAGTTCCTTCCTAATCACGGGATGTTACATTGAAGATAGACACAAAATGCTGGAGTAATGGGGCTGTCCCACTGTACGAGGTAATTCAAGAGTTCTCCCGAGTTTCCCCTGATTCGAACTCGGAGAATTACGGTAATAGCCGCTCGTAGGTACTCGGGGCTCTCGTGGACATTTTTCAGCATGTTGAAAAATCTTCACGAGTCTTCACGAGCTTACTGCGTTTCCCGAGTACCTGCCGTTAGCGTTACGAGCCGCTAAGAGACGTCCTGAGCTCCGACGTACCCGCTACGTACATTCTACGTGCCCTTACGACGAGTTTGATTTTTTTTTTTAACTTGGGAGAGCTCTTGAATTACCTCGTACAGTGGGACAAGCCCTTAACTCAGTGGGACAGGCAGCATCTCTGGGGAGAAGGAATGGGTGATGTTTCGGATCGAGACCCTTCTTCAGACTCAGTCTGACTTAGTACACTGCGGTCCAAGCAAACCAACATAAATGTAATTGGGGAAAAACACACACACACACACGCACGCACACACACACACACACACACACACACACACACACACACACACACACACACACACACACACACACACACACACACACGGAGCCACACAAACACACGCACACACACGCGCACACACACACACACACACACACACACACACACACACACACACACACACACACACACACACACACACACACACACACACAAAGACATAGTCAAACACACACACACAAAGACATAGTCAAACACACACACACACACACACACACACACACAAAGACATTGTCAAACACACACACACGGAGGCACACAAACACACACACACACACACGGAGGCACACAAACACACACACACACACACACAAAGACATAGTCAAACACACACACACGGAGGCACACAAACACACACACACACACGCGCACACACACACACGCGCACACACACACACACGCGCACACACATACACACACACACACACACACACAGACACACACACAAAGCCATAGTCAAACACACACACACGGAGGCACACAAACACACACACACGGAGACACACAGACACACGCACACACACGCACACAATGCTGGAGAGGGAAGCTCATCCCCGAAGATTGAAGAACCAGAGAGGAGGGTGGAGGGAGTTGGCGACAGTGGTGGATGCATGAGCAGAACTGGATGTCTTTCAGTCTGAAGAAGGGTCTCGACCCGAAACGTTACATTTTCTCCAGAAATGCTGCCTGAGTTACTCCAACATTTTTTGTCTATCTTCGGTTTAAACCAGCATCTGCAGTTCCTTGTTAAAGAAGGAACTGCAGATGCTGGAAAATCGAAGGTACACAAAAATGCTGGAGAAACTCAGCGGGTGCAGCAGCATCTATGCAGCGAAGGAAATAGGTGACTCCACAATCAGTCTGAAGAAGGGTTTCGGCCCGAAACGTTACCTATTTCCTTCGCTCCATAGATGCTGCTGCACCCACTGAGTTTCTCCAGCATTTTTGTGCACCATCTGCAGTTCCTTCCTACACATGGGGGTCTTGCATTCCGCTGCAGAAGCCCCCCCCCCCATCCCCAGGCCACAAAGGCTGAAGGCGGCCGGGCGAGGAGAGGGACGATGGTTCGTTGGACAATATGGGTGGAGGTGACAGCTGCAATGGGCCTTTGTAGCCAACTGCAGCTTAGTCTGTGAAAATGGCATGCACAGGTTATGGGGAGAAGTCAGGAGAATTGGGTTAGGAGGGAGAGATAGATCAGCCATGATTGAATGGCGGAGTAGACATGATGGGCAGAAAGGCCTAATTCTGCTCCTATTAAGGTCTTATGATCTTAAGAACCTGGCAACTCTTGCATGTGGTAATAATCTTACTGACCTCTATGCAAAACGGGAATTTCACTGTACTTCAGTACATGAGATGATGAAGAACCAATGAATCATCAAACCGTTGGAGGAACTTAGTGGGTCAGGCAGCATCTCTGGAGAAAGTGGATAGGTGACGTTTCGGGTCGGGACTCTTCTTCAGACGCAGGCAAGTGATAGGTGGACTCAGGTGAAAGTGGGGTGGAGTGAGGGACAAAGGCTAGGGGTGAAAAGGAGACGAACGGGTGTCAGACACGGAGAGAAGGTGGGTGGGGGGGAGTGAAGTGTAAAGCCAGAGGGAGGGGAAACGGGGAGGATAAAAGGGAAATATGGGACGGGGTTGGGAGGTGAGTCTACGAAGGAAGGAAAAGGCGCAGGGTGACTGGGGTGATGGGTGAGCTGGACCTTGCCGGTTGGTTCTGGTGGGTGAGTCGGGTTTTCCCGGTGGGTTCCCGGTCTGCGGTGGGGGTGAGCCGGCCTTGCCGTCTGGCATGGCCACGGCTTGCCGGAGTCCTCCTGCCGCGCGGCCTCATTCTGAAGGAGCATGCCGACCCAAAATGTCGCCTATCTATTCACTCCACAGATGCTGCCCGACCCACTGGGTTCCTCCAGCACTTTGGGTTTTGCTCATGATCCCAGCATCTGCAGTTCCTCATGTCTCCCGTGGAGCTACTGTTGCATAGTCTATCCTGGTCTGCTGGAATGGCTTCTTCCCAACAACCCATCAGACTGTGGAAAACGAAAGGGTTTAGATGCTGAGGTTGAACACAAAAGCGGTGTGCAGAATGTACAAAGAGGCATTAGGGTCATAGAGTGATACAGAATGGAAACAGGCCGTTTGGCCCAACTTGTCCACGCCAACTAAGATGCCCCATTGACACTAGACCCACCTGCCTGTGTTTGGCTCATATTCCTCTAAACCTCACCTATCCATGTATCAGTCCAAATGTCTCTTTAATGTTTATTTGGTGTCATCTCAAGCTTTGCCACCATTCCTGACCATGACCACTATGGACAGTGAGGGGCCGTGTTTTGAGGGACTCCCTGTGGACGGTGAAGCCTAATGAGTGTGGTGCAAGCCTGGGGCAGTGATTAGGTTCTGAAACACTGAATTCCCATTGAGAGCATAAAAATCTGGACAACAACAGCAGTGCAGCGGCAGGCCAGATCCTGGTGGATAAATTAACCCTTGCAGGCCAAATGCACTGGGTTAATTAGATACAGGGTCATGGAGTTTGGAAAGAGGCCCTTCTGCCCACCTTGTCCATGCCGGCCAAGGTGGCATACTAGGCTGGTCCCATTTCGCTGCATTTGGCCCACAGCCTCCCTATCCATATATCTGTCCAAACGCCTTTTATGTGCCCAATAATCAGGCAACTGAACCACGGGTGCCGGGGATTGTGGGGAGAAGGCAGGAAAATGAGGTTCAGTGGCAAAGATAGATCAGCCATGGTTGAATGGCAGAGTAGACTTGATGGGCCGAATGGCCTAATCCTGCTCCTGTCACATGATCCTACCAACAATGTGAGAGCGGTCCTGAGGTACTATCTAATATCGAGAGCTAATAGTTCCTGAAGAAATGAATGAAAGAGGAATAGCCCTTTTAATCACTCAATGGATGTAAATGTTACTGGTAAGGCCAGCTTATATTTGACATCTCTTTGTGACTTATAGGGCCATTTCTTGGTGTAGTTACCAGTCCACCATGCTGAAAATCTGGAGTAACTCAGCAGGTCAGACAGCATCACTGGAGAAAAGGAATAGGTGACGTTTCGGGTTGAGACCCTTCTTCAGTCTCGACCCAAAACATCACCTATTCCTTTTCTCCAGAGATTCTGTCTGGCCCGCTGAGCTACTCCAGCTTTTGGTGTCTATCTTTGGTTTACACCAGCATCTACAGTTCCTTCCTACACTGTGCCATACTGTAGTTCCATATAAACCAGACTACTTGAGGATGACTTCCTTCCCTGAAGAGCCTTTGTGAACCGGATGAGTTTTTACAATTTCCGTGGTTTCAAGGTTATCATGACCTGATCCTAACTTTAACTTGAAATACATTTAATTATTTAAATGTAAGATCCCCTGCTTCCTGGTCATTCTGACACGTGTCTCCAGATCAATAGTCCAGGTCTCTGGATACCAGGCAACTAATTTAAACAATGTGCTATTATGCATCTTAACTTTAGGGCTGGCAATGTGGTGCAGGGGTAGAGTTGCTGCCTTACAGCACCAGAGACCCCAGTTCTATCCTGACTACGGGTGCTGTCTGTACTGAGTTTGTACGTTCTCCCCGTGACCTGCGTGGGTTTTCTCCGGGTGCTCCGGTTTCCACTCACACTCCAAAGACGTCCAGGTTTGCAGGTTAATGGGCTTCGATAAATTGTATAAAATTGTCCCTAATGTGTGTAGGATAGTGTTAGTTTTCCATTTTCAAAGCCGCTGAGGAATGTCCATCCGACGCCGGAGTTCCAGCTTCACGGCAAGAGGGCCTGAAAACATCGGACTGGCTGCAAGGCCACAAATAGGCCCCGACCTCGGCTGGTCACGGAGGAAGAGGACTAAACTTTCTGGTGCCTTTCCCCACAGTGGAAAATTTTGATTCTGTTGTGGGGGGACGTTTGTGTTGAACTCTGTAATGTGTTGTGTCAATTTTTCTTTTACAATCTTTTTTCTATGGATTTACGGAAACTTATTATTTATTTTATGTAAAGCACTTTGGTTTCAACGCGAGTTGATTTAAAACGTGCTATATAAATAAAACTTACTTACTTACTTAGAGTGCTGGGATCGCTTGTCAGTGCGGACTCGGTGGGCCAAATGGCCTGTTTCCGTGCTGTATCTCTAAACTAAACTAAATCTGCTATTGTCCTAAACTGCAATTGTTGCACTAATTTACCAGTACTTACGTATGATTATATTTATCTATAATATGATTTTACTGGATTGTACGCAAAACAAAGAATTTCACTGTATCTAGGTACATGTGAGAATAATGTACCTATTGACTTACAATTGGAAAGGAACACGATCACATTGGCAGCAGGAACTTATACCTAAGTTTAGTTTAGTTTAATTTAGTTTAGTTTAGAGAGACAGCACGGAAACAGGCCATTTGGCCCACCAAGTGCAGGTTGACCATTGATCATCTGGTCACGCTCATTGTATGTTATCCCACTTTCTCATCCACTCCCTACACCATAGAGGCAATTTACAAAGGCCAACTAACCTACACTTATCCTGGACCAGACACAATGGAGCAATGACCAAGAAAGCACACCAGCGCCCCTACTTCCTTGAGAAGGCTTTGGAAGTTCAGCATGTCCCCAACAACTCTCACCATCTTCTACAGATGCGCCGTAGAAAGCATTTTATTGGGGTGCATGACAGCATGGTTTGGGAACAGCTCCATCCAAGGCCGCAAGAAATTGCAGAGAATTGTGAATGCAGCCCAGACCGTCACGCAAACCAGCCTCCCTTCTGTTGACTCCATCTACACCTCACGCTGCCTCGGCAAGGCCAGCAGCATAATCAAGGACGAGTCGCATCCCGGCCACTCCCTCTTCTCCCCTCTCCCATCAGGCAAGTGTGAAAACGCTCACCTCCAGATTTAGAGATTTCTTCCCAGCTGTTATCAGTCTACTGAAGCATCCTACCAACAAGAACGCGGTCGGTCCTGAGCTACCATCTACCTCATTGAAGACCCTGAGACTAACTTTAATTGGACTTTGTCTTACACTAAACGTTATTCCTTTTATCATGTATGTACACTGTCGACGGCTCGATCGTAATCATGTATAGTCTTTCTGCTGGCTGGTTTAGCATGCAACAAAAAGCTTTTCACTGTACCTTGGTACTCGTGACAATAAACTAAACTAAACTTAACCACAGTTAGAATACAGATCTCTCCTCTTTCTCTTTCTCTTTCTTTTCTAGGGTCTATTTCTTAACTCTTTTTCTTTTGTTTTTAATTTTGTTCTTATAGGGTCTTCGTCCTTTTTTGTTGTCACATTTTCTACACTCTCACTTTTTCCTTCACTTTCTTCTTTCTTTCAATCTTTTCCTTTTCTAGTGTAAAAAATAAATGGAGTACATTAATTGTAAGAAGACATAAGTGACGAGTACTAATGTATGTGGTTGTAATGTAATGTACTTCTAATAAATAAAAATTTAAAAAAAAGAAAAAAGAATACAGATCTCAGCATTATAGCGTAATAGTTCTATGGACAAAGTACAGTCCACAATGGGGTAGATGTGAATCTGAGAGTGTCATAGCTTATGGAAGGACTGTTCAGAACTGATAACAGAGGGAAAGAAGCTGTCTCTGAATCTGGAACAGCTTCTTCTCATCAACCATCAGACTGTTGAACACTACACAATACTATTATGAACTTCTTGGGTTGCACTAAGGGCTTTTATTTGGATTGGCATCATGGTTATTAACTTATTCAATTGGACGAGTTGGGCCAAAGGGCCTGTTTCTGCACTATATGATGTTAAGCCTCGAAATGCATCAGATTCAATATATCTTTAGTTCAGTTTAGTTTAGAGATACTGTGCCCAAAACAGGCCCTTCGGCCCACCGAGTCAGTGTCGACCAGCGATCCCCGAACACTTACACTATCCTACACACACAAGGGACAATTTCCTATGTAAAACGAAGCCAATTAACTTACAGACATGTAGGTGTTTGCAGTGTGGGAGGAAGTTGGAGTTCCCGGAGAAAACCCATGCAGGCCATAAGGAGAACGTACAAACTCCGTACAGACAGCACCCGTGGTCAGGATCCAACCTGGGTCTCTGGCGCCGTAAGGCAGCAGCTCTACCTCAGCTTGAAAGATTTTAAGATAATACCACTGGTGGCAATGATCTTTCTGCTGATTGAAGTGTCCTGGTATTTGTAAAGAATACATAGCATATCGGTCGAACATTAACTGTGAAGGTTAACATGAAGGCACAAAGATATTGAAACCCACCAAGGTGGACCTTTCCCCTGTGCTGAGACCCATGCCTTTGACCATCGTGTGTGTGAAGTTGGTCCCGCTTGAAGCTCAACCCGCTGGTGAGTTTGCAGAGACCTGCAGTTGGGAAGACCTGTACTCTCCAGGACTGTTGGCTGGCATGGACGGGTTGGGCCGAAGGGCCTGTTTCCACACTGTAAGTCTCTGTGACTCTGAATGGTAGCTTTACGGAATCCAGCCAAGTTGAGTCCAATGGATGCAGTAGGCTGTTCAGGTGGTCATGGGCCAAGATCCAGGGCTCTTAGCGTTTGCCATGGATTGAATGCCCATATCAAAAACATGGTCATCCCCCTTTTATAACAGGTAATTTCTGAGAGCAACGATAACATTGAATGAAGGCATGCTGCCTTCACTTCACATTTCAAAACTGAGTTGACACGTCCATGAAAAGAAGAGAGAAGCATGCATCTCAAAGGGTGTCATTTTGTGACTGAAGGTTACCAAAGTCTCCCTAAAGGGTTAAACAACAACACTGAATGTGGCACTGCGAGAGGGGAGGAGGGAGGAAAGGGCAAGTGAAGAGAAGAACGGGAACAGTATTGATCAGTGAACCAATAATCAAATATGGGCTTCTTGTAATCTATCACCATAATTTGTAATGATTACAAGCCTCTCCCTAACATGATTATTAGGAGTCAGACCAGCCATAAATTCAGTCGCTGGGACTGCTCCCTTTGTCTTGCTACATGAGAGCTAAAAATAATCCAGCGGTAAAATTTAAAACTAAACGCGCCAGGTGCCCAGGGTGTATGAAGCGTGTGCTGTGTGGCCGTCTTAGAATTGAAGCATGTAGAGTGACCTTTGCAAATCATAACTAGCAGCTCTCCCCGGCAAGAATATTGCTCGATCAGTTGTGAAAGGAATAATCGGATTTGTAGGGATGCCGGCCAAACAGATGGACAGGGAAGTGCGCACTGAGTGGGGGGTTGGGAAGAGAGCCATGTATCTCAATCTTTAAACCCAGTTAAATAAATGACCCTTTCAATGGGTTGTACATTTGTTACAGCCATTTGCTTACCGATAGGCAGGCCAGACGTTTAAGATGGAAGGAATTTATTTTCAGCACTGTACATGGGAGATGAGCATGAATCTATAGAAATTGTGTGTGCTATTTGCTAACGATAAAATAAACGGAATAGTATACTGCTCGGGGAAACTGGGGCCTTGTTTTTGTAAAGCTATGTTTATTGGCACCTGGTCAAAAAAAGAAATGGTGCATTATTATCACAATGTGAGCCATACAATATGGGTGGCACAGTGGCGCAGCGGTAGAATTGCTGCCTTACAGCGCCAGAGACCCGGGTTCGATCCTGACCACGGGTGCTTGGCTGTCTGGAGTTTGTACTTTCCCCCGTGACCTGTGTGGGTTTTCTCCGGGAACTCCAGTTTCCTCCTGCACTCCAAAGACGTGCAGGCTTGTAGGGTACTTGATGCGGTATAATTATAAATTGTCCCTATGTAAAATGTCAACATAACATCCCCACTTTGATATCCTCTGCCTCTACCACTGAAAGCAAGCATGCCTTTTGCCTTCTTCACCCACTGCACTAATTTGGGCGACAGGGTGACTCAACTGGTAGAGTTGCTGCCTTACAGCACCACAGGCCCGGGTTACATCCTGACTATGGGAGTGCTTGTCTGTACGGAGTTTGAACGTTCTCCCCGTGACCACATGCGTTTCCTCCAGGTCCTCCAGGTGCTCCGGTCTCCTCCCACATCCCAAAGGCATGCAGGTTTGTAGGTTAATTGGCCACTCTAAATTGCCCCGAATTTGTGAGGAGTATATGAGAAAGTGGGGTTAACTTAGAGCTAGAGTGAACAGGTGCTCAATGGTCGGACTCTCTGGGCGGATGGGCATGTTTCCATGCTGCATCTCTAAACAAACAAAATTAACACATGATAGCAGTAACTATCAACGACTAGATTTGTGCGACCAGCTCAGAGTGACGTTTACAAATCTGAATTACACTTTGCAACACACCTTGGCTAAACAAGCAGTTTTCTAAGCAAGATAACCTATTCTTGTTTCTGTGACTGAATCAGTCTGAAGAAGGATCCTGACCTGAAATGTCGCCAGTTCATTTCCTCCACAGATAGACTTCACACTTTAGACTTTTGGAACCTGGCCCTTCAGCCCACCGAGTCTGCACTGATCAGTTAACCCCTTACACTGGCACTATCCCACACACCAGGGACAATTTACAATCTCTATCGAGGCCAATTGACCTATAAACTTGCACATCTTTGGAATGTGGGAGGAAACTGGAGAAAACCCACGCGATCCCAGGGAGAACGTAAAAACTCCGTACAATCAGTACCCGTCGTCGGGATCGAACCCGGGTCTCTGGTGCTGTAAGGTCAGCAACTCTACCGCTGCGCCCTAGTGAGACCACATCTGGAGTATTGTGTGCAGTTTTGGTCTCCAAATTTGAGGAAAGACATTCTTGCTATTGAGGGAGTGCAGCGTAGGTTCACGAGGTTAATTTCCGGGATGGCGGGACTGTCATATGCTGAGAGAATGGAGCAACTGGGCTTGTATACACTGGAATTTAGAAGGATGAGAGGGTATCTTATTGAAACATATAAGATTATTAAGGGATTGGAAACATTTTCCTGATGTTGGGGAGTCCAGAACCAGGGGCCACAGTTTGAGAATAAGGGGTAGGCCATTTAGAACGGAGATGAGGAAAAACTTGTTCACCCAAAGAGTTGTGAATCTGTGGAATTCTCTGCCTCAGAAGGCAGTGGAGGCCAATTCTCTGGATGCTTTCAAGAGAGAGTTAGATAGAGCTCTTAAAGATAGCGGAGTCATAGGATATGGGGAGAAGGCAGGAACGGGGTGCTGATTGTGGATGATCAGCCATTATCACAGTGAATGGCAATTGGTCGAATGGCCTACTCCTGCACCTATTGTCTATTGTCTATTGTCTATTGCTGCACCACTATGCCGCTCTGCCTGATCCACTGAGTTCCTCCAGTACTTTGTGTTGTGCAGCAGTTTCCAGCGTTTGCAATCTCTCGTGTGTTTCCTGTGCTCAGCGTTTGGCCTTCAAGCTTCTAATCATCAATTGAGAAAGTAACATCAGACAAGACCCAGCCAATAGTCACACTGATCTCTGCTTCTTTAGCTGAACCAGGACAGATACTTTAACCTTGAGATGTTACACACACACACACTATGTTATTCATCATACACGCAAGAGTCTTTTATGGCTCAGATTGAAAAGAAAAAACTGTAATAAAAAGGAACTGGAGATGCTGGTTTATAACAAAGATAGACACAAAATGCTGGAATAACTCAGTGGGTCAGGCAGCATCACTGGAGAACATGGAGAGGTGATGTTTCGGGTTTTGGAATTTGAAATTTGGTGAAAGGGTCCCAATCCGAAACGTCACCCATCCTATTTCTCCAGAGATGCTGCTTGACGCTCTAGGTTATTCCAGTATTTTGTGTCCACCATTGAAAAGAGGAACCTTCCATTAGCAGCATGCTGTTCAAACCAGCCCCTAGTTTTAAATATGAGTCTTCTCAATTATACTGCGGGCATTGCAAGCTAGTTTCCGGCAGTGAGATTTAGAATGATGTGAATCTTACATCAACTTTGGGACTATTGATGGCTTGATAATTTGCAGCATAAAAGTCAATATATGTACACTTAATCTAAGACCTGGGGCAAAATTGGATTCTGCAGCACCTGTTCTTCAGGTACTGTGAGAGTCTTTTAAGGTTCAAGCAACTGTGGAATGTCCCCACAATTACTGACCATGCTCTGTCACTTGTGTCATAGTGAGGACAATTGAGTTTGCACAGTGAATGGCTCACAGGACACCTCGAGGATTAAAAGCCAGTTCAAAATTACTCGGGTGATTTAGGATTCCAGGCAGATTGTGATTTCTTTATGTGATTCCAGTGCGGTGATTTTGAATCTCAACAGTCCAGTTTAGTTTAGATACAGCACAGAAACAATCCCTTAAGCCCACCGGGTCCGCGCCGACCAGCGATCAGAACGTACACTAACACTTTCCTACACACTAGGGACAATTTACAATTTTTACCAAGCCAATTATCGTACAAATCTGTACGTCTTTGGAGTGTGGGAGGATACTGGAGCACGCAGAGAAAACGCATACGGTCACAGGGAGAACGTGCATACTTCGTACAGACAGCAGCTGGAGTCAGGATTGAACCCGGGTCTCTGGCGCTGTGAGGCAATGACTCTATCGTTGCGCCACCGTGCTGCCCAGTTGATGCTCTCTCTGCCAAACACCTGCAGGAAAACATAAGGGAGCCTCCATCATGCACCTCAATGCCCATCATTACCTCACCATCACCCTGTCAGTACCCACCACTACTGCCCATCTATCACCTGCCCACTACACCATAACTGACCCTCTATCACCCTCAAAGCCCATCTCTACTCTCCACCAACACCCTCTACAATGCCTACCTCTACCCAGTGTGTTAAAGGCCTGTCTCACGGGTTTGCAGTCATTGGCGGTGAAACAGGAAGTTTCTACCGCTCGTGGACCGCCAGAGACCGCGGGGTCGGTCCAACGCACACCGCAGGGGCCGTGCGGTGTTGATCCCAACACCGCACGGTGCTCACAAAAAACCAACAATGTCGAAAAAACTATTCCTACCGCACAGCCGCCGCCAGTGAGGCACGAGTGCGGCACGGGCACCGCCACAGCCGCCGCCAGTGCGGCACAAGCGCCGTGAGTCGAACTTTCACCGCCACAGCCGCCGCCACAGCGCCGCGAGCAGCACTACCGCCGCCACAGCCCCGCGATCCGAAATGATGTCATCGCGTAGCGCGTCGAGTTGCACGATGTCGTCATTACCCGACGCCGCAAGCTCGTGGAACCGGCCGTACGGAGATCACTCGGCCCCCGCGCAGCATCTGTGCGGCGCTCTCGTGGTTGCCGTGCGGTCCCCTCTTCCGGCGACACCGCGCTTCACCGCCAATGACCGCAAACACGTGAGTCAGAGCCTTTAGTAGCTCTATCTCTACTCCTCTGGCCGTGTGTAAAGGGCCTGTCCCACTGTACGATGGTAATTCAAGAGTTGTCCCGAGTTTTCCCCTGATTCGATCTCGGAGAATGTCCGTAGCGAGTCCGTAGGAGTTCGTGGATGTCTCGTAGCGGCTCGTCCGAGTAAAAAGTAACTATTTTTTTCATCACGAGTATTTTTTTACTCGTGGACATTTTTCACAGAGTTGAAAAAACGTCACGAGTTTACTAGATTTCCCGAGTACCTACCGTTACTCGTACAAGCCGCTACGGGACATTCACGAACTCCTACGGACCCGCTACGGACATTCTCCGAGTTCGAATCAGGGGAAAACTCGGGAGAACTCTTGAATTACCTCGTACAGTGGGACAGGCCCTTAAGGGCATCATTCATGAAGGTTGATATATCCTCCCCAGCCGTTGCTCCAAGTCTACTGGTCCCAGTCCCTACAGAAGTTGGCTCATGTTGCACAGACCTACAGGGAGCAGCGTACAGATGCAGATGGACATTATCGTGGATTTGGGCTCATAGAAGATCCAACAGTACAGCACAGGAGCAGGCCCTTCGGCCCAACGTGCCTGCGCTGAACAAGATGGCAAGTTAAACTAAGGCGTGGCACGGCGGCACAGCGGTAGAGTTGCTGCTTTACAGTGCCAGAGACCCGGGTTTGAACCTGACTACGAGTGCTGCCTATGCAGTGTTTAAACCCTGTGACCACGTGGGTTTTCTCCAAATACCCCGGTTTCCGACCACACTCCAAAGACATGCAGGTTTGTAGGTTAATTGGCTTCGATACAGATTGTAAATTGTCCCCAGTGTGTGTAGGATAGTGCTGGTGTACGGGGATGGCTGGTCGGCGCCGACTCGGTGGGCCGAAGAACCTGTTTTTACATTGTATCTCTAAACAAACTAACATCCTCTGCCTGCACATAATCCATATCTCTCCATTCCCTGAACATCCATGTGCCTATGGAAAAACCTCTTAAACATCACTATCTGCCTCCACCACCACCCCTGGCAGTGCATTCCAGGCACCCAACATCCTTTGTGTGAAAAACTTGCTCCGTACATCACCTTTTAACTTTGCCCCTCTCTCCTAAAAGCTATGTTGTCTAGACTTTGACATCTCTAACCTAGGAGAAAGGTCTTGACTGTCTACCATATATCTGCCTCTCATAATTTTATGTACTTAGAAACATGGAAACATAGAAAATATGTGCAGGAGGAGGCCATTCGGCCCTTCGAGCCAGCATCGCCATTCAATGTGATCATGGCTGATCGTCCCCAATCAATAACCCGTGCCTGCCTTCTCCCCATATCCCTTGATTCCACTAGCCCCTAGAGCTCTATCTAACTCGCTCTTAAATCCATCCAGTGACTTGGCCTCCACTGCCCTCTGTGACAGGGAATTCCACAAATTCACAACTCTCTGGGTGAAAAAGTTTTTTCTCACCTCAGTCTTAAATGGCCTCCCCTTTATTCTAAGACTGTGGCCCCTGGTTCTGGACTCGACCAACATTGGGAACATTTTTCCTCCATCTAGCTTGTCCAGTCCTTTTATAATTTTATATGTTTCTATAAGATTTCCCCTCATCCTTCTAAACTCCAGTGAATACAAGCCTGGTCTTTTCAATCTTTCCTCATATGACAGTCCCGCCATCCCAGGGATCAATCTCGTGAACCTACGCTGCACTGCCTCAATCACAAGGATGTCCTTCCTCAAATTAGGAGACCAAAACTGTACGCAATACTCCAGATGTGGTCTCACCATAGCCCTATGCAACTGCAGAAGAACCAGTTGTTTCCAGACATATCAGCATTTGTGGTCACAATGTAACCTGACTGGGGAACTGCAGGAAGAGGGGGGTATAATCAAGGAGAATATTTGGTGAGTGGGGTATATGGAAAGCAGGATACTTGCTCTCGGTATTTTCCCAGTGATGATCAATACCGCACTTGGAAGATTGTGTTCTGTTTTGGTCGCCCCACTATAGGAAAGATGCCATTAAGCTGGTAAGGGTGCAGAGAAGATTTACTTTTCTTTTTGCAACCTAATCAACAATGTCAGGATTAAGAAGTTTAGAGTTTCGAGAGATACAGCGTGGAAACAGACCCGTTGGCCCAGCGAATCCATGCCGACCATTGGTCACCCGTTCACACTAGTTCTATGTTATCCCACTTTCACATCCACTCCCTACACACTAGGGCCAATTACCTTACAAGCCTGCATGTCTTTGGAGAGTACAGGAGTAGGCCATTCGGCCCTTCGAGCCAGCACCGCCATTCAATGTGATCATGGCTGATCATCCACAATCAGTACCCCGTTTCTGCCTTCTCCCCATAATCCCCCGACTCTGCTATCTTTAAGAGCCCTATCTAGCTCTCTCTTGAAAGTATCCAGAGAACCGGCCTACACCGCCCTCTGAGGCAGAGAATTCTACAGACTCACAACTCTCTGTGTGAAAAAGTGTTTCCTCATCTCTGTTCTAAATGGCCGACCCCTTGTGGGAGGAAACTGGAGCACCCACGTGGTTCCAGCACAGTACAGACAGACAGTACAGACAGACTCCGTACAGACAGCACCCGTAGTCAGGATCGAATCTGGGTCTCTGGCACTTTGAGGCAGCAAGTCTACCGCTGTGTCACTGTGCACATCTTTAGATGAACAAATAAAATGCATCAGTCCACAGTACGATAGTGGGCACACTTCATGATCCCTGGGTGCAATTTAAGGGGCTTTACAATGCAGTACCGGCATGCCTTCCATCAATGGCTTACCGGGAGGGCACCACGAGGATTTAAAGCCTGCTCAAAGCTACTTGTGTGAAGAAATACATTGTTAATCTGGACTGCTCTTGAAGTCAGAGAACATGGCAGCTCTTCTGTTTAACAAAGCCATTTTTACTTTATTCCCTAACTCACACGGAGTACATTTTTCATCAACTCCCCAGGGTGCAATAAACCCTTTGAAGCCTGCAGTAGGACTGGTATACCACGAAGCATCCATGATGCTCGCCAACATTTCCCTCCTCTTCTGGATGGTCAAATGAAAAGGTCATTAAGGAACTATCCACAACAAAAACTGCGTCAAATATGGTGTATATATGACTGGAGAACGATTCAGATGTTTGGATTTTAAACCTTTGTAGATAGGCTCAGCGATGCTTCAATCTGTGCTGTTATCGTTAATGCAGCACAAAAATAAGAAAGGGAATTTTGTATTACATCCCTAAGCCCACATTTCAAAACAAGCACTCACTTTCTTTCACATTTGTTTCCACAAAAGAAATATTTCAATCATACATAGATACATAGAAATTAGGTGCAGGAGTAGGCCATTCGGCCCTTCGAGCCTGCACCGCCATTCAATACGATCATGGCTGATCATCCAACTCAGTATCCCGTACCTGCCTTCTCTCCATACCCCCTGATCCCTTTAGCCACAAGGGCCACATCTAATTCCCTCTTAAATATAGCCAATGAACTGGCCTCAACTACCCTCTGTGGCAGAGAGTTCCAGAGATTCACCACTCTCTGTGTGAAAAAGTTTTTCCTCATCTCGGTCTTAAAGGATTTTCCCCTTATCCTTAAGCTGTGACCCCTTGTCCTGGACTTCCCCAACATCGGGAACAATCTTCCTGCATCTAGCCTGTCCAACCCCATAAGAATCTTGTACGTTTCTATAAGATCCCCTCTCAATCTCCTAAATTCTAGCGAGTATAAGCCAAGTCTATCCAGTCTTTCTTCATATGAAAGTCCTGACATCCCAGGAATCAGTCTGGTGAACCTTCTCTGCACTCCCTCTATGGCTATAATGTCCTTCCTCAGATTTGGAGACCAAAACTGTACGCAATACTCCAGGTGTGGTCTCACCAAGACCCTGTACAACTGCAGTAGAACCTCACTGCTCCTATACTCAAATCCTCTTGCTATGAAGGCCAACATACCATTCGCTTTCTTCACTGCCTGCTGCACCTGCATGCCTACTTTCAATGACTGGTGTACCATGACACCCAGGTCTCGCTGCATCTCCCCATTTCCTAATCGGCCACCATTTAGATAATAGTCTGCCTTCCCGTTTTTGCTACCAAAGTGGATAACCTCACATTTATCCACATTATACTGCATCTGCCAAACATTTGCCCACTCACCCAGCCTATCCAAGTCACCTTGCAGTCTCCTAGCATCCTCCTCACAGCTAACACTGCCCCCCAGCTTAGTGTCATCCGCAAACTTGGAGATGTTGCTTTCAATTCCCTCGTCCAGATCATTAATATAAATTGTAAATAGCTGGGGTCCCAGCACTGAGCCTTGTGGTACCCCACTAGTCACTGCCTGCCATTGTGAAAAGGACCCGTTTACTCCTACTCTTTGCTTCCTGTTTGCCAGCCAGTTCTCTATCCACATCAATACTGAACCCCCAATACCGTGTGATTTAAGTTTGTATCCTAATCTCTTATGTGGTACCTTGTCGAAAGCCTTCTGAAAGTCCAGATACAACACATCCACTGGTTCTCCCCTATCCACTCTACTAGTTACATCCTCGAAAAATTCTATAAGATTCGTCAGACACGATTTACCTTTCGTAAATCCATGCTGACTTTGTCCAATGATTTCACCACTTTCCAAATGTGCTGCTATCCCATCTTTAATAACTGACTCTAGCAGTTTCCCCACTACCGATGTTAGACTAACTGGTCTGTAATTCCCCGTTTTCTCTCTCCCTCCCTTCTTAAAAAGTGGGGTTACGTTTGCTACCCTCCAATCCTCAGGAACTACTCCAGAATCTAAAGAGTTTTGAAAAATTATCACTAATGCATCCACTATTTCTGGAGCTACTTCCTTAAGT
>CM075989.1:19569336-19634572 GCA_038087875.1 Malacoraja senta
TAGATGTGTATATAGATATATGTATATATGCACATATATATAATATGTGTGCGCGCTTGTGCTGTTACACAAATGGCCGAGCGCTGAAAATCATCAGTGAGAAGCAACAACAACACTGGCTGTCGAAGAATAGACTGCTGCGTGCATCGCCTGCGTGAAAGATTCTCCTGCATCAAAACAAAGCAGTCCTCAATGCAACCGGGGAATGGCCTGGAACCGCCTGGCAACCCCAAGAATAGAAGGCAGCTCTTGCAAGTTAAAAAAAATGACGGAGGACAAACACCAGGCCACAAACCGAGTCCCTAAACGAACACGCCACTCGCTAATTCCAAAGCTGCAGGCCCCAAAACACATCTCTTCTCTCTCCCACCAGCCTCCCCTCTATCCCCTATTCTATATGCATTCAATTTACACAAAACTTATGTTTTTCGTCTTCATCCTGATCGATGACCCGAGAGTTCACCTTATATTGAGCCGAGAAACAAGGATGAATTCATTGCTGAAGTGTAGCTCTTTAAGCCGCCGCTGTACAGATTTGCTGCAAATGCAATGCGCCTGGTAGCACAAAGTCTGTACAGTAACTAATCAGCGTCTGATTGAAGCTTTGACTTCTACGAGTCCAAGCAAGGCCAGAGCAATTTTCTTGGTCTGAGTGTCCAGGGTTTGGGTTGGCTCCCCAGGGGAAAGGCAGGAAATACCAATAGATAGAATTAAGAGCTGCTGCTTTCTGCAGCTTATTAATTCAGTGCCTGCATTACAGAGAGTATTACTGTACAAAGGCTGACGAGAGTTCTCAACCCATGAAGGTTTACACTGCTTGCTCGGTTAAAGACAGCGAAAATAAATTAAAGCAGAAAATTGGAATTATTAAAAGAACAAAAATTGCGCAAATATTATTTGACAATTTAAAAAAAAAGCTAAAGAGCTTAATACAGTGAATTAAATATTCTCCTAAAGCCTGCTGCATAATTTTCAACATTGCCAGTATTTTGACAATGTTTCTCTTATCCCCCGACCCGGACCCTGAATGTGAATGAACAAACAAAAAAAAAATCTATAGAATTTTCTAGATTCAGTCTTGTGGTCACAAAGGATACCAATCTGTGAGCAAGGAAGCATGGGCTATGGTTCCCACAGGTCAATAAAATGACGGATGGGTCTCACTTCAGCAGCTGCAGAGGGCACTGACTCAATTCTCTGCTGAAATAGCTGAAAAGACAAATTAATACTGAAGTAGACAATATTGGATTGGACTGGCCAGAATGCACCAAAATAGACTGGAGCAGATGACTAAAACAAGGCTTCGTTACTTCAATCAGACAACAGGCCATCCCACTATGCGTTGAGGTATGTACACAGAATCGCGCCCATCTCGAAAGGCAATCTGCGCCTCGTATTCATGCTAATTAATTGATGACACCGAAGACATCCTCTATTTAAAACACTTCGCTAATGCAATTCGCCATGGCGATGGGAAGAATTTCATTTGCTGCAAAGTACATCCGTCTTTAACATCCGATTTCATGCCAATCATCTGTTGGTGTACTTGATCACACTTAGCCACTACTTTCAGCTCAACCACAAGCCCCAAAGGTTTGACCAAAATCAACCTTCTGGTCGCTCACTGCGTGTTGTGGTATTTAACGGCCATGGCAATTACTGCAAATTATTCCCATCTAGATGGTTCCCCCCCCCCCCTCTTCCATCTCCCAACCCTCTTGTAATTTTCTTCTTGAGACTCATAGAAACATAGAAACATAGAAAGATAGGTGCAGGAGTAGGCCATTCAGCCCTTCGAGCCAGCACTACCATTCAATATGATCATGGCTGATCATCTAAAATCAGTACTGCGTTCTTGTTTTTTCCCTTGATATCCCTTGATTCCCTTAGCCCTAAGAACTAAATCTAACTCTCTCTTAAAAACATCCAGTGAATTAGCATCCACTACCTTCTGAAGCAGAGAATTCCACAGATCAACAACTCTCTGGGTGATTTTTTTTTCCTCATCTCAGTCCCAAAATAGCCTACTCCTCATTCTTAAACTGTGACCCCTGGTTCTGGACTCCCCCAACATCGTGAACATTTTTCCTGCATCTAGCCTGTCCAATCCTTTAAGAATTTAAAAATGTTTCTATATGATCCTCTCTCATCCTTCTAAATTCCAGTGAATACAAGCCCAGTCGACCCATTCTTTCATCATATATCAATCACGCCATCGTGGGAATTAACCTGGTGAACCTATGCTGCACTCTCTCAATAGCAATAATGTCCTTCCTCAAATTGGGAGACCAAAATTGCACACAATACTCCAAGTGCTGTCTCATCAGGGCCCTGTACAACTGCAGTAGGACCTCCTTGCTCCTAAACTCAAATCATCTCGCAATGAAGGCCAACATGCCATTAGCTTACTTCACTGCCTGCTGTACCTGCATGCTTACTTTCTGTACCTTTCTAGACCATTCACTCTTTTAATCCTGCCTCTTAAGTTAAAGAAAGAATGTCTATTTATTTTCAACAAAAAGAAAGACTTGGTTATGACCCTGAAAGTAAGAGTCAACATTTTTGGGGTGGACTCCAGAAAACTTTCCTTCTGAGTTTACAATAGTTTAGAGATACGGCATGGAAACCTTCGTCCTTTCGTCCACTGAATCCATGCTGACCATTAATCACTCATTCACATATCTGTAGCTGGCCCTGATTTGTCCTGGTCTTTTCTTGCTTCCCTTTTCACCCCCTCCCTCCCCCCCACCCCCCCCCCCCCCACCCCTCTATCTTCGGTTTTAACCAGCATCTGTAGTTCATTCCTACACAGCCCAGATACAGGCCCATCGTCTCAACGCATCCATGTCGACCAACATACCCCATCTAACCTAGCCCCATTTACCCATGTTTGGCCCCTATACCTCTAAATCTTTCCTCTCCACGTATCTGTCCAAATGTCCTTCAAGTGCTGTTATAGCACCTGCCCCAACTACCTCCTCTGGCAGCCCGCTCCATTTACCCACCGCCATCTGAGTGAAATAGTCGGCCATCAGGTACCTATTAAATCTTCCCTCTCTCACCTTAAACTTATGCCCTCTAGTTTTTGATTACCTTATTCTGGGGAAAAAGACTTTATCCCTTACCCTATCTATTCCCCCCATGATTTTATACGTGCCAATGTTTGGTATCAGAAGGATGACAACCATTAACAGCTTTGGTATCGTTGTTTTAGGAAAGTTCAGGTGAAATGCTGCCTATGTTTAAAATGTCCAGCAATGTTCTGCATTATCCACCTCATAAATTGTCTCAGCCAACATTCTACCCTAACCCTTCTTCAGACTGAATAAGGATCTCAACCTGAAGTGTCACCCATTCCTTCCCCCCAGTGACACTGCCTGGACACATAATGCTGGAGTAACTCAACGGGTCAGGCAGCATCTCTGGAGAAAAGGAATAGGTGACGTTTTGGGTCGGGATCATTCTTCAGACTCAATTCACCGAGACTGGTTGCAAGGTACCTCTTGCTCAATGCTGATACCTAACTGACGTAGCACGTAATGTCCTTTGAAGTAATTCATAGTGAAAATGACAATAAGCAGATTAAACAAACATAAGGGCTCTTTCACCAGTTTATAATTTATATTGGAAACTCACATGAAGTACTATTTGGATTTCACTACTAAAAAGTCTATATTTGGAAAGATGTATGGATAGGAATGGTTTAGAAGGCTCTGGGCCAAATGCAGGCAAATGGGACTCGCCCAGAATGCCAACTTGGTCAGCATGGACATGGTGGGTTGATGGGCCTGTTTCCATGCTGTACAACTCCATTTTGTGTCTATCATCGGTGTAAACCAGCATCTGCAGTTCCATCCAACACATTTCATCTGCCCCACTGCAAAATCTCCTCAAGAAGTTCTCCTCCTCTCTCCGACGAGAGTTCTGCAATATTCTCTCTCGCTTCAGTCTGAAGAAGGGTCTCGACCCGAAACGCCAACCATTCCTTCCATCCAGAGATGCTGCCTGTCCCCGCTGAATTACTCCAGCATTTTGTGTCTATCGTTGGTGTAAACCAGCATCTCCAGTTCCTTCCTACACATCACTATTTATCCCTATGTTTAGTTCCGAAATACAGCATTGAAACAGGCCCACTGAGTACATGCTGACGACCCAACGACCCATTTACACTTATTCTACACTAATCTAATCCAACTTTATACTCTCCATGTTGATCTCAATTTCCCCCAGATTTTACCGCTCACCCACACACTAGGGACAATTTACACCAAGGCCAAACCGACCACCGATCACCCGTTCACACTAGTTCTATGTTATCCCATTTTCCAATCCACTTTGTTCACACTGGGGGAAATTTACAGAGGGCCAATTAACCTACACACACACACACACACACACACACACACACCTTTGGGATGTGGGAGGGAACCGGAGCACCAGGAGGAAACCTGAGAAGTCACAGGCAGAACGTGCAAACTCCACACAGACAGCACCTAAAGTCAGGATCGAACCTGTGTCTCTATGGCGCTGTGAGGCAGCAGCTCTACCAGCCACCCACTTAAAACACTTCCATTTCCATTTCTCAAACATTATCATTGTGAATTAGCAAAAATATGATTTTACTATTTTACATCTTGCAATTTTCTTAAATAGGTGATAGTGGATACTGTGTTACTACCGCCTGTAGTAATATGGACAGAGAAGAGAGTGACAATATTACTCTACAAGCTGCTTTAATGATGAACATAATGAAGGAGCAAAATGGTGTGGTAATCTAGGCGGAGCTACAGGGTCAGGCTAGGATATTATTCATTGGAGCACAGGAGGGTGATCTTACAGAGGTCTATAAAATAGGTAAATTGGCCATTGCAAAATGCCTCCAGTGTGCCAATATGTGGTAGAATCTGAGGGGGGGATGGGGTTGATGGGAATGTGGGGCAAATCAAACATGGGTTCACGAGGTTAATTCCCCGGGATGGCGGGACTGTCATATGAGGAAAGATTGGAAAGACTGGGCTTGTATTCACTGGAGTTTAGAAGGATGAGGGGGAATCTTATAGAAACGTATAAAATTATAAAAGGACCGGAAAAGCTAGATGCAGGAAAAATGTTCCCAATGTTGGGGGAGTCCAGAACCAAGGACCACAGTCTAAGAATAAAGGGGAGGCCATTTAAAAGTGAGATGAGAAAAAACTTTTTCACCGAGATTGTTGTGAATTTGTGGAATTCTCTGGATGAATTTAAAAGAGAGTTAGATAGAGCTCTAGGGGCTAACGGAATCAAGGAATATGGGGAGAAGGCAGGCACGGATTACTGATTTTGGATGATCAGCCATGATCACAATGAATGGCGGTGCAGGCTTGAAGGGCTAAATGGCCTCCTCCTGCACCTACTTTCTATGTTTCTATGTTTCTATCACCCCGTGACTCTATAAAAGAATTAAGAAAAATTGGTTAGAAAAAAAGCAGCTAACACGGAAAGACAAATCGACGAATTCTCCTCCGCACTTGAAAAATGCTTAAAGTACAGCGTTTTTCACTGAGTGACCAAGCTTGTTATTTATAGCATCAGTTCTCGGCATCACTTGGAACATTTTCTTACAAAATTCACTGTGACTATAAACTCTTCAATCACCACTCGCGAACACATAACTTCACCCTGAAAATTCACTGCACTTCTCAGAGAAATAACCGAGTTACTGAGCGTACGGTGGATCTGTACGGAAATGCTGGGGACATGGATGCTCCTCATGACAACCTTTCAATCACACACACACACACACTCATTCAAACACACACACACATGCACACACACACGCACATTCATTCAAACACACACGCGCATACACAAACACACACACACATTCAAACACACACACACATGCACACACACACATTCATACACACACATGCACACACACATGCACACACACACACTCATCCAAACACGCACACACATTCAAACACACACATTCATTCAAACACACACATGCACACACACATTCAAACACACACACACTCATTCAAACACACACATGCACACACACACTAATCCAAACACACACACTCATTCAAACACACACACACACACACACACTCATTCAAACACACACATGCACACACATATATGCACACACACATGCACACACATACATGCACACACACACATTCAAACACACACACACACACACACACACATTCAAACACACACACACACTCACATTCAAACACACAAATGCACACATAGTCATTCAAACACACACAGTCATTCTCAAACCACATAGTCATTCTCAAACACACACACACCCAGTCACACTCAAACACACACACACTCTCAAAGACAGAAGTCACACCCACAGTCACTCAAACAAATACACACACATAATCACTCTCAGACACACACATACAGTCACTCACACTCACACACACACGCACAGTCACTCAAATGCATACATGCACGCACAGAGTCACACTCAAACACACACACACAAAATTCATTTCTGGGAAGAAAGTTTTCAATCCACATTTTTTGTAAAAGAGATTCATTTACAAACAAACTAGCAACCAAGTGGAATTCACCTGTTATCAGAACCTTTAAATAAACCCAGAATAGCAGTGACTATTTATTGTATAAAGTGTTTGCTTCACAGCTGAGGTCCTAACATTGGAATTCCTAATGTGTAGGAAGGAACTGCAGATGCTGGTTTACATCGAAGATAGACACAAAATGCTGGAGTAACTCAGCGGGACAGGCAGCATCTCTGGAGAGAAGGAATGGGTGAGACGTCTGAAGAAGGGTCTCTGGATACTTTCTTTTATTTTTTATTTTTTATTTTTATTTATTAGAAGTACATTACATTACAACCAATTACATTAGTACTCATCACGTATATCTTATTACAATTAATGTACTCCGTCATTTTTTACACTGATAAAAAGGAAAGGTTGAGATTAAGAAAAAAGAGAAAGTGAAGGAAAATAGTGAAGGTGTAAAAACGTGACAACAAGAAAGAACAGAGACCCTGTAGAAAAGAAATTAAAAAGAAAGGATTAAGAAATAGACCCTAAAGAAGAAAGAAAAGAGAAAGAGGAAAAAAGAAAAAAACAAATACTTTGTTATAAGCATCACGCAAATGGGATATACCAACTCTCCAGCTTTCATCCCCCTTTACCTGACCTCAGTTTTTTTTAAAGTACTTTTGCGCCCTATACTTGTAATAATTCTATAAATGCAGACCACGTCAGGTGGAAGTGATCTGGTTTACCTGCCAGGAGGAGTCTTATCTCTTCTAGGTGTAATGTTTCAAACATATTTGAAATCCACATGTTTATAGTTGGTATTGGAGCGTTTTTCCAGAATTTTAGGATTAACTTTTTTCCAGTTATTAACCCGTAATCTATTAATTTCTTTTGAAACACATTTAGTTCAGGACTATCATCCGTTGTTCTGAAGAATCCATTCTGCTTTTGGTATCAGTTTTATTTTAAATAATTTTGTAAAGATTTCAAAAATTTCAATCCAAAATTTTTGAATTTTTGTACAAAAAACAAATGAGTGCGCTATAGTAGCTTCTTGAGATTGACATTTATCACAAATGGATGATACATTTGGGAAAATTTTATTAATTTTAGTTTTGGAATAATATAATCTATGTAAAATTTTAAATTGTATTAAAGTGTGTCTTACATTAATCAAACATTTATGCACGTTTAATAAATGTTCATTCCACCTTTCCTTTGAGATTTTAACAGCTAATTCTTGTTCCCAGTCTCTTCTAATACCTTCCGTAGATGGTATTTCTACATTTAAGATAATATTATACAAATATGATATTAAGTTTGCTGATTCAGCCTTTATCTGCATTGCTTCATCCAATACATCTGCTGGGATATTATAATGATCTTTTGTATATTTTTTCAAATAGTCACATATTTGAAAATATTTAAAATATTGATTATTTCCCAGTTTATATTTTATTTGTAATTGTTGGAATGATAGTAATTTTCCAGTTTCATACAAGTCACCGAACATTTTAATTCCTAGTCTATCCCATTGTATAAAAGATTTGTCTGTAATAGAGGGATTAAAGGACAAAGGACAAAGGACAAAGGACATTTATTGTCACATACACCAAATGATGTAGTGAAATTTGTTCTTGCCATGCAGCACAAATAGACACAACATTAAAGAAATTTAACATAAAACATAAAAACATCCCCCCACAATGGATCCCACAGTGGGGGAAGGCACAAAGTCCAGTCCATATCCCCTTGTCCTCCCATAGTCTGGCCTATATAGGCCTCCACAGTCGCCGCTACGGGGGCCGATGTTACAGGCCCTTCTTCGCCGGGTGATGGTGCTCCTGCGTCGGGAGAACCCTCTCAGCAGCTTGGGACACCTGGAACGGCCGTCTCCCTACTGGAGTCCGCGGCTTCCGAAGCCGACAGGCCGCGCTCGATGGAGCTCCACTACTGGCGATCTCGTCGCGAGATCCCAGGCTCCCGATGTAAAGTTCAGCGCCACTGCCTGCAGCTGACCGCTCCACAGACCTATGTTCACCGGCGGTCCCAGCTCACCGGAGTTCCAGCGCGGCGACCCGGGCAAGGCATCGCCCGCTCCGCTCCGCGATAGCGCTCCAGCACTGTGCCGCCGCCGAAGCCGAGGTTCTGGGCGGTCCCCTCAGGAAACGCTGCTCCAGGCCCGCTGGTAGGCCGCGAGGACAGGTCGAAAGTGCAGCCCGGAGAAAAGCTGCCTCTCCGACCAGGTATGGACCCTAGAAAGTAGTTTCCCCCTCCCCCCCTCCCCCCACACCCCCCCCCCATAAAAAAGAATAGAACTCCTAAAAACAAAACAACTAACTAACTAAAAATTAAAAGAAAGATGAAAAACAGACAGCTGCAGGCTGGGCAGCCATACCACACAGGACGGCGCCCTCTATTAAACGAAGGGTTATTAACTATTGGAGATAAAAGCTATAGATTTCTTAATTTTAAATTTTGTTTTATTTGTTTCCAAGTTCTGATTGTACTATGTATAATTGGGTTTTTGTTATAATTTATGTTATTCAGTTTCATTGGTGAGAGGAGGATCGCTCCAATGTTACCAGAGGAGCAGTCCTCTCTCTCCATTACAATCCAGTCCACTTGCTGGGCAGAGTTGTCCATCAGTTGGATCATATTTTTAATATTTACTGACCAATAATAATACATGAAGTTAGGGAGTGCTAAGCCCCCTAATAATTTAGCTTTGTTCAAGTATGTTCTTTGTATTCTATGGGATTTATAGTCCCATATAAAATTAGTAATGTCTGAGTCCAATTAAAAAAAAAACTTCTTTGGTAGGTATATAGGAATCGATTGAAATAGGTATAAAATTTGTGGTAAGAAGATCATTTTTATTGCATTTATTCGGCCTATTAAAGACATCGGGAAGCGTTTTCAAAAATTTAATTAATGTATTTAATTTATTAAGTAGAGGATCATAATTTGCTTTGAACATGCCTTGATATGTTCTGGTGATTTCAATACCCAAGTATTTAAATTTTTCTGTAGCTATTTTAAAAGGGAATTTTAAAAGATGTGTTGAGTCTTTCGGTTTTATTGACATAATTTCACTTTTATTCCAATTTATTCTGTATCCAGAAAAGGATCCAAAGTCCTCAATTAGATTTAATATGTTTGGTATAGTAATTTGAGGTTTTGTAATGTACAATAATATATCATCCGCGTATAAAGATATTTTATTATTTGAGTATTTAATATTATACCCATGGATATCTGGATGTGTTCTAATTTTTTCTGCTAAAGGTTCAATTATGAGAGCAAACAACTGTGGTGATAATGAGCACCCTTGTCTGTTTCCCCTTGATAGTTGAAATTTCGAGGATAATATGTTATTAGTCTCTGGATACTTTTAAGAGAGAGCTAGATAGGGCTCTTAAAGATAGCGGAGTCAGGGGATATGGGGAGAAGGCAGGAACGGGGTACTGATTGGGGATGATCAGCCATGATCACATTGAATGGCTCAAAGGGCCGAATGGCCTACTCCTGCACCTATTGTCAACCTGTAACGTCACCCATTCCTTCTCTCCAGAGTTGCTGCCTGACCCACTGAGTTACTCCAGCATTTTGTGTCTATCTATTGGAATTCTTAACATGTTTACCTCTGAAATACCTGACTGGTGCTGTAAGGCAGCAACTCTGGCGCTGTAAAGGGCCTGTCCCACTTAGGCAATGTTTTAGGCGACTGCTGGCGACTGACAATGTCTACGACAAGCTACAACAACTTACCACCTAGTCGATGTCAAGCTACAGCAAGCTACCGACAACCGGCGACCCATTAGGATGTCCACCTACGACCACACCTACGAAAACCTACGACCACACAGGCGACAACCTACGACAACCGAAGTCAACCTACGTCCACCCGCGACAAGCTACGACAAGCTGTGACCCTGTCGGCGACAACTGAAGACAATTCAGTCGCCGGTACCTGTCGCCGATTGACGTAGGTAGTCGCCAATGGAATTCACCGCCGTCAGCACCAGCGACAACCTATGTCACCTGGCAACAACCTATGACATCCTGGTGACCTACTACCACCGCACGTACGTCACAAGAATACAAGCTACGATCCATGGGGTCAAAACAAATGTCCCCGCTAATTTTTCATCAAATTAGCGGCGACCAGAATGACGTTACGACTTGTTGCGAAACTGAGGAAACTACTCACGACCCTGCAGGCGACACCCCGGCAACCACCGGCGAACATGTGGTGACCATGTGGCGACCGCATAGTCTCCTGTAGTCGCCTAAAAAATCGCCTGTGGGACAGGCCCTTAAGACAGCAACTCTACCGCTGTAAGGCAGCAACTCTGATATGAAGAAAGACTGGATAGACTTGGCTTATACTCGCTAGAATTTAAGAGATTGAGAGGGGATCTTATAGAAACGTACAAAATTCTTATGGGGTTGGACAGGCTAGATGCAGGAAGATTGTTCCCGATGTTGGGGAAGTCCAGGACAAGGGGTCACAGCTTAAGGATAAGGGGGAAATCCTTTAAGACCGAGATGAGGAAAAACTTTTTCACGCAGAGAGTGGTGAATCTCTGGAACTCTCTGCCACAGAGGATAGTTGAGGCCAGTTCATTGGCTATATTTAAGAGGGAGTTAGATGTGGCCCTTGTGGCTAAAGGGATCAGGGGGTATGGAGAGAAGGCAGGTACGGGATACTGAGTTGGATGATCAGCCATGATCATATTGAATGGCGGTGCAGGCTCGAAGGGCCGAATGGCCTACTCCTGCACCTATTTTCTATGTATCTATGTAACTCTACCGCTGTAAGGCAGCAACTCTGGCACTGTGCAGTCACCCCTCTCTTCTGATTAAATACACAGTATATACCTGAGGTATGGTTTTTATCAGTGGAGCACTTACTGTAGTATTTTTTGCCAAGGTTTAAAGCACCACAATAGATAAAATGCCCAGGTTGCAAGTGACAGGTGTACTGTCAGAGTTACATAATGAGATATGTCTTTCCTGATGGAGGTTGCAATGAAGGGTATATCCCAGAGGAGGGTCTTTCTTTGTCGTTGACCTGCAGTGATGTACAACTGTTTTATTGCAGATATTTACAGGTAGAATAAGTCAACTGGACAGAAACATTGAAAAACAGGTTCGAAAAACACAGAAGCTCTGAAATTTATAAACGGTTGGTGCGTTTAATTTACCGTACTTTGCAAAGAAAACAATCAAACGCCTCACTGTGAGCAAACAGTGAGACAGGACTATCTCTGGCAGACGACGGCACGGTGGCGCAGCAGTTGAGTTGCTGCCTCACAGAGCCAGAGACCCAGGTTCGATCCTGACCATGGGTGCTTGTCTATATGGAGTTTGTACGTTCTCCCCGTGACCTGCATGGGTTTTCTCCAGGTGCTCCGGTGTCCTCCCACACTCCAAAGACGTCCAGTTTTGTAGATTAATTGGCTTAGTATAATTATAAATTGTCCCTATTGTGTGTAGGATAATGTTAGTGTGTGGCATGAACTCGGTGGGCCGAAGTGGCTGTTTCCGAGCTGTATCTCCAAACTAAACTAAACTACAGCAGTGTGCAGAATGTGCAAATAAGCATTAGTGTCACAGAGTCACAGAGCACAGAAACAGGCCCTTCGGCCCAACTTGCCCATGCTGACCAAGGTGCCCTGTCTATGCTAGTCCCACCTGCCCGCGTTTGACCCAAATCCCTCTGAACCTTTCCTAACCATGTACCTGTCCAAATGTCTTTTAAATGTTGTTCTGGTTTCTTAAAAAGGAAAATAGGGCGGCACGGTGGCGCAGCGGTAGAGTTGCTGCTTTACAGCACTTACGGCGTTGGAGACTCAGGTTCGATCCTGACAACGGGTGCTCTCTGCACGGAGTTTGTACGTTATTCCCGTGACCACGTGGGTTTCCTCCAGGATCTTCGATTTCCCCCCGCACTCCAAAGACGTACAGGTTTGTAGGTAAATTGGCTTGGTATAATTGTAAATTGTCCCTAGTATGTGTAGGATAGTGTTCATGTGCGGGGATCGCTGATCGGCGCGGACTCAGTGGGTCGAAGGGCCTGTTTCTGTGTTGTATCTCTAAACTAAATTAGACTAAACTCTTGCTAAGAAAATTGATACCAGGAATTCTAGGGTTAACATATTCTGAGGCTTGATACAAGGCACTGGGCCTGTACTCACTGGAGTTTAGAAGGACGAGGAGGGACCTCATTAAAACACTGAATAGTGAAAGGCCTGGATAGAGTGGATGTGGAGAGGATGTTTCCACAAGTGGGAGAGTCTGGACCAGAGACCACAGCCTCAGAATAAAAGGACGAACCTTGAGAATGGAGATGAGGAGGAATTTCTTTAGTCCGGCGGTGGTGAATCTGTGGAATTCCTTGCCACGGATGGCTGTGGAGGCCGTCAATGGATATTTTTAAAGTGGAGATTGACAGATTCTTGATTAGTATGGGTGTCAGGGGTTATGGGTAGAAGGTAGGAGAATGGGGGTGAGAGGGAGAGACAGATCAGCCATGGTGGTGTAGACTTGATGGGCCGAACGGCTTAATTCTGCTCTGATAACTTATAAACATGAACTAACTGACACAAAACCTAATGGGCAAATTGACCCTTTTCAGTGCTTTAGTATTGTACAATTCAATTGTGTTCTGTTGAGAATAGAACCTCCAATATTATTCTCCCTCTCTCTCTCTCCTTCCTCTGTCTCTCTCTCTCTCTCTCTCTATCTCTCTCTCTCTCTCTCTCTCTCTCTCTTTCTTACGCTCTAGTGCAAGAACTATTCCAGGATAATACAACAGAACATTTAGGTAGAGACTAGAATTACGAATGTGGGCCCAGAGTGTGCCTTGTAAATGCTGCAAATATCTCATCTGCTAACCGAAAAATCAATTCTTATGACCGAATACCAATATACACCAAAAAGAAGCACCCCTGACAATTAGTGTGGGCTTTCTGGTACACACCTCTTGATAATTTGATATCGATCCGATCTGTATTTAACCAGAGGAGTATTTGGCGAGCGCAGCCTCAAAAATAAAACATCTGCGCAGAGGATATCAATTATTTAAGCAGAAAGCTGAAACCAGTCAGAAACTTTCATCTCGTTGTTTGGCTTCAAAGCTTAATGTGAATGGTATTCCTTTTGAACAGCCTCTGGTAACGTATAATGAGGAAAGGCATGAGGGTTCTTACTCAAACTAACTTTGATGAGTGATGAGTTTATCACATATGATGTCCATCTTTCCAGATACAGATATGAGTATTTATAATTCGTTTGTACCGCAGGGTTTTAATTTTGGAATATTTGTTTGTATTAGACACTACTTTAGACTTTAGAGATACAGAGCGGAAACAAGCCCATTTTGACCCACTGAGTCAGTGCCAACCAGCGATCACCCCGTACACTAGCACTATCCTACACACTTGGAACAATTTATAATTTTTTACCAAATCCAATTATCTTACAAACCTTTACGTCTTTGGAATGTGGGAGAAAACCAGAGCACCCGGAGAAAACCCACAAGGTCCAAACAGAAGTCTCTGGTGCTGTGAGGCAGCAGCACTACCAGCTGCACCACAGTGCCACCTAAATTGTTGAGGGAGGGAATTAGTTACTGAGAAATAAGTCGGGGAGCGGAATTGCTCGGAGCTAGCAGAGCGGCGATGGACTAAACAACCCCGTTCTGCGTTGTAAGAAAAATACATTGGTGCATTGATGTCTTGCCCCGCGTTGCCTTCAAACACATCGCAATGCCCTTTGAGAGAAAGACTCTTGCACGCAGGTCTCACCAGCTATCTTGATGTCCTCCTTCCCCATTGCCCTATTGATCGCCCTTCATGATTTACAAAGCAAGTGGCACTTGAGAAGGGGGGGATGAATGGTCAGGACAGCCCGCTGTATGCCCTTCTTCCCTGCTAATCACCGAGGAAATAGTGAATCCGCACATCACATCATACTGGGGTCAATAATGAGCCAGCCTCGCAATACATAAACGCCACTAAGTGGATTTTTTAGTGGCACAGTCGCTGGATGGGAAACAAATAGGTTTAATTCTAATGGAACACATTTTGCAATGGAGAGAGCGGTGACAATCTTAATCTAACATCCAGGTATGCAACAAGCATTGAAGTTACGTTTTCAAAAACATATTTCATTTATCCAAGAAATCCATAGGCAATTTTCACTTCAGGGAGCATACAATAGGGTGAAAACAGATGGAATTTAGGCTTTTATAAGAAATCTTTTATTTTCTCCCACATAGAACAGATTAAGTTATCATTCATCAAATCAGTAAATTAGACAAAGTATAATTGAATAGTCTGAAGAAGGATCCCGACCCAAAACGTCACCCATCCATGTCCTCCAAGGATGTTGCTTGACCCGAAGAGTTACTTCAGCATTCCTCTGTCATTTATTAATTCTACATTCTTGTGCTTTTTTTCTGCTGATAACATTATTGTACTAAATTCATTCTTGACATAATGACTACACAGCTGTTGGAATGTCTTTCCGTAGTAGAAATTGGTGAACTAATTCTTTTAGAATTCTTAAGTAGTTTACAATATGCTTTATTTTTCCATTCTGGTCAATATTTAATTCTGTTGTCTTCTGTAAGTTATAATTTGCCAATTTTAGCATTTTTATGACACAACTCGGTACACTCTAACATTTTTAGTGCTGTTGCCAAGGCAACGGTATTGAGGCCTTGTTCTGTGGAGCCTCCTTCCTGAGAACCTCAGACTTACCTGTTTTCTCTCTTTGAAATTCATCCCCAAATTTATCTTTATGGCAAAGCTTTCAATTGCTTCTCTCCCCAGTAGGTAGTGTCCAACAGATACAGGATGAAGGGAACAATGTCCAGTGCAAGATAAAGTATGGTAAAGTTCGACTACAGATAGTTTGAAGGTCTCTAATGAGGTATTTTGGAGGTCAGGGTCGTTCTCTAGTTAGTGAGAGGATGGTTCAGTTGCCTGATAACAGCTGGGAAGAAACTGTCCCTGAATCTGGAGGTGTGCTTTTTCACTCTTGCCAAATGGGAGAGGGGAGAAGAGGGAGTGTCTGGCTCTGCAAAGCAATCTCATCTCTTCACTTTCGTCTCGTTTCAAACGTCTCGGGATATTTCCTCGGTTATGGACGCTATTAATTTTATCATGGGATCTAGATTAGTGCACACAAGTGCTTCGCATTTCTGATAGCACTCCAGTGAATTCAAGGCACTGACTGCTTCAAGGTTTCCATCACCCAGTTGAAATACATCTATTCCTCGTGACCAATTTTAAACTTTTTTCAGACCCAGCCTTGGCAATTATCATCATCGTCAAACAGCAGGAGAAAATGACAAGTTATGTAATGCAGAATTGATTTTTCGCACATTAATACTTGGCTGCCAGTACCAATTTGGAAAAAGTCTGAGTCTGTTACAAGATACAGAACTGTTTGGCCATTCATTTCATTGGCCTTGAAGTGATAAACTGGGATAACAATTACTGCAAGTTATCAAGGAAAAGGTATCTTGCTATTTCCCCTGAACTGCTTGCAAGAACCAAATCTAATGGAGCTATCTTGAAGTTTTAAGTACAGTTTTAAAGACACAGCATGGAAACAGGCCCACTGGGTCATGTGTACATCCATCACTCACCCAGTTCACACTAGCTCCCTGCTATCCCACTTTCGCATCCACTCCCGCACGCCAGGGGCAGTTTACAGAGGCCAATTGACCTTCAAACCTGCACGAATTTTGGAGGAAACCGGAGCACCTGGAGGAAACCCATTCGGTCCGATGAAGAACGTGCAAACTCCACGCAGAGTGGATATGAAAGTGGGATAACGTAGAACTAGTGTTAACGGGTGATCGAAGGTCATCGTGGACTCGATGGACTGTAGGGGCCTGTTTCTATGCTGTCTCTCTAAACTAATCAGCAATCAGAGTGCAGCGAGGTAATCAGAGTGTAGCGAGGTAATCAGAGTGCAGCGAGTAATCAGTGGCAGTTGGAACGGAAGGGACGTCACGACCGCGGTGCCACAGGTGCCACAGGTGCGGCCCAGGGTTGTCACCGAGGGAGGAAGGACGGAGCCGCGGCTCGAGAGGCTAACAGAGCTAAGAGGTAGGCCACGCACTGCAAGGGAGCAGTGGACCAGACAGAAAGAGCGGACGGAATTACCACTAGACAGCCAAACCAGTAGGTAATTTACGGCTGGGGTAAGTACTTTCCCATTTATAGGAGGTAGGATTATATAAATAAGGGGTGTTTTAATACAGTAATCCGGGTAGGGGATTCTTAATAGGACCAGTTAATTACTTATATAAGATGGGCGGCCAGGAGATGTGCCAATACTGTGAGATGTGGGAAATTGTCGACACCATTGATGTAGATGATCCCTACAGCTGCAGTAAGTGTTTGAAGCTAGCGGAACTCGAGCTCCGCATTGATGAGCTGGAGACCCAACTTCATACGCTGCGGTGCATCAGGGAGGGGGAGTATTACCTGGATGTTTTGTGCCAGGGGATGGTCACACCGACCAGTTTAACTAATTCAGTAGTTAGTGAGCAGGGAAAGGAAGGTGTGGCCATAAGCGAGGCAGGTAGGGGGAACCAGGAGGAGATGCGGCAGGAGCCACAGCCCTTGTCCCTGACGAGCATGACCGAGGCTCTTACTCAATGTGAGGACGGGATCAGGGGCTGTGGGAGGGATGAGCAACCTGGCTGCAGCACCGTGGATCAGGGGGCCATTCAAGAGGGGGGAGTTAGAAGAAATGCCGTGGTGATAGGGGATAGTATTATTCGGGGGGTAGATAAGGTTCTCTGCGGCCAGCAGAACATGTCCCGAAGGCTGTGTTGCCTACCCGGTGCTAGGGTTAAGGATATCTCTGCGATGCTGGAGAGAAATTTGCAGAGTGAGCGGGAGGATCCAGTGGTCGTGGTCCATGTGGGGACCAATGACATAGGAAGGACGAGGAAGGAGGATCTGCTGAACGAGTTTGAGCAGTTAGGGAATAAATTAAAAAGCAGAACCTCGAGGGTACTGATCTCCGGATTGCTACCTGAGCCACGGGCCAAATCGGCGAGGGTACGAAAAATTAAAAAGCTGAATGCGTGGCTCAAAGACTGGTGTGGGAAAAATGGGTTTGGTTTCTTGGGCCACTGGCACCAGTACTGGGACAGGGGGATCTGTTCTGTAAGGACGGACTTCACCTGAACGGTGCTGGGACTGGGGTCCTGGCAAATCATATAACTAGGGCAGTAGAGAGGTCTTTAAACTAAGTAGCGGGGGGGAGGTATCAAGGGGGGTAATAACGGCAGGGGTAGAGGAAATAGAGCAGGGTATCAGTGGGGAAACGGAAAATCAAAATGTGACAGGAGGATCCAGAATGTGTGAAGATAAAGCTCTAGATGTAAAAGGGGCAAAAACAGAAAGGAAGGGTAGTAAAAATCATCTGAAAGTGCTGTATCTAAATGCACGGAGTATTCGAAATAAGATAAATGAATTAACGGTGCAATTAAGTACATATAGTTATGATATTGTGGCCATTACGGAGACATGGCTGCAAGGGGATCAGGATTGGGAGTTAAATATAGAGGGGTACTCGACAATTAGAAAAGATAGACAGGAAAGAAAGGGAGGAGGGGTGGCCCTTTTAATAAGGGAGGGAATAACGGCAATAGAGAGGAAGGATATTGCGTTGAAGGATCAGGATAGTGAAACAGCTTGGGTACAGATAGAGAATAACAAGGGGAAAAAAACACTAGTGGGTGTAATTTATAGACCTCCAAATAGCTGTGACGCTGTTAGTCAGAACATAAATCTGCAAATAGTTGACGCATGTAAAAAGGGAACTGCTGTAATCATGGGGGACTTCAATTTTCATATTAATTGGGCAAACCAAACTGGGCAGGGTAGACTAGAGGAAGAGTTTATAGAATGTATTAGAGATGGGTTCCTAGAACAGTATGTCACAGAACCGACAAGGAGGGAGGCAATCTTGGATCTGGTCCTGTGTAATGAAGCAGGATTAATTAAAAATGTCATAGTTAGGGACTCGTTGGGAACAAGTGACCACAATATGGTCGAATTCCATATTCAAATAGAAGGGGAGCAGGTTGAAACTCAGGCTAGGGTACTTAGTCAAAATAAGGGGGATTATGAAGGTATGAGGACTGAGCTGATCAAAGTTGACTGGGATAGCAGACTCAAGAATAAGACGGTACATGAGCAGTGGTGTACGTTTAAGGATCTACTGTATAACCTTCAAGAAAAATTTATTCCTATGAAGAAAAAAAGGGGTAAGGGAAAGAACAGTCAGCCATGGCTCAGTAAAACTATAAAGGATAGTATTCGGCTGAAGGCAAGGGCATATAAGGTAGCTAGAGATAGTGGGAGGGTAGAGGATTGGGAAGCATTTAAAGGTCAGCAAAAAATAACTAAGAGATTAATTAAGACGGGGAAAATAGACTATGAAAGGAATTTAGCGAACAACATAAAAACTAATAGTAAGAGTTTTTATAGCTATATAAAAAGAAAAAGGGTGGCTAAGGTGAACGTTGGTCCATTGGAGGGTGAGACTGGAGAGTTGTTGGTGGGGAACATGGAAATGGCAAAGGCATTAAACGAGTATTTTGTATCAGTCTTCACCATAGAAGACACAAAAAATATTCCAACGCTGGATAAACAGGGGGCGGTAGGAATGGAGGAGCTAAATACTATTAAGATCACCAAGGAGGTGGTATTAGGGAAATTAATGAGACTGAAGGAGGATAAATCCCCTGGGCCTGATGGATTACATCCAAGGGTCTTGAGGGAGATAGCGGTGGGGATTGTGGATGCATTGGTGATAATTTTCCAAAACTCCCTGGAGGCAGGAATGGTCCCAGTGGATTGGAAAATGGCCAATGTAACACCTATATTTAAAAAAGGAAGTAAACAGAAGGCGGGTAACTATAGACCGGTTAGTCTAACATCGGTGGTGGGTAAAATGTTAGAGACAATTATTAAAGAAACACTAACGGGGCACTTGGATAAACATGACTTCATCGGACAGAACCAGCATGGTTTTGTGAAGGGGAAGTCCTGTTTAACGAATCTGCTCGAATTCTTTGAGGAAGTAACAACCCGGGTGGATAAAGGGGAACCGGTGGATGTGGTATACTTGGACTTCCAAAAGGCTTTTGACAAGGTGCCACATAAGAGACTATTGCTAAAAATAAAAAAATTATGGGATTGGGGGTAATATATTAGCATGGGTAGAGGATTGGCTAACAAATAGGAAGCAGAGAGTGGGGATAAATGGTTCATACTCGGAATGGCAACCGGTAACTAGCGGGGTTCCGCAAGGGTCGGTGCTGGGACCCCAGTTGTTCACAATTTATATAAATGATTTGGAGGAGGGAACCAAGTGTAATATATCAAAATTTGCGGACGATACAAAAATGGGAGGAAAAGTAGGGGATGAGGAGGATAGGAAGAGTCTGCAAAAGGATATAGATAAGCTAGGTGAGTGGGCAACAACTTGGCAGATGAAATTTAATACTAATAAATGTGAAGTCATTCACTTTGGGAAAAAAAATGATAGGGCAAGTTATTTTCTAAATGAGGTGGAGCTGCGTTGTAATGCAACGCAAAGGGATCTAGGGGTAGTAGTACATGAATCACTAAAAGTTAGTATGCAGGTGCAGCAAGCAATCAGGAAGGCCAATGGAGTTTTGGCCTTTATTGCTAGGGGGATTGAGTATAAAAACACGGAGGTCTTGCTGCAGCTGTACACAGTATTAGTGAGACCACATTTGGAATACTGTGTACAGTTCTGGGGTCCATACTTAAGAAAGGATGTACTGGCCCTGGAGGCAGTGCAGCGAAGGTTTACAAGATTAATTCCTGCAATGAGGGGATTGACATATGAGGAAAGGTTAAGTAGGCTGGAACTCTACTCTTTGGAGTTTAGAAGAATGAGAGGCGATCTCATTGAAACATATAAGATCGTGAGGGGCCTTGATCGGGTGGATGCACCGAGTTGTAGAATAAGAGGGGGCTCTTTTAAAACTGAGATGAGGAAGAACTTCTTCACCCAGAGGGTGGTTAATTTATGGAATTCACTGCCCCAGGGAGCAGTGGAAGCAGAAACATTAAATATATTTAAGTCTAAAATAGATGGTTTTTTAGCTGCCAAGGGGATAAGGGGCTACGGGGAGAGGGCAGGGATATGGACCTAGGTATGGTTAGTATAGTAAGACCTGAGTGATCTCCTGGACAACTGTCGATCGCCTGGATTGGGGTCGGAGAGGAATTTCCCGGATTTTTTTCCCGAATTGGACCTGGGTTTTTATCCGGTTTTTTGCCTCCCCCAGGAGATCACGCGGTTCTTGGGGTGGAGAGGGGTGATAGCGATATAAAGGGGAGGGTAGTGTCTTGTGTTCTGTGTCTTGTGTCTACTGTTTGTGGGTAAGGGTGTCTGTTTAGTGTTCAGCCATGAGCGAATGGCGGTGCGGGCTCGATGGGCCTGGTGGTCTACTCTCGCACCTACTTTCTATGTTTCTATGTTTCTATGTAAATACATTCCATAATGGGGGGCCACCGGCCCAGGCAGACAGTGAACAAATGTTCGGCAAAAAACAAGTTTGGAAAAGAGTGGTCTGCTGGAGCAGTGATAGAGTTGCTGCCTTACAGCGGCAGAGAAGCGGGTTCCACTAATCTCCTCCACCTGCACGTGATCCATATCTCTCCACTCCCTACATATTCACGTATTCGCACATCCAAAGACCTCTTAAACGCCACTGTTGTATCTGCCTCAACCCCCACCTCTGGCAAACACGTTCCAGGCACCCACCACTCACTGTGTTAGAAAGAAAAACGTTTGCCCCGCCCATCTCCCTCTCACCTTAAAGTTATGCCCTCTCGTATTCGACACTCCGGGAAAACGTTTCTGACTGTCGATCCCACCTATGCCTCCCCAAAACCGCTTTGTTTCATATAAACGGAAGATTTTATGTGCTTTCAAGATGACATGAAGAGAATCTGCTGGTGGTGGGGAATGGGCAATTCTCCACACATAATAAATGCAAGATTGTAAGTGGCTATAAATATGCTTTTCCTCACCAGCTTACATGTGCGTCATAGCGTCTAAGGGTCCTTGGGCCCATCTTCCCAACACTGACCAACATGCCCCATCTACACTAGACCCACCTGCCTACATTTGGCCTCTATCCCTCTAAACCTGTCCTATCCGTGTACCCGGCTGGAGGTTTCTTAAATGTTGCAATAGTCCCTGCCTCAAATACCTCCTCCGGCAGCTCGTTCCATACACCCACCACCCTTTGTGTAAAAAAAGTTACTCCTCAGGTTCCCATTAATTCTTTTTCCCACCCTCACCTGAAACCTATGTCCCCTGGTTCTCGATTCCACTATTCTGGGCAAGAGACTGCCTGTTGTATGCATGCACAGCCAGTACTTTGACTGTTGGGTGAACTTTTGTAACTTTGTCCCCACCACAATGTGGAGACAATTGTGTACTGCCTCGGTGGGGACTGCGATATGATTTTACGGGTTCTATGCTAAACAAAGCCTTTCACTGTACCTAGGTACATGTGACTATAAAAAAAATAATTGAATTATATTTCAGGAGTAAAACAATAAGGGACATTTCAAGTAAATGTTGTATGCACAAACCTTTCCCCTTGCAACAGTCAAAACAAAAAGGACTGTGGGTTAGAAATGATAAAATCAATGCAAGCAAATGTCCATTTGATAATATGGGTCCTAGGTAGACACAAAATGCTGGAGAAACTCAGCGGGTGAGACAGGATCTATCGAGAGAAGGAATGGGTGACGTTTCGGGTGGAGACCCTTCTCCAGACTGGGTCTTTTGGTATATGGGTCGTTTGGTAACTGATTTAGTTTCGTTTTTTAATTTAGAGATGCAGCGTGGAAACAGGCCCTTCGGCCCACCGTGTCCGCACTGACCTGCGATCCCTGCACATTAACACGATCCTGCACACACCAGGGTCAATTTTACATTCATACCAAGCCTACAAACCTGTACGACTTTGGAAACCAAAGATCTCGGTGAAAACCCACGTGGCCATGGGGAGAACGTACAAACACCAGACAGGCAGCACCCGTGGTCAGGATCGAACCTGCGTCCCTGGTGCTGAAAGCGCTGTAAGGCAGCAACACCACGGCTGTGTCACCGTGCTAACTGTTTTTGTTAATAATCTGGATAAAATTGCTAACGTTAATTGAGGTGATAAAAATATAGGAAGGGAACTGTTGATGTGCTCGATAACCCCATTGATGCACTTAATTTATATTATTATGTATTTAGTCAATAAACTGCAGATACTGAACAGCTTTCACAGTAACAAATACAATTAAGTTATTAGGTCAGTAATGCATGCACTCTGTGTCTTAAGTGGCAGCATTACACCATCCATCCTTAAAATTGCCACTTCTCTGAAGTGTATGTAATGATAATAATGGATTTTCAAACAATAGGCAAGGTCACTTTCCGCAGATGGGCACGGCATTTTGACTGACCTTAGCCAGGGAATAAAAGATCATCTCCGATCTACTTGTGCTGTGTTGATATTATTTAAAGTCTGTAATTTGGAAGTCATCGCAGTTAGACCTGTGTCGGAATTTTAATCCGTGTTGAAGTTCGGGGGAAAGAATGCGTTGTGTTGGCTGCACTCACCACCTGGCTGCTGCACTCTACCTTTGTGTTGGCTGCACTCTCTACCTCACCCTTCGCCACCCACTCACTCACTCACTCACTATTGTATCCAGGAAAGGGTGCAGAGAAGATTTACGAGGATGTTGCCGGGACTCAAAGGCCTGAGCTACAGGGAGAGGTTGAGCACGCTCGGACGCTACTCCTTGGAGCGCAGGAGTATGAGGGGTGATCTTATAGAGGTATACCACACCATGAGAAGGATAGATCGGGTAGACGCACAGAGGAGTCTCTTGCCCAGACGAGGGGAATCTCTCGGAGGCTGTGACTTCCGTAGGTTCGGCAAAACGGACAACCCAGAAAGGCTCTGGTACCTTTCATTGTTCCGTTGCGAATACATGTGTAGTGAAGAGTTCAGTGTTGCTCATTACTCTCCTACCCACTGAGAACCCTTCGTTCCAGAACGTGTTGATTTTTCCCTGTTTCTGACTCTTGCTATTAGTAATATTAGTACATGCATTTACAGCTGTCTCCTCAATCATCCAGAACAAGCTGCCGTAACTGATATTGACCTACTGTCAAGAAACATTTCTGAAAGACAGAGAGACAGGCAGGGAGAGATAAACAGGAAGAGACAGAGGGAGAGAGAGATGGACAAAGAGACATGTGCAACGAGAAAGAAAGAGAGATAGAGACAGAGAGGGAGAATGAGGAAGCAGAGAGCAGTGCAGCACGGTGGCACAGTGGTAGAGTTGCTGCCTTACAGCCCTTTCAGCGCCAGAGATCCAGGTTCGATCCCAACTACGGGTGCTGTCTGTACGGAGTTTGTACATTCTCCCTATGACTGCGTGGGTTTTCTCCGAGTTCTTCGGTTTCCTCCCACACTCCAAAGACGTGCAGGTTTGTAGGTTAATTGGCTTTCTATAAATGTAAATTGTCCCTGGAGTGTCTCTTTTCGTGTCCATCTTGTTACAAATGTTGGCCTCGCTGTCATCGTCCGTCCTGAAAAGGACACGAGCTTCCGGTGACAATCAGTGGGAGCCATCACTTGTCGCCATGGATGATGGTGGTAGCAGAATTAGCTCGGGATACTTCCAGTTTCCAGCCCCGCGACGTGGACGCTTCTGCTATGGGGCTGTGTAGGACAGCGATAAGGTGTGTGGATCGCTGGTCCGCATGGACTCGGTGGGCCGAAGGGCCTGTTTCCGTGTTGTTTCTCTAAACGAAAGTAAACTAAAAAAAAAGGGGAGAGGGAGATAGAGAAAGCAGAGAGAAAACAAATGGCGAGAGGGGAGAGAGGGGGCCGAAGAGAGCAGGAGAGCCTTAAGTCACACAATCTCACCGAGCCAACCACAAATTAGTGCTCGCTAAATGTCCAGGAAGTTCAGGGCTTATGAATGAATTCCAAATCTCTGATTTTCAATTGAATGCACATTGACAATAGTTGCAGAACCCTCGGTAAAGCGGATCGCACGGAAGTGGAAGGAATGCTTGATAAGTGAGCCAACCTTTAGCTGGTTTCGGATTTTACAGGTTACAATATTTCCACCCTTGGATCGGCAGAGCCAATGGGAATCGTTTACCTGCGGAGCCAGGAGGGGTGCGGCTGGCTATTGGACGGGCAGCTCCCTCTACCTAAACAAGCAGCCACATCGTTAAATATCTATATAATGAGACAGAGTACCTCAAGGCAATTGCGGCGACTAACCCTGACTATTTAAGCACAAATGGGCTTTTACTCCAGTTGCATTGGTGCTGTCCAGCACAGGGAATGCTAAACGCTTTAGACAAGCAGAACTAATTTAAAAACATTACAAGGCCAGGAATTCTGACTGCCCTCTATTTGCAATGAAGGTCAAAAAACCTACAAATGAAAAGACGGCTATTATATTGGCTTTCGTTCAATAGGCCCTGTCAGGGTTCATCTTCATTGCAAATAAACAGGATGCTCTACGATGCTCTTTGTGCCGTCATTTCCACATGACACTCTATAAATACTAATGGACTAGTTAATATTTTGTGGAATATGATTAGAGCTTGTGTCTGTTTACTGATGTTATGCACAGTGAAAGGCCCTGCACGCCTTGTTTTGCTTTGGACTTTAGAGATACAGCGCGGAAACAGGTTCTTCAGCCCGCCGAGTCCGCTCCAACCAGCGGTCACCCCGTACACTAGAGAATCGTAGAGTCTTACAGCGTAGAAACAGGCCCTTCGGCCCAACCTATCCACACTGGTCAACGTGCCCCATCTACACTAGTCCCACCTGCCTGCGTTAGGCCCAGATCCCTCCACACCTGTCCCATCCATGTACCTGTTTAACTGTTTCTTAAATGTTACAATAGTAACTACCTCCTCCGGCAACTCGTACCATTCACCCACCACCCTTTGTGTAAAAAAGTTACCCCTCAGGTTCCTATTAAATCTTTCCCCCCTCACCTCAAACCTATGTCCTCTGGTTCTTGATGCCCTTACTCTGGGCAAGACATTTTGTGTGTCTACCTGATCTATTCCTCTCATGATTTTGTACACTATGACTATCCTACACACTAGGGACAATTTACAATTTTTACTGAAGCCAATTAGCCTAGAAACCTGCGTTTCCACTTCCCTCTACAGACGCTGTCTGACCTGCTGAGGTCCTCCAGCACTCAGTTTTTTACCCTGGAAATTAAAGTATATTTCCAGTGGTTCTGCCTAGAGAACGTGCCGTGTACTTTACTATTGCCAGTGTTTGCTAGCAGCACTTCACAGACTCAAAAGGTAAGTAGAGAACGCACTCTTAACTATTGTAAACAATGATCGTCATTTATTCACATAGCCTCATTTTGTTCACTTGGCCCAAAATTACACCTCAGCTTCCATGAGGTAGCCTCTGATGTTCAGGCAATCAGAGAGAAAGCAACGATATTTTTCCGCTTGGTACTTGCAGAGTTCAATGTTTGATCGTTCTAATTGTTGCTCCTAAACTATTGAGGTGAATTCCAGGTAGTCTTCAATCAATGCCTGTGTGCGGTTCCAAAAAATGTCAATTAGGGTAAAGCTACTAAGGGTGGCACCAGAGGCGCAGCGGTAGAGCTGCTGCCTCACATCGCCAGAAACGCTGGTTCGATCCTGACTACGGGTGCTGTCAGTGTGGAGTTTGCACGTTCCCCCCGTGACCGTGTGGGTCTTCTCGGAGTGCTTCGGATTTCTCCCACATTCCAAAGAGGTGCAGGTTTGAAGGTTAATTGGCTTCTGTAAATTGCCCCTAGTGTATAGGATCGAACTGGTGTGAATAGGTGAATGATGGGCCAAGGGGGTTGGTTTCTATACTTTATCTCTAAACTAAACTACTATGGAGATCAGAATCACCTTAATTTTTTTATTTTTTATTTCCCATTATCTATCCTTGAATTAATTTTTAATTAACTAGTTTGGTTTAGTTTGGAGATACAGCGCGGAAACAGGCCCTTCGGCCCACCGAGTCCACGCTGACCAGAGACCCCCGCACACTATGGTGGTCATTGTGGGGGGATGATTTCTGTGTGCTGTGCCTGTTAGTCCGTGTACAAGATGGCGGTCGGAGGGGAGAGTGGACGCTGGCGCGGTTTGGTCGCCGCTGCTCTCTCCTCAAATAGTGTTTCTTATTTTCTTTTGGTGCTCTTGAAATTGAATTCTGTCCTTGATTTGTGTACTGTGGTGTTTTTATATTTAATTTATTCCGATTATGTGTTTTTTTTGTTTTTTTTTGTGATTCTATGCATTGTAAGGTGTCCTTGGGTTTTAGAAAGGCGCCAGTAAATAAAATGATTATTATTATTATTATTATTACTATCACTATCACTATCCTACACACACTAGGGACAATTTACATTTATCCTAAGCCAATTAGCCTACAAACCTGTAGGTGTTTGGAGTGTGGGAGGAAACTGAAGATCTTGGATCAGGTCACAGGGAGAACAGACAAACTCCATACAGACAGCACCCGTTGTCTGGATCGAACCCGGCGCTATAAGGTAGCAGCTCTACTGCTGCACCACCATGCAGCCCCTCTGGTGACATGTTTTAGGAGAATTTCTTTAAAGAGTCAATTGCAAGTTAAAACCAAACTGAAATATTGCCTTAGTAATGAAGGGGGCTTCAAGAAAAATACCAAGAGCTGAGAAAAGCTTTTCCAAAGCTATTAGTATTTTATATTTATTCACCTCTTTCATATAGTTACCTTAAAAATGCAGTCCTTTAATTACAGCATATTAATGGCCCTAACATTTACCCTGTCACTGATGGTCTGATCTTCATAGTTCTCTTATTAATCTTTGTGTAGGGAAGAACTGCAGATGCTGGTTTAAATCGAAGGTAAACACAAAATGCTGGAGTAACTCAGCGGGACAGGCAGCATCTCTGGAGAGAAGGAATAGGGGGTGTTCCGGGTCGAGACGGAAGAAGGGTCTGAAGAAGGGTCCCGACCCGAAACGTCACCCATTCTTTCTCTCCGGTGATGCTGCCTGTCCCGCTGAGTTACTCCAGCATTTTGTGTTTACCTTCTTATTAATCTTTGCTGTTTTAACTTTTGGCATCCCTAGAGTTGTGATAGTCTCTTCATTTATCTTTTACTTCATGTAACAACATTTGGGAGCAGGCCATTCAGCCTACATAGTCCAAGCGGATATGTATGAGCCATTTGAGTCAACGTGATCTAACTGCGATGGACTGAGATTGGAAAATCATCGCTGACATTTGGAGCACAACATTCAAACTGGAGCCATTGAAAGACAGGGCATCCTGTGATTTAATATGGGTGGCATGGCGGTCGAGCTACTGCCTTACAGCGCCAGAGACCCGGATTCGATCCTGACTATGGGTGCTTGTCTGTACGGAGTTTGTACTTTCTCCCCGTGACCTGCGTGGGTTTTTGAGATCTTCGGTTTCCTCCCACACTCCAAAGATGTGCAGGTTTGTTGGTTAATTGGCCTGGTATAAATGTAAAATTGGCCCTAGTGTGTGTAGGGTGGTGTTAATGTGCGGGGATCGCTGGTTGGTGCGGACTCGGTGGGCCGAAGGGCCTGCTAACGCGCTGCATCTCAAAGCAAACTAAACTAAACTAAAGGGCGGTACAGTGGTAGAGTTGCTGCCTACAGCACCAGAAACCCGGGTTTGATCCTGACTATGGGTGCTGTCTGTACGGAGTTTGTACGTTCTTCCCGTTACCGCATGAGATTTCTATCGGTGCATCGGTTTCCTCCCACACTCCAAAGGTTCAGTTCAGTTTCAGCCTACATGTACAGGTTTGTAGGTTAATTGGGTTTGGCAAAAAGCATCCTTGCCTCAGGGACAAGCAAAATTACAATGCCTGGCAATCTTTGCCTTCATGTAAAAATAGGAATGGAAAATAATTGTAATCACAGATAGGTATTTCAATGAATGAAACATGACAGTTTTAATTTTCATCTTGTCTTTACCTGATGGAAGTATTTTAAATGATGAGAAGCATAGATAGGGGAGACAGTCAGAACCTTTTTCTCCAGGGTGGAAATGTCAAAGACTAGAGGGCATAGCTTTAAGGTGAGAGTGGCAAAGTTCAAAGAAGATGTAAGGGTGTTTCTGTACAGAGAATAGTGGGTGCCTGGAACCAGTTTCCAATGGTGGTGGTGGAGGTAATGACAACAGTGGATTTTAAGAGGCTTTTAGATAGGCGCATGTATATGCAGGGGATTGAGGTATATGGATCATGTGCAGGTAGATGTGATTCATTTATCTTGGCACAGACATTGTGGGCTGAATTGCCTGTTCCTGTGCTGCACTGTTCTATGTTATGCCAACTTAAGGGCAGCATGGTGGCACAGCGGTAGAGTTGCTGCCTTACAGAGCTTACAGCACCAGAGACCCAGGTTTGATCCTGGCGACGAGTGCTTATCTGCACGGAGTTTGTACGTTCTGCCCGCCACGTGCGTGGGTTTTCTCTGAGAACTTCGGTTTCCTCCCACAATCCAGGCGTACAGTTTGTAGGTTAAATGGTTTGGCGAAAATGTAAAAAAACGTCCCGAGTGTAGGATCGTGTTAATGTGTGGGGATCGCTGGTCAGTGCGGGCTCGATGGGCCGAAGGGCCTGTTTCCACGCTGTATCTCTAAACTAAACTAAACTAGTTTATTAAAAATTAGATAGATAATGGGATATCAAAAATGAACGAAACTAAAACCTAAACTAAACGCAACATCCCTCCACCCCTTTTTGAAGCAAAGAAACGATGATCTCAAACCTTACAACAACAAAAAAATTCTTTGTACATAACCTGTCTTTCATCAACTCTTGTGGACTGTTTTTTTGTTTGTAAAGATTCCTACCAACAGTTTTTCTGATAATGGACTTCAGTATTTCTTACAGTATGGCTGTCAACCTAACAGACCTATGATTCCCAAGGCCATACTTATGACCTTTTTTTAAAGATTGAAACCTCAATAGCAAAGCCCTGGCCCTTTGTTACGACCCCTTTGTTCAGGATAGACTGCAATATTTCCATTGCTACCATCATAATTTATTTGAATACTTTTAGATGTGCTCCATGAGGACCTGTTGTTTTAGGACTTTATGGCCATATCGCATTTTTGAACACATTTCTTGATAAACTCAAATGTAGACCCCGATCATTTTATTTACCTGTTTTTGGAACTTGGATTTTTCACATAAAAAATGTTGTTGAAAAAGAATTTTAAAACCTCCACTGGATTGTTAGCCTAAAGCTACACTTGAAAAATATATCGTTAATTTAACACTATCCTGACTGCAATTTGGTACTGCTGTAAAACTGGAAAGGGTACGGAGAAGATTTACGAGGAGGTTGCCAGGACTAGAGGTTCTGAGCTATAGGGAGAGGTTGTGTAGGCTGATTATTCCTTGGAGCACAGGAGGATGAGGGGTGATCTTATAGAGGTGTATAAAATCATGAGAGGAATAGATCGGGTAGATGCACAGAGTCTCTTGCTCAGAGTACGTGAATCGAGGACCTGAGGACATAGGTGTAAGATGAAGGGGAAAAGATTTAATAGGAATCTGAGGGGTAACCTTTTCGCACAAAGGGTGGTGGGTGTATGGAATGAGCTACCAGAGGAGGTAGTTGAGGCAAGGACTATCCAAAGGATTAAGAAACAGTTAGACAGGTACATGGAAAGGACAGATTTGGAGGGATATGGGCCAAACGTGGGCAGGTGGGACTAGTGTAGCTGGGACATGTTGGCCGGTGTGGATAAGTTGGGCCGAAGTGAGTCATGTTGTCTCACTGTGACTCTATAGAGAAGAATGGATTGGGTAAATGCACAGAGTCTCTTGCCCAGAGTAGGGGAATTGAGAACCAGAGCACATAGGTTTAAGGTGAGGGGGGAAAAGATTTAATAGGAACCTGAGGAGTAACTTTTTTTTTTACACACTGAGGGTGGTGGGTGGAGGAGGTAGTTGAGGCAGGTACTGTTGCAGCAGGCAATATATAACTTTCATATATGCAAAAAGTTGCATATCTTGCATAGTGTGGTTATCTTGCAACAAGACCACACTAAATGCCCAAGCTGTGACTATCAGTCTGAAGAAGGGCCTAAACCCAAAACGTCACCTATCCTTTATCCCCAGAGATGCTGCCTGACCTGCTGAGTTACTCAAGCACTTTGCTTTATATCACAGTTGCATATGTGACATATAAAGCACCTTTGAACCATTGAATTGAACATGCTAAAAATGTTTTTTGGTACTAAAATGGAAAGAGGCCATTTGAACTAGAAAGAGTTAAATTTAAGAAACAAGTAATGCTCAAATAAATGAATGGACCTTATAAGGACACGGAGGATCATGTGAGATGATACAGTTTCGTTTAGTTTAGAGATACAGTGTGGAGCAGGCCCTTTGGCCCACCAAGTCTGCTCCGTCCAGCGATCCCCGCACATTAACACTATCCTACATTTGGGACTATTTTTGACATTTGTACCAAGCCATTTAACCTACAAACCTGTACGTCTTTGGAATGTGGGAGGAAACTGATTTTCTTGGAGATCACGGGGAGAAAGCACAAACTCCTGTACAGACAGGCACCCGTAGCCAAGATCTCTTGTGCTACAGACACTGTAAGGCAGCAACTCTACCACTGCACCACAGTGCCGCCCAGTTGCCTGAAAACCGTGACCAACAAGTTCAAGAACAGCCTCTTCCCAACAACCATCGGAGATATGAACAATAAACACTATCTCAACTATCATCCATGGTCCATGTCTTTGGTTGAACTCCCAACTTTGGTTTTGCTCCATTACAGTTACATAGCATTACCGTTATTCATTTATTGTATTATTGGTTGTTACATGTGCTTTATTCCATTTACGGGCCTGTTAAGCTGCTGCTAGTAAGAATGTAATTGATGCATTGTCAGTGAGTATGACAATTAAACACCCTTGACTCTCTTAAGGACTTTTAGAAATTAGGTGTGCACTTTCACAAATTTGGTCAGAATTAGGAAGGCAAATTAGTCATGGAAATGTTGGAAGCAAGATAATCTCTAAGGTAAGTCTAACTTTTCCCTCTGTTCAGAACAAGCAGTGTTCATGACAAGTTCGTAAGATAGGAGCAGATTAAGGTCATTTGGCTCATCCAGTCTTCTCCACCATTCAACCATGGCTGATCTATCTTTCCCTCTCAACCCCATTCTCCTGCCTTCTCTCCATAACCTTTGACACCCGTACTAATCAAGAATATGTCAATCTCTGCTTTAAAAATTCCCAAATGACTTGGTCGCAGCCGTCTGTGGTAATGAATCCCACAGATTCACCACCCTCTGACTAAAGAAATCCCTCCTCATCTCCTTTCTAAAGGTACATCATTTCATTCTGAGGTTGTCCCCTCTGATCCTAGACTCCCCCACTAGTGGAAACATGGACCAGTAGACAAGATGAATATCAACTCCTGGAGTTTCAACAAAACCACACTAAATGCCCAAGCTGTGACTGAAGAAGGGCCTCAACCCGAAATGTCACCTATCCTTTATCTCCAGAGATGCTGCCTGACCTGCTGAGTTACTCAAGCACTTTGTGTCCTTTTGTGTAAACCAGCATCTGCAGTTCCTCGTTTCTATGACTTGGAGCATTTGGGTTGGAGATGGCAAAGCAGCAAAGATAAGTTTAAAGGGAAAATAAAAGCAGACATTTTAAAAAGATGCTTGGATAACCCTGGCAAGGTGTAATGGAGAGGTGGTCCATTGAATTGAGTGATGCATGCCCACACAACTTTTATCAGGCACAATACAACTCGAGCCATCCAATGTACAGATATAAGATAAAGGGAATAATGTGAATGACGTTTAGTGCAAGATAAAGCCACTAAAGTCTGATCAAAGATAGTCCGAGGGTCTCCAATTGCGTTAATATACGGTTTGATTGAATTCACGGTTCACAATTGTATTTACGATTCCCTTACCCTGGGAAAAAAGATTCACCTTTCAATCTTTGCTGATGATAAATTATCTATTTGATGTAGGTGTACCACATAGTCTCAGTATTGACATTTTATTAATGAATCAGCATGGAAACAGGCCCTTTGGCCCACCAAGTCCGCTCTGATCATCAATCATGTATTCATACTAGTTTTAAGCTATCCCACTTTCTCATCCACGTCCTGCACACTGGGGACGTTTTACAATTTTACCAAAGCCAATCAACATACAAACCCATACATCTTTGGAACGTGGGAGGAAACCCGAACACCCGGAGAAAACCCACGCGGTCACGGGGTGAACGTACAAACTCCGTATAGACAGCACCCACCGTAGTCATGATCGAATCCGGGTCTCTGGCGCCGTGAGGCAGCAACTCTACCGCTGCGCCACTGTGCCGCCTGAGTGGGAAATGGACAGATAATGTTTTGGGTCGGGAGCCTTTCTTCAGGGTTCTAACCTGAGAAGCTGCCTGTCCACTTCCCTCCACAGATGGTGCCTGACCCACTGAGTACCTCCAGCACTTTGTGTATTGATGGAGTGAGGTTCGCCCGCTGCGGTATTCACTCCAAGAGGATCGATTCCTGGCCGTCCTCAGTCTCTCTGGGAGGCCAGAGACGATGTACATTGTCCAGCCCATCCACAACTGGCACTGGAAGAATCTTCACACTGGCAGAGCGCTGGATTGCTCTTCTGGTCATCAAACACCGGCCAGTTAGACATCTGCTCATCCGAAGAGTGAGCTGTGTGAAGATAATTCTCCAAGGTGCAATCTTCTAACTGGTTTTGAGTGGCAGCTAAGGCAGTGAATTCCGTCAAAGCCTCTTTGTAATATGAACTATGACAGACTCACTGATTCTTCAGGGTTATCGGCGAGCCTAACAATATCCTCCACTATACAACACCACTGAAGGACATCAGAGAAGAGAATTCATGTTGAACTACTATAAATATGTGCAAGAAAGAACTGCAGATGCTGGTTTAATATGAAGGTAGACACAAAATGCTGGAGTAACTCAGCAGGTGAGGCAGCATCTCTGGAGAGAAGGAATGCGAGAAAGAATGGACATATAAATATGTGCAGTAGCAACCGATTCAAACAAAAGACCATGGATAATCTAAACTTGTTTCTTGACAGCCATCAATTTATACACGACCCAGACATTTCAATAACCAGGAACAAATGACATGCTATTATATCTCTGGGTAATGCACATACATGTAAAACTCATGACATTAGTCAAACAATTACATCCCTCCCCACTCCAATTTTCATTGCATTTGCTTTTGCATAGATTGATTAACATGATACGATATGAACTTTATTCGTATCATGAATAGGAGGCCAACAGTGATAAAACACAAAGGTACACAAAAATGCTGGAGAAACTCAGCGGGTGCAGCAGCATCTATGGAGCGAAGGAGATAGGCAACGTTTCGGGCCGAAACTCTTCTTCACACTGGATAAAACACAACAAGGTACATGAAACATGAAATTAATGTGACGAGTGGGAAGTCCAGGATCGGGAATGTGCAAAGATTGGGGGGAGAGGGGTGGGGGAGGGGAAGGGTAGTCAGTCTACCCCATGACAGAAGGGGGAGGACATGTACAGTTTGATAGCCACAGGGAAAAATGATCTCCTGTGGCGTTCTGTGCTGCATCTTGGTGGAACCAGTCTGTTGCTGAAGGTGCTCCTCAGGTTAACCAGTGTGTCATGGAGGGGGTGAGCTGTATTGTCCATGATGCTCCGCAGTTTGAGGAGCATCCTCCCCTCCAAGACCCCCTCCAATAAATAAAACAGATACGTAATCTTCAAATTGAATGCACAGCCCTGCTTTGCACAGCAGTGATTTGGGGATGTCAAGGGGAAGGATTATCTCCAGGTACACTTGTTCCCCTGTTTGGGAGTTTGATCCATTTAAAGGGCAGCACAGTGGCCAACCGTAGGAAGGTCTGAAAACCATGACCACCAGGTTCAAGAACAGCTCCTTCCCAACAACCATCAGGCTCTTGAACACTACTCAACTACGAACTTCTGTGGACTGTCTTTGGTTGCACTGAGGACTTTGGGTGCACTGGTATTGTGGTTATTAATTTATTGAATTTGTTGGTATCATCTCTGCTTATCATGTATCGCGCTTACAGGCCTGTTATATTACAGCAAGTAGGAATTCTGTTGCTTTGTTGTTGCTAGCTATGGTAATTAAACACTTTTGATCCATGAGTACATTAAAGGGTTAAATAACGCCAGTGACCATGGAGAATACCTGGATGAAGGGGAGTTCATGAAAGCAGATATATTTTTCTGCTACACATTGATAACATATTGATGATGTACAACTGGGCCATCTTCTAACAATTGCCTCTAGCTTTCACCATGTTCCATGCCAATGGTCTATCTTCCCATGGCAGTTCGTTGAAGGTGTGCTCTAAGGATTTGCCACTCTATTTACCCCTCAGACGCCATCTGCCTTAAGTTCATATGCGCATGCCTGCACTAAATTCGGCAAGGACACTAAATTCTTCTAAACCATTCCTCAGAATCTACACAACTTCACCATGAATAAAGTTACTATACCAGCCGGGTTACATCCTGAACACGGGTGCTGTCTGTGCGGAGTTTGCACGTTCTCCCAGTGACTGCATGGGTTTTCTCTGGATTCTCCAGCTTCCTCCCACATTCCAAAGACGTGCAGACTTGTGGGTTAATTGGCTTCTGTAAATTGTCCCTACTTTGTAGGATAGAACTAGCATATGGGTGATCGCTGGTTGGCGCGGACTCAAAGGGCCAAAGCACCCGTTTCCAAAAGCTGCTACCACAATTTCTGGTAAATAAAATAGGTTGTATTAATGGAAAACATATGTTTAGGGATTAAAACACCCAATATATCATAGAGTCAGTTACCATTCGTAGACACAAAATGCTGGAGTAACTCAGAGGGCGAGGCAGCATCTCTGGATAGAAGGAATGGGCGATGTTATCATTTGTTCATGTGGGTTAACCATGTCGAGCTATTTAAAATAGAAGATTTCATGCTGTAACATTGCTTCAAAACAGTTGAAAATGGCAAGTATATCTGTTTCATGCTCATAAAGATGAAGTTGTTGAGGCCGCATTTGGAGTATGGTGTTCAGTTTTGGTCAAAGCTGCTGTAGGAAAATGTCAGTAAGCTGGAGAGAGAGCAGAGAAGATTTCCAGCGAGGGGAATAGAGCTGATGAAGGTTTACCTTTGACCTCAATGCAGATGACCCCTGTTAGACAAGACCGCGGATTGGCTTGAGACCCTTGCACCAGCAGGTCTGCATCACCATGGTTACATGAGAGACGTCGAGGCATTAAACAGTTGATCGCTGATCCACAAAAGGTTGTGGGTTAAAACAAAACACAAACTTTCGTATTGTAGAGCTATGTGTAAATAATAATTAGCAATGATGGGAACATTACCCACCCCAGTGCTGGGGGGAAAAAAACATACATGTTTTGCAAAGATAGAATTAGCTAGCATTACTACTTAAAGTGCCGGCGTGTCCAACCTCTCCCCATAGCTCAGGCCCTCGAGTCCTGGCAACATCCTCAAAAATCTTCTCCGCACTCCTTCCAGCTTAATACCATCTTTCCTACAGCTGGGTGACCAGTAATGAACACAACATTCAAGTGCAGCCTCACCAATGTCTTGTACAACAAAGTGATGTCAAATGTTGAAAGGTCATTAACCTGATGTCTGAAGCCTATTGTTCTCTCCACAGATGCTGCCTAATCCCCTGAGACTTTCCTGCAAGTCCTGTTCCTGCATTCAGCAGAGGGACCAGAAAGTTTCAAAATATTACAAATGTATTCGGAAGAGTGGTATTGCTCAAATGCTTTTGAGGAAGGGTCCCGACCAGAAATGTCACCTATCCACGTTCACCAGGGATGCTGCCTGACCCGTTGAGTTACTCCAGCACTTTTTCTACTTTAAAGATAGGCAGAAAATGCTGGAATAAATCAGTGGTTCAGGCAACATCTCCGGAGAGAAGGAATGGGTGACGTTTTGGGTCTGGAGAAGGGTCTCGACCCAAAACGTCACCCATTCCTTCTCTCCAGAGATGCTGCTTGACCCGCTGAGTTACTCCAGCATTTAGTGTCTACCTGCCATTTAGTTTAGTTTAGAGATACAGTGTGGATTTTGGATGATCAGCCATGATCATTTTGAATGGTGTGTTTCTATGTTTCTATAACTACTCTTTGGATTCAACATCATGGTTCTTTAGCTAATTACCTTAAATTTGTGTCCTCTGAAAAACAGTTTCTCCTTGAAACCTTATCTGGCGCCTATTTTTGCTTTCAAGAGAGAGCTAGATAGGGCTCTTAAAAATAGCGGAGTCAGGGGATATGGGGAGAAGGCAGGAACGGGGTACTGATTGGGGATGATCAGCCATGATCATATTGAATGGCGGTGCTGGCTCGAAGGGCCGAATGGCCTACTCCTGCACCTATTTTCTATTGTCTATTGAAACAAGCGCTTTCGCCCACCGAGTCCCCACTGATTAGTGATTACCCGTATACTGGTTCTATCCTACACATCAATCAATGGATTATTCTATTTCTACTTCTAGTTCCGACCATCAATCACCCGTGCACTAGTTCTATCCTGCACACTCGGGACAATTTACAGAAGCCAATTATCCTACAGTCACGGGAAGAACATACAAGCACCATCTCCGAACGCGTGTCCCTGACGCTGTAAGGCAGCAACTTTACCGTAACAACACAGTGCCGCCCCATTGTGCACAGTTCAGCTCGCCCCATTACAGGAAGGATGTGGAAGCATTGTAGGGGGTGCGGAGGTGGTTTACCAGAATGCCTTCTGGATTAGAAAGTATTAGCTACAAGGAGAGGTTGGACAAACTTGGATTGTTTTCTCAGGAACGTCGGAAGCTGGTAGAAATACCCAGAGAGTTGTGAATCTGTGGAATTCTCTGCCACAGAAGGCAGTGGAGGCCAATTACCTGGATGTTTTCAAGAGAGAGTTAGATTTAGCTCTTAGGGCTAACGGAATCAAGGGATGTGGGGAGAAAGCAGGAACGGGGTACTGATTTTGGATGATCAGCCATGATCATATTGAATGGGGGTGTTTCTATGTTTCTATAACTACTCTCTGGGTTCAACATCATGGTTCTTTAGCTAATTACCTTAAATTTGTGTCCTCTGAAAACCAGTTTCTCCTTGAAACCTTATCTGTCGCCGATTTTTGCTTTCATTGCTACATTTAATCTCAATTCAATTCCAATCGCAAATGAATTGTTTAAGCCTGGGTTTTGAGATGGCTTAAAGAAAAAGTCCTAAATGCTTCAATCAGCCATTGAAATGCAGTTTTTTAAAGATTCATCTACATCTCAAACAGGATGTGATCAAACCATTGCTTTGTTTTCATTGTCAAAAATATGTCAGCACTAACGATGAACAAACATACACGCCAGAACATGAAATAATGAGGTTAACTTTTTTGTGGTGTCATTATGTTCATAAGTAGAGCCAGGATGTTTAGGCGCTAAAAATCCCTGAAATAGGCAGTCAAAAAGGCATAATAAAATTACAAAAAAGGCACGAAAAGGCATTTATTGACAAAAAAGGCATAAGGCATTTATTTCCACCACCAAAATATGGTCAAAAATGATAATTATAAAGGTATACTACATTAAATGACCAAAGTTGCCTGGTTGCACATAACTACCAGCATTTTTTCAAATTATCTGGTGTTAAACTATGCCGTCTGTCAGACAGAATATGCTACAGTTGTGAAAAACTTCTTTCTACCCCAGCTGAGGTCACTGGTGCATACCTGAAACAAGCTACAAACTCTACAGATGGCGCAATGGGCTAAGTGTTCGGCTGGCAACCGGAAGGTAGCCGGTTCGAATCCCGCTTGGAGTGCATACTGTCGTTGTGTCCTTGGGCAAGACACTTCACCCACCTTTGCCTGCGTGCGAATGTGTGTGAGTGTGTGTGAGTGATTGGTGGTGGTCGGAGGGGCCGCAGGCGCAGATTAGCAGCCACGCTTCCGTCAGTCTGCCCCAGGGCAGCTGTGGCTACAGAAGTAGCTCACCACCACCGAGTGTGACTGAGGAGTGAATGAATAATGCGATGTAAAGCGCCTTGAGTATTAGAAAGGCGCTATATAAATCCCATCCATTATTATTACATTCATGTCGATATCATGTGCATTACAACTACCTTTGAGAACTTTAGCTATGTTTTGTATTTCTTCAAGATCTTTGTTAGCTAAAATCACCCTCTCACATTTTCCTTGTATGTGTTTACCTACATCGCCAAGAACTTTAAGTACAAAGTACAGCAGGTGAAGATGTAAACAACTGAGCATTAGTTGAGCTCTTTGACTTCTCCAATACTTCCGATGTCAAGAAATACTCCTTTGATGGTTGACCTGCCTCCAGTGTACCAATGACCACATTGGCAACAAATCTCCCCACAGCATCAGTTATCTCGTCTATTGAGATTCATATTTTGTTGCATGCAACATCATCTCTAATTTTCTGCACAACAATGTTGAAGTTGCTGTCAACATAATTTTTCCATAATGATGACTTGCTTGGTATATGTTCCTCTGTGTATTTCCCCAAAAAACATCTGAGAGATTTGTTTTCCAATTTCCACAGTGGAATTCCAGCATCAATGAATGCATTTCACAGATCACTCGAAAACTCAGATTTCCGATTGGAGCCAGCAGTAAATGTTGTGAGGAGACAAGCTTACGTATTTCCTACCTTCAGTTTCTCTGCCGCCAACTTGTGTTTAGCTGTCTGTACATGCATCGAGATGAAATATTTTTTCTCATGATTCACTGCTTTCCCACATGCATTGCAAAACAGCACACAGTTGTCTGTAGAGAATATATCACTCCCGTACACTCTCACCAAATCGTTCAGTTTTTTACAAGGCGTTGACTTGACTTTAGACATTTTGATGCTTGCAGGATCCTACAGGAGCGGGGATGCAGACCTCTCCAGGCAGGCCAAGTACAAGCTAAGAAGAGGAATCAGAGCTGCCAAGGAAAGGTACTCTGAGAAGTTGAGGAGCAAGTTCGCAGCAAATGACTCTTCTTCAGTGTGGAAGGGCTTGCAAGAAATCACAAGCTACAAGAGGAAAATCCCCCGCTCCTTGGACAATCGTCAGCTAACCAACAACCTGAATGAGTTCTACTGCAGTTTCGATAAACAGAAACTTAACCCTGGTAACCCCAACTAACACCAGCACTTTATGTTTTGGTCTTTATTGTGGGGAGGATGTTTCCACTAGTGGGAAAGTCTAGGACTAGAGGCCATTGCCTCAGAATTAAAGGACGTTCTTTTAGGAAGGAGATGAGGAGACATTTCTTTAGTCAGAGGGTGGTGAATCTGTGGAATTCTTTGCCACAGAAGGCTGTGGGGGCCAAGTCAGTGGATATTTTTAAGGCAGAGATAGCTAGATTCTTGATTAGTACCGGTGTCAGGTGGAAGGCAGGAGAATGGGATTAGGAGGTAGAGATAGATCAGCCATGATTGAATGGCAGAGTAGACTTGAAGGGCTGAATGGCATAATTCTACTCCTAATGACCTTTTGACCTTAATACTACTTTCTATTTCGCTGCTTTTCATAAGTGTATTAGGTTACTGTCACGTGGACCAAGGTACTGTGAAAAGCTTTTTAGTTGCAGAAAGACTATACACTATTATAATCAAGCTGTCCACAGTGTACAGATACATGATAAACGGAATAACATTTAATGCAAGATAAAGTCCAGTAAAGTCCAATTAAAGATAGTCCGAGTGTCTCCAATGAGGTTGATAGAACCAGAAATGAATGCAACTCCTGGTTGAAGCTTTTTTAAGTTGGTAAATGTGATGGAGATGTTATTTGTCCACCATGCGCTAAGAAAAACCTTGCAGAACCAAAACTAAAGGCTGAGAAAAAAACCATCCTATTCATAACATTCACAGTTCATAGCTCATAACAAAAAAAGGCATCTTCTTCTCATCTGAAAGTGGGTCTGCTTTCCCCATTAGCCCTTAATCACTCATTAGCAGATATTTGTCAATGTTGCACTACAGTTCCTACTCTTCTGAACTAGTCTCTCTTATTCATCCCCAGCTCAAACCCGTTAATAACAGCATTCTTGTTTATGGTGGTGCACTCTGTCCAAATACATCCTTTCATCTTCGCGATGTATGCTCGAATCGAGCCCACAGTAATAAGATGAAAGTCTCATCTGTGTCAGCTGAAAACGTACTAAGTGAAATGAGGTCCCAGTGCGCACAAAACTATGATACAAAAAATAGCACCCGCTAATTAAGATTAAATTGGCAATCCCAGTCAGAAAGTCGTCAAAGACAACTGATGCAGGATGTGGTAATGAAAGCAAGGGACTTACAAACTTCCAGCAATCTGGAGCAATCAGTCTCTTTTCCAGTAGGCTTTTTATTAATCGCACAGCCTCTTGTACAGATACTTCAGTACACCACACACACTCAAACCGTGTCACATTAAGCCTCAGGACTTTACTGCTCATTGGCCAGTCAATTAAGCCACTCACCTGCTTTGTATCTTTGTTGAAAGGGTGTTTTTTCTTTACTTGTCCGAAATTGGAGTGAAGCCATTACTTTACATAGAGTAAAGATTTCAGCTTCACCGGAGTCTGTGTTTGGCCTCGTATTTGGATAATGCAAAGAGTCAAGTGCATTTTTTTATCATACCGTCCCAGATAGAACAATGACATTCTTACTTGCAGCAGTGCAACAGAACGTGTAAACATAGTACATCTTCTTCTTATCAAGTCCACACACAAGATTAGAGAAGAAGGGTTTCGGCCCGAAACGTTGCCTATTTCCTTCGCTCCATAGATGCTGCTGCACCTGCAGAGTTTCTCCAGCATTTTTGTGTACCTACAAGATTAGAAGTTGTTCAGCCAGAACTGAACACACTTCTCGGCATCTGCATACAATGGTGTCCGTCTCGCGCTTCTTGTGCTTCTTGTGCGTGGTGGTGGAAAGATTGGTGAAAACGGGGGCCGCGACGTGAACGCTCTTTCCTTGACCCCAACATAGTACATGGTAAACAATGTCATAAATGAGAAAACAAAAGCACATTGTGTATTATAAGGCTCTGTCTCACGGTGTTGCGGTCATTGGCGGTGAAGCGCGGCGTCGCCGGAAGAGGGGACCGCACGTCAACCGCGAGAGCGCCGAGCCTATGCCGCGGGAGCGCCGCACGGATGCTGCGCGGGGGCCGAGTGATCTCAGTACGGCCGGTCCCACGAGCTTGCGGTGTTATAGAAATTTGCTATATAAAAGACAAGCGGGGCTGTGGCGGCGGTAGTGCTGATCGCGGCGCTGTGGCGGTGACCGTGCCGCACACGTGCCTCACTGGCGGAGGCTGTGGCGGTGTCCGCGCCGTACTCGTGCCTCACTGGCGGCGGCTGTGGCGGTGAGAGTTCGACTCACGTCGCTCGTGCTGCACTGGCGGCGGCTGTGGCGATGACCGTGCCGCACTCGTGCCTCACTGGCGGCGGCTGTGCGGTAAGAAATTATTTTTGGACATTGCTGACTTTTTGTGAGCATCGTGCGGTGTTGGGACCAACGCCGCACGGCCCTGGCGGTGTGCGTTTGACCGAACCCGCGGTCTCTGGCGGTCCACGAGCGGTAGATACTTCCTGTATCACCGCCAATGACCGCAGACTCGTGAGACAGGCCTTTTAGTATTCAGTGTGTATATACACACACACACACATGTGATGGTGGGTGTATGGAACGAGCTGCCAGAGGGGGCAGTTGAGACAGGGATTATCGCAATGTTTAAGAAACAGTTGGACAGGTTCATGGATAGGACAGGTTTGGAGGGATATGGACCAAACACAGGCCGGAGGGACTAGTGTAGATGGAGCATGTTGGCCGGTGTGGGCAAGTTGGGCCGAAGGGCCTGTTTCCACGCTGTATGACATTATGATTCTATGACATACACACACACACACGGATACATACACATAAAAACAATTTGGTTTAAACCAGCATCTGTAGTTCTTTCCTAAACAAACAATAAAAGCTGATTGAATAAGAAGTGAGGATTTGCAGCAGGATCTTAATCGGTTGGGCAGGCAGGTGGATGAATGGTTGAGCAGGTACTATTGCAATGTTTAAGAAACATTTGGACAGTATAGGGATACGATCGGTTTAGAGGGATATGGGCTAAAAGCAGGCAGGTGGGACAAGTGCATGTTGGTCGGCGTGGGCAAGTTGGGCTGAAGGGTATGTTTCCACACTGTGTGACTCTGGGGCTCTACGACTGATAGTTTGACACTGGACCTGAATAAGGATAACATGCTTCCAAAATATTTTTAAACAATGAAGAACAGAATATATTTTCGATTTGGGTCGTGGGTCAAACACGAGCAACTAGTACTGATGTAGTTGTGCATCGTGGTCAGCATGAACGAGCTGGACCGAAGGGCCTGTTTCCATGCTATGTTACTCTATGACAGAAGAAGGTTACTGGCCCATAACATGTCCTCCATAGCGCTATCCATGTCCTCCATAGATGCTGCCTGATCCGCTGAGTTACACCAGCACTTTGTGTTATATTTTGCAGTTCCTTGTGTCCTCATTTTATTATTCTCCACCTTTATTAAATTATTTTCTTAAGCACAAATGGGCAGCACAATGGCATGGGGGTGGATCTGCTGCCACATAGCGCCAGAGAGCCAGGTTCGAACCTGATTATGCGTGCTGTCTGTGTGGAGTTTGTATGTTCCCCCGTGACCGGGTGCGGTTTCCTCCCACTTTCCACATGCAGGTTTGTAGAGTAGTGTAAATTGCTGCTAGTGTGTAGGACGTAGAACTAGTGACCGATGGCCAGCACAGACTCGGTGGGCCGAATGGCCTTCTTCTACATTGGATCTTTAAAACTAAGACTAAAAATAACTAAAAACAATCAACAAATGCTTAATTTAATTTAGCTCAGAGATACAACAGGCCCTTCTGTCCACCAAGTCCATGCCGACCCGCGATCACCCGTTTAAACCAGTTCTATCTTACACACTGGGTCAATTTACAGACGCCAATAAACGTACAAACCTGCACGTCTTTGGAGTGTGGGAGGAAACGGGAGTACCCGGAGAAAGTCCACGCGGTCACAGGGGGAAGGTACAAACTTCGTACAGACAGCACCTATAGTCAAGATTGAGCCCATGTCACTGGTGCTACAAGGCAGCAACTCTACTGCTGAGCCACCGTGCCATCCCCACTGTGCTCATATTCCCAAATTTAACATAAAAATAGAATCAATTAATATTTTCCTCATAAAGAACAATTTGAATAGAGCTATTTACATTAGACATCTTTTATAGGATGACAAGGACGCTCTTTTAGGAAGGAGATGAAGGGAAATTTCTTTCATCAGAGGGTGGTGAATCTGTGGAATTCTTTGCCACAGAAAGCTGTGGAGGCCAAGTCAGTGGATATTTTTAAAGCAGAGGTACGTAGAAAGATTCTTGATTAGTAAGGGTGTCAGAGATTATGGGGAGAAGGCAGGAGAATGGGGTCAGCCATGATTGAATGGCAGAGTAGACTTGATAGGCCGAATGGCCTAATTCTGCTCCTATTCCTTATGACCTTAGGTCCTTATGACTTTGGGTGAATCTGCATTTTTGCCTTGAACTGTGCCATTGGCAAATGGCTATTCAAATGAACAGGCGTTTGAAGGATAAACACACAAGAGCTGTCAATTCCCAATGAACACCTACAGTATTACTGCCCATTACTGCCTCATCATAACCAGGCAGCTATAAACAATTTCCCATGTTAGCGTTGGTATGTGCTTGTGCGTGTGTGAGGGGGGTTTAGAGCTAAAGCTGTCATTTGTTTTGACAAGAGAGGGCGTAATTAAAATAAGTGTCCCGTGATTAAAATGCATTAAGTGCTGATCTATTGCGGGGCGACGATGGCTTTATGGAGAGCATATGTTGCAAAATTAATTTCATAACCGGCAGCTGATATGATCAATTAGAACCAATTATACACACCATGCTGCAGGAGGAAGGGTGCTTTCGAAAACCCTTGCACACAAGGTGGTAATCTTATTACAAGAACAGTGTCACACTCCCACTTGGCCCCTGTCACAGCTTCACAAACACTGCCGTATTACGGCCGTTTGCAAATAAGGCTGACAGCTGTTCTTTAGGTCACCTCAGTGTCAATTAAATACAGTGGCAAAACTGAATAAGTTGAAGCACCAGCAATTGGTTCTTCATAAACAGCGATTCAGAAAATGTACTTTTTTGACAAGATCTTATTCGTGTCAGGCCTAAAAAAAAATTCCCGGGTATCTGCAAGGTGTTCCTTCACAGAAAGGCGCGAAAGTGATTCAGATTGCAGTGGGTTTTTTTTTTAAACGTATCCAGAGCCATCACTATTTTTTTAGATTTTAGCTTTGATTTTTTTCCAAGGAAACAGGACAATAACAAAACAAAAATCTCACACCATCTGCAGTGTAAGGGTAACTTGTCAGCCGCTCTGTTTTAACAAAAGAACAGCCTTAACAAAGTAGCACAATGCCTTTTCCCTTAAGATTAGAAACAACTCTTCAGATCAAAAGATCAAGATTTCTTGATGTTTCAGCAGTCAGCAGAGCTGGGGATTAACATTATCTTCTGGCAGTTCTCATTGTGTACGCTGCATCCGACATTCCACACTTGTATTCTGAGTTGATACATCATTGAGTCCGGCTCATTGATCAGTCAAGTGCAGCAGTCAAATGGCTCCCTGTCGGACTAAGTGGTCCATATTGTATGGGGCTTTGACTTGGCTTAGCGTGGCGTGGCTTGGCTCGGCGTGGCTTGGTTTGACACGGGCTAACTGGGCAGCTTTGGAGGGACGATTGGGATAGCGGGAGTTGTGCGGTCAAACAACGGCTCCGCTGATTAGAATCTTGCCCAACAGGCCAGCCTTGTATCGAAGGGTTGGCGAGGGCATTGCTCTTCGCTTGACCTCTTTTTTTTTTGGCCAGCTGGTTTATCACACTTTAATGGAGAAAGATAATAGGTGAGCGGATGCGTTGACACAAGGACCGGGGGCCTCAGCTGGGGACGGCATGGGCCAGCCATGAATATCCGCGGTAATCCTCCAACACAGACAATGGATTCATCTTCGAGAGGGATCCCTTTGTCATCGCGCTTTCTTAATCTGACGGAAAACACTGTGAAGTTTGACTTCCTTGTCGCTCCCTGCCATCCCGCAGATGGCCTCTTGTACAAGCTGCGGGGAAAGGGATGAGTCTATCAGCTTGAAAGGTGCTCTCCTTAGGAAAGAAGCGCATGCAGAAACAGCTTGAAACCTTCTGCTGCAAATCACTCAACCTTCCCAGTGCAATAATGTTTCGCTGGTTTAAAGGAAAAATTGGGTTTATTAAAATGTTCCCGATGTTGGGGGAGTCCAGAACCAGGGGTCACAGCTTAAGAAAAAGGGGTAGGCCATTTAGGACTGAGATGAGGAAAAATCATTTTCACCCAGAGAGTTATGAATCTGTGGAATTCTCTGCCACGGAAGGCAGTGGAGGCCAATTCACTGGATGTTTTCAAGAAAGATTTAAATATAGCACTTAGGGTTAAAGGGATATGGGGAGAAAGCAGGAACGGGGTACTGATTTTGGATGATCAGCCATGATCATATCGAATGGCGGTGCTGGCTCAAAGGGCCTAATGGCCTACTCTTGCACCTATTTTCTATGTTTCTATATAACATAATGAGCAAGTTAAACATGTAACTGTTGTATTGTTGCATTGCTAGGGTATGGCATATTGTACAATAATTGGAACACAAATAAATACAACTATTTTACATTTTATACTTTTATAATTAAAAATCTTGGACCTACCCACCCTCTGATATATGAAACCCTTGATTAGTGCGGGTGTCACGGGATATGGGGAAAGGCAGGAGAATGGGGTTGAGAAGGAGAGATAGATCATTCAAGATTGAATGGCGGAGATGGGCCGAATGGCCTAATTCTGCTCCTAGAACTTATGACATGAACAAGCATCATTTCTCTTTAATATAAAGCAAACCATGATTGACTCAAAAAGAATAATTATCTGTTAAGTTAATTTTCCTGACCTTCAGATTGAAGAAGGATCCCGACACAAAACATTACCTACCCTTTTTGTCCAGAGATGCTGCCTGACCCGCTGAGTTACTCCAGCATTTTGTGTCCATCTTTGGTGTAAACCAGCAGCTCTTCGTTTCTGCTAAAGTTAATATTGTCGATGAGTTAACTTTTCGATTCACTGACTGTAGGCCAATATAAAAATGCTTCCAATCCCTGGATGAGTAATAAAGTTGCCGCTCATCACTAGAAATCACCTGGAAAACAGACCATTAAAATCATTCAATTTATTTCGCAGAGTTACTAATCACAAGTCAGCAAACATTCCAAAAGGAATATTTTACTCATATTTGTTTTATTTTTGTTTTTAAAAGTAACAACTGCTCATACCTAAACTAAACTAATAAAACATTATGCATACACAAATATTAAAATAGGATTGGAACAATACCTACCAGATGTTTAGTGTTTAATTTCTTACATATAGTGTTTTCTTGCATATAGTTCAATGCCTGTGATATTTTGAATGCTGCCATCTTTATGCCTGGCAAGGTTACTCTCCTGGCAAATCTGACCCTTCACTGCTCCGTGAAATGAAGAGTGTTATATGTTTGTGTAGCTTGTGTTAATAGTCTAAGGATTACTTGGAACCTACTGGTCATTTACTTTGGCAGTAATTGTTCTTTAAAAAAAAAAGAATTAAGAGATGGAGTGTATCAATAGCACGAATGTCCACAAGGACAAAGTTAACTATCCAACTACAAGTGGACCACGTAGACTGCAGTTAGAAATCACCAGTGTGCAGGAGCTGCAGATGCTGGTTTAAATCGAAGATAGACACAAAATGCTGGAGTAAATCAGCGGGTCAGGCAGCATCTCTGGAGTAAAGGAAAAGGTGACTTTTCAGGTTGTGACCCTTCTCCAGACTGAATTTAAGTGGTCAGCTTGATTGTATTCATGTGCAGGCTTGTCTTTGACGGGATAGTATGCAAACAAAAGGTTTTCACTGTACCTCAGTACACGTGACAATAATGAACTAAACTAAACTAGATCTTCCAACCTACCGTATTGCAGATCTTGCAATTTTTCTCTGTAACAGTAACGTTACAATGCTGGAACACTACATTCTACAAACTTGTATACTACATGTGGTACTTATGCATGGTCTTATTGTCGTCATGTATGTAAAAAAATGCAAAGTGCTGGAGTAACTGAGCGGGTCAGGACAGTATCTCTGGAGGACATGGATAGGTGAGGTATTCAGGTTGGGACCCTTCCTCGGACTGATTGCAGCAGAGGAAAGAAAGCTGGGAAAGAGGTGTGGGACAGAGCCTTGCAAGTGACAGGTGGATACAGGTGAGATGGCTTTTAAGTGGTAGACGGGTGGACAAAGGCCAGAGATGAAGAGAAAAGACTGAGGTATGGAGAGAAGTGAAATGTGAAGCCAGAGGAAGGGGTGTAGATGGAAGGGGGGGGGCTTGAAGGGGAAAAGGGGGCAGGGTAGTGGGAGAAATGGGTGTACATCTGGGTGGGGCACAAGGAAGTGAGGGGTGGGGCGGCTGTTGTGGAAGTGATTAGTCATAGAATCACACAGCATGGAAACAGTCCCTTCAGCCCAAATTACCCACACCGACCAACCTGCCACATCTACACTAGTCCCACCTGCCTGCGTTTGGCCCATATCCCTCTAAACCTGTCCTAACCATGTACCTGTCCAAATGTTTCTTAAACATTGCGATAGGCCCTGGCACAACTACCTCCTCCGGCAGCTCGTTCCTTACACCCACCACCCATTGTGTGAAAAGGCATTGTGTAAAGCTGCCCCTCAGCTTTACCCCCTTTTTTCCCTTCACCTTAAAACTACATCCTCTGGTTCTCAATTCCCCAACTCTCAGCAACAGACTGTTTGTTTGTACCTAATCCATTCCTCTCATGGTTTTGTGCACTTTTGTTGTCTAAAATTGGAAAATTCAATGTTCATGCTCTTGGTACGGTACTTATGTGAAGTATGATTTGACTGGATAGCAGGCAAACAAAACTTTTCACTGTATCTCGGTACATGTGACAATCATAAATCATTACTAACGCCAGAATGGAGGCTTAAAAGTGTTTTGCTATTTGCAACCTGTAAAGGAGGCGCAGCGGTAGAGTTGCTGCCTTACAGCGTTTACAGCGCCAGAGACCCGGGTTCGATCCCGACTATGGGTGCTGTCTGTACGTTCTCCCCGTGACCTGCGTGGGTTTGCACTGAGATCTTCGGTTTCCTCCTACACTCTGAAGACGTGCAGGTCTTGTAGGCTAATTGGCTTTGTATAAATGTAACATTGTCCCTTGTGTGTGTAGGGTAGTGTTAGTGTGTGGGGATCGCTGGTCGGTGTGGACTCGGTGGGCCGAAGGGCCAGTTTCCGCGCTGTATCTCTGTATCTGTGAACGGACATGAAAGAGTTAATGCTGAATCCAGCCCACTCGCCTAGGCTCTGGCTGTGTCGTGATTGTACAAAATGATGATCAACCTCACACCCCTTCAGCCTGGCTGCAGTAATTGCCAGCCAGTCTCTACAGAACACACTACTTGGGGGCAGCACAGATTGATAGCACAATCAGAGAACATTTCCAGGAAACATAATTAGCCGATCAAAAACTGACACAATGTTATTTTGATTTTACTCAGGAAAATCAGCACGACTGTTTCTGAAAGTAAAATTAGATAATGTCGTTGTCAAGGGCTTGCATTTTCATGAAGTGAGAGGTTTAGTTGACACATGCCCTGGCAACAGAACAATGAAATTCTTAAGATGGACACAAAATGCTGGAGGAACTCAGCGGGACAGGCAGCATCTCTGGAGAGAAGGAATGGGTCCCTTCTTCAGAGTCAGCGGTGAGGAAGACTAGAGATATGGAAGGGTAAGGTGTGAAAACGACAGATCAAAGCAGACAATTCTCAAGGAAATGTAGAATGGTTCATTGTTAGCTGAGGGGAAGATGACAACGAGGCATACAAACAGTAAAATTTATCAGGAAGACAGTGAAACTAGTCAGAGAGCTAGGGTGAGGGAGGGACAGATTCTTACTTGCTACTGCTTAACAGGCCTGCAAATACAAGAAATGTATGGATAAATATATAATAAATCACATATTTAATACATTTAATAAATTATATATTTATTATAGATAAATTAATAACTGTGGCACCTTGTACCATCATAGTGCAAAACCAAAGTCTACAATGAAGCCAAAGACACAGTCCAAGCAGATCATAGTTGCTGAGGTTAGTGTTGTGCAGTATTCAAGTGCCTGATGGTTGTTGGGAAGAAGTTGATCTTGAACCTGGTAGTCATGGTCTTCAGGCTCCTGTATCTTCCTCCTGATAGTGAGATGAGAGCGTGGCCAGGGTGGTGTGGGCTTTTGATGTTCAAAACATTGATAAAAATGTGCCACTTCCTTTTCTAAAACAAATACCACACTCCAGTGATGTTGCCCGACCTGCTGAGTTACACCAGCACATTGTGTCTATTAAAGGAAAATAGTGTGTAGGAAGGAACTACAGATGCTGGTTTAAACCGAAGGCAGATACAAAAAGCTGGAGTAACCCAGCGGGTCTCTGGCGATAAGGAAACTACGGATGCTGGTTAGTTGCTAGAGCTACTTTATTAATCCATTTGCAAAAAAGGCCTGGTGATATTTAAACCGATTTGGTTGAAGATCCAGGCAGCGTTGAACCTATGGTACAGGATGAGTCTGATTTCAATATGTGTTGGACTTGCTTCCTCAGGCTGTGGGATATCTACCTGCAGTGGGACTGCGCCTTTATGAGCAGCTTGGTGATGCTGAGCAGTCGACACTGTGGCTCAGCAGAGCGAAGCCACATCTGGCGCACTGCGTTGGACCCCTCGCCTGTGGGACGCAGCCCAGCTGAATGAGGATGCGTCTGGCCCGCCTCGCTGTATTTAAGACCAGATTACGCGCACGCAGCTCCCCGGTCAATAGCATTATAAATCTAAAATCTAAAAAACCTCCATGTGAATACTCTCCCGGCAACGACACGGGAATGGTTCGCACCCTCCCCCCCTCGACAGCGTTTTTTTTTTTAACCCTCCAAGACGCCATTTATCATCATTAGAGGGGAATGCAAGCAGCTGTTTCCAGGCCATTATCAAAATTACTACAGATGACTTCTCATGTTCACTTCACACTTTCAAAAGTAATTTTCTTTCCAAAGGCTCCTGCTGTCCGTCAATGAACGCTCATAAGAAGGCAAATGGAAAGCAGTTTTGAATACACCCCATTAACAAGCGAACTGTGGTCTCGACGTGTTGTAAGCATGCCGCATATTAAAGTGTTGATGCTGTTTCGCAACACATGCTTTCAATAAGATAAATACTTATTTTCTGAAGTTAAACCCAGCTGACCTTGGCTCGAAATTCTCTCTCTTGTCCACATGCTAAGTGCCCTGGACCAGAGAAATGACTCGAGAGAGATCTATCCATTTTCTGCACTTGAGGCTATTGGTCAGAGATCCTTGGTCATCCCACCTGCCTGACACCTTGGATCATGATGAATTGTCTCAGACTCCAGCCCCAGATTGTTTTTTAACATTTAATTTAGTTTCTTCCTGTGCTTGGTTGAACATGGCCCGGTTATGGATTTCTACTCTAATGTACTCCAGCAGCCTGGTGGTGAAGGCCATTTCGAGATGTGGAAGTTACAGAGGGCAGATCAATAGTCAAGGTCCTGACCCCAGCTTCGGATTTTGTTCTTTGCCCCCGAGGGTTTCTCCCCTTGAAAGTCGCGGAGCACTTTTAATATGAACACAAGTGCATTTTGACAACTTAGGCTTCTGCAGCGCGTAACAGAGAGTATCCATATCCACTCTGCTTCTCGTTCAGTAGCTTTAATCCTGCTAGCATAATAGAAATGACCCTCCATGCATTTGATTAGCTGTAATATGTCTCATGATTCCAGACCTGATTGACCTTTGGAAACGGAGTGATAGGACAGACAAGACAGGAAGCGACACTAATAGAGACCTTTAGCTCTCTCCTTTAGCAGCGATAGAGAGGGGGGGAAAAGTAAGACTGTACAAGTTGGGGAATTAAACCGAAAGCCTACAAGGAATTTTAATCGCCGAAAACAAAACTGCAGCGTGTCCTGATTTACAGGCAGTTATTGGTCCTCACTTGCTCAGCCAACAGAGCGACTGGTAAAACCTCGTTCCCTGTTGCAACTGTGAGCAATGTTGTCCACCCCTCATCCATACGAACAGGAGACACAAACAAATAAATAAACACGGCTTGTCCCAGCCCCGCTCATTCCTTCTTCTCTCCGCTACCGTCGTGCAGAAGGGACGGAGACTTGAAAGCACGCACCGCCAGACTCCGTAAACTGCTCCTTCCCCTGTGTTATCGGGCTTTTGAACACTTCTTTCACGAGCACAGGGAACTGACTGGTGCACGTCTAGTCCATAGAGGAGGTTGGACTTTGTCTATGGAACTGATGTGCTACAAGGGTCGGCACGCTGGCGCAGCGGTAGAGTTGCTGTCTTACAGCGCCAGAGACCCAGGTTCGATCCTGACCTCGGGTGCTGTCTGCACAGAGTTTGTACGTTCTCCCTGTGACCACGTGGGTTTTCTCCGAGATCTCCCGTTTCCTCCCACACTCTATAAGACGTACAGGTTTGTAGGCTAATTGGCTTCGGCAAAAATTGTAAAATGTCCACGAGTGTGTAGGATAGTGCTAGTGTTTGGGATGATTGCTGGTTGGCGTGGACTCCGTGGGCTGAAAGGCCTGTTTCCACAATGTATCGGTAAAGTCTAAAGTCTAATTGGCAATAATGGACAACAATGCCCCCCCCCCCCCCCATTATGGTCCACTATAACAAGGGTTTACTGTATCTGACAAAACTGTATCTGTATCTGACAAACAAAAGCCTTTCACTGTATCTTGGTACACATGACAAAATATACCTACACCTAAACCAGCAAAGCTTGTACAGGGGAAATCAAATGGCATTTGGCACATCATGTAACCTTTGATAGCCAAGTACTCATCCCAATGGCCACATTTGCCACGTTGTGTAATTAGAATTAGGTTTGTCCGAGGTACAGTGATACACTTTGTTTCACATGCTATCCAATCAAAACAAATAATACTTTACATAAATACAATCAAGTGAGACTCAAGTACAATAGAGCTAAGGGAAAGATACAGAGTGCAGAATATAGTTCTCAGCATTCTCAGCATCTGACACTATAAGGTAGTAACTTTACCGCTGCGCCACTGTGCACCACTAACACCACTAACACCATTGTCCGCTACAACTGAGTAAGGTATTATTGTATAAGTGATAGAAACAAACAGCAGTTGCTGGTTAATAGACATGAAGACACAAAGTGCTGGAGTAACTCAGCAGGTCAGGCAACATCTCTGGAGAACACGGCTCATGTTCTGGGCCTTGTTCTGGGTCGAGACCTCTTCTTCAGACTCTAGGTGTGGAACTGGGCCTGGAATCCAGGTGAGCTGGCGGCCGGGGGAGAGGCGAGGACCGGCGGAGTCGATGGCCGTGGCCCGCGGTGCAGGTAAGGGGTCGGCGGTGGCAAGGGTAGCAGCCTAGGAGGCTGTGTGGACCGGCGGTGGCGGTAGTAGGTCCGGCCTGGACGCGTCACGAGCCATGATTACAAATGGCCGGGGAGGCAGTGTTAACCGGGGTGACGTGGGCAGAGCACAGTGAAGACACGGGGAACTGCAGTTGCTGGAATCATGAAAAAAACACAAAGTGCTGGAGTAAAGGGCCTGTCCCACGGGCAGGCGGCTCCATGCGGCAAGCGCGACCTAACCGGAAGCGGGGGCCGCGCGGAGGTTGAGTGATCCCCGTACAGGGCCGGTCCCACCAGCATGCGGCTGCATGCGGCAAGTGGCACCAAACCGGAAGCGGGGGCTGCGCGGAGGTCGAGTGACGTCAAGACGGTGCGTACGGCGTCGACGCGGCTGCGGGGCGGCAGGCCGTTGCCGCGCGGAATTTTTGAACAGTGTCAGTTTTTTGGAGCCCCGCGCGATGTCGGGACCAGCTCCGCACAACTCCATACGGCTCCGGCGATCGAAGTGGGACCAGCCCCGCGACCTCCACGCGGCCCCCGTACGGCCCCCGCTTACGGTTAGGTCGCGCTTGCCGCATGGAGTCGCATGCCCGTGGGACAGGCCCTTAACTCAGTGGGTCAGGCAGCATTTGGGAAGGGAGTGGGCAGATGGTGCATCAGGTTGGGACCCCTCTTCTCGCTGCCATTCTTGATGTAGTTGGGGGGAGAAAGCTGAGGACGTGGGAGCGGGACAAAGTCTGGCAAATGGGAGATGGATTCAGGTCATATCCTCATTGAGTCATTCAGTGCGGAAACAGGTCCTTCAGCCCAACTTGTCCATACCAACCAAGATGTCCCATCTGAGCGAATCCCATTTGCCCGCATTTGGCCTACATCCCTCTAAACCTTTCTCATCCATGTACCTGTCCAGGTGTGGTTTTAATGCTGTTGTAGTATCTGAGGGTGAGAACGGAGACAAAAGGGTGTCAGTTAAGGGACTGTCCCACTTACGTGATTTTTTTCGGCGACTTGCCGGCACCTGTCATAGTCGCAGCAGGTCGCTCATACGACCATACAGGCATCACCCCACGACATGCCAACACGTGACGCCTGTATGGCCCAAAAAGTCGTACCTTTTTGTGGTCACCGCTGGATTTTCAACATGTTGAACATTTTCGGCGACCTGCTGCGTCTATGACGGGTGCCGGCAAGTCGCCGAAAAAATGATACCAAGACAATGATCCTACAAACCTGTTCGTCTTTGGAGAGTGGGAGGAAACCGGAGCGCCCGGAGAAAACCCGGGGAGGTCATAGTACAAACTCCGTACAGACATCACCCGTGGTCAGGATCGAACCCTCGTCTCCGTGCTGTCAGGTGGCAACTCTACCGCTGTGCCACTGGGCCGCCCTGCAGTTGTTACCACGAAGAAACTATTCCTGCGTGGCTCAGTATCAAATTTAGTGCACTCCAAACCAGAAGGAACTGCTTGCCTGATGTTCCTGAGAACATAACGTTCTATCTGAAAGGATAAGTGCCATTAATACATACTTTATGTGACTCCTTAGTGCAATTTTATGAAGATTGTCCATTGTTGCCGCATAATTCCTTTAGTTCCTTTCATTCTCAGACTCAGACTGATGCAACAAATTACAGAGAATTATATCGTCGAGACTACAAGATGTTATCAGATGTCGCCCAGTCAATCTGCCTAAATAAAATATTTAAAGCAGTCACTCGTCTACAAGTTTACATTTTATACCGAGCAACAATCTGAGCGAGTTAAATGCCACTAGCAGGAAATAGCGTTTTATTTTGTACAATTGCTTTTGAAAAGGATGGTGTATCTATAACGTGTACCAGCTCCAATTCACAGTCTAACCTTAACTGCCAGTGCATTAATGCATATGTTTTACCCTGTCAAAGTGAACCATTTTCTCCCCACCGGTCAATATACAGTATCACAAGCTGCTCTTTCCTTAACAATCCAAACCGTCCAGACATTTGCAGTAAGCCTCAGCCACTGCACTCAAACAAAAATTAAATGCTGCATTTACCGAGGTTTTTTTTATCCAAGATTTCAATCCAACCCCATCCTCGGCAAAATGACCCTTTTATTTTGTTGTGGACATAAAATTATGGCCCTTGGAAAATTGGATGCGTTTGTGTTGAAGGAAATCAATTTCCTCACTGCCACGTATGATCAACATGTCACGGCTATCAAACAGATAATAATGGTAAAACACAAGTGAAATGGCTGGTAATACCGGCGTCTGAAAGGGGAGCAAGATGAATGAATGCCTTCTTTTGAAACATGTTTGCAATAATAATAATCCATCCCCCCCCCAAAAAATTCCACGTAAAAGGTTCTCAAACCCACTGCGCAGAAAGATTTTTTCCAGGGCTTGACAGGGGGGTGACAATATTGGTGCTGCCCACCCCCAGGAAAGTATCTCAGCGTTTGTGAAACTGACGAGGATTCCTCTCTCATCAATGTGTTAATGGGCAGCTAGGAGACAAAAAGTCGACACCACCAGCGTGTGTGTTGGCTCGGGGAGACTGCTTAGGAGAGGGTAATCGGGAGAGAGTGGTGGCCAGCCGCGTCTTAATTTAGTCTTGCAAACAAAAGGAAGCATCGTATCTGACCCCAATGCCAGAGCGTTAATGGCTATCTGCCCATCACTGCATGCCACTTAGCACTGTTTATGAATCACCCTTGCATCTTTGCAACATAAGAAGGCTTTAGCTGGATAGCAGCAAGCAAAACATGGAAACACATTTAGACAACAAAACTGTCTTCCTGCCTCGTACTTGTTTTCCAGAGTTTGGTGCGTCTGGTGGTATGCCAAAGCTATAGAAGTGTCCTCATATTTCACTTGGGCAGCGGTGTGAATATCGACTTCCCTAACTTCAAGTAACCCTTGCGTTCCTGCTCTCTCCATCCCTCCCCCATCCTAGTTCTCCCACCAGTCTGTGTCTCCTGATTAAATTTTATCTTTGTATGCTTCCTTGTCACCATCCCCTAGCTAACAATGATCTATTCTACATCTTCCTCGCACTTCATCCCCTTTGATGTCTCGTTTTCACACCTGTCCCTTCCATATCTCTGTGTCTCCCGCCCTAGAGATGCTGCCTGTCCCGCTGAGTTACTCCAGCATTTTGTGTCAACCTCTAGAATCAGGGACAGTTTCTTCCCAGCTGTTATCAGGCAACTGAATCATCCTACCACAACCAGAGAGCGGTGCTGAACTACTATCTACCTCTTTGGTGATCCTCGGACTATCCTTGATCGGACTTTGCTGGCTTTACCTTGCACTAAACGTTATTCCCTTATCATGTATCTATACACTGTGAATGGCTCGATTGTAATCATGTGTTGTTTTTCCACTGACTGGATAGCACGCAACAAACGTTTTTCACTGTACCTCGGTACACGTGACAATAAACTAAACTGAAACTGAAAGTGGATCAAACTCCGTACAGACAGCACCCGTAGTCAGGATCAAACCCAGGTCTCTGGCGCAGTAAGGCAGCAACTCTACCGCTTGCCACCATGCCGCCCATTGTACTCATGTAAGGTTTGGTTGTACTCATGTGTTAAAAAGTTCAAAAGGGATAGGAGCAAAATTAGGCCATTCAGTCCATCACATCTGCTCCACCATTCAATTATGGCTGATCTATCTCTCACTCTCAACCGCATTTTCCTGCCTTCTTCCCGTAACCCCTGACATCTAAGGTGTGACTTATCTGGACAGCGTACGAAACAAAGGTTTTCACTATATCTTGATGCATGTGACATCAGTAAACCAATGCCAATAGCAAATCTGCATCAAGGCAAAGCTTTCAGCTGCCTTCTGTGAAGGATTTCAACTGGGACCAAGCAGAACTCAACAACGTAGAGATTGCAGCATTGTGCATATAATCTTAAATCAACAGGCCACTCAATAACTCAAAGCCACAATTTGACTTCTTCATATTTTCTTTTACCTGAGCAAATGCTTGCATTCAGATATTAAACAATATTGTCAGTGAATCCTATCAGACTACAGATCACCTTGTGGCAAACAGCGAGTGTCAAATAATGTGATGTCAGTAAATATTTGTTGTTGGTTTTAGCTCGCAGTGTAGACAAGGGCAACGAGAATGTCTTCTTATCAACGGCCTTGAATGGAATAAACTTAAGGGAAAGTTTGGGCCCATCTTGGGAACAAATCAAGGCCCAACTGAACTGAATCTGTTTCATTTGGTTAATGGATAATTACCTACAGCGTGTATTTATGATTAGAGATCATGAAGGATACCACGCTTACACGCAGGCACAGTGTTGCAGGAAAAAATGGGGGGAGTCCAGAACGAGGGGTCACAGTTTAAGAATAAGGTCTTAGGCCCCCCCCCCCTCGGTCATGGCTGACCATGGGTGTTTCCAGGGTTGGAGGACGCCAGTGCTCGCCTTTGTTTAACGTGGGGAGACTGGTGCACAAACAGCCACCACACGGTCCTTGACAGATCTGGGATCAGCCTCCCCAACATGTCCAAACCAAAATCTTTCTGAACCCCCCCCCCCCCACCATTAAAATCTCAGTGTTGGAAACACAGTGTGAATAACATAAAACAGGGAACAGTACAGCACAGGAACAGGCTCCCTGGACCACAATGCTAAACATGATGCCAAGACCAACTTTTATGTGCCTGCACATGATCCATATCCCACCATTCCGTGCATATCCATGTGCCCATCCATAAGTTTCATCAATGCCACCACCCTTGCCTACACTATGCAAAATGAAAATAACTTGCCCACACATCTTATAGAGTTATAGAGTCTTACAGCAAGGAAACAGGCCCTTAGGTCCAACTTGCCCACACCGGCCAACACGGTCCATCTATATCCATATCCCACCTGCCTGCATTTGGCCCATATCCCTCTAAATCTGTCCTATCTATGTATCTGTCAAAATGTTTCCTCAACATTACGATAGTATCTGACTCAACTACCTCCTCCGGCAGCTCGTTCCAAACACCCACCACCCTTTGCGTGAAAAAGTTACCCCTCGGATTCTTATTAAATCTTTTCCCCCCTCACCTTAAACCTATGTCCTCTGGTTCTCGATTCCCCTACTCTGGGTAATAGCCCTGTCCCACGGTACGAGTTCATTCCAAGAGCTCTCCCGAATTTCCCCTGATTCGAACTCGGAGATTTACGGTAATGGCCACTCGTCGGTACTCGGGGCTCTCGTGGACATTTTTCATGGACATGTTGAAAAATATTCACGAGTCTTCCTGTGCTTATCTGCCGTTAGCGAGTCTTCCCGAGTACCTGCCGTTAGCGTTACGAGCAGCTAAGAGACGTCTCCGAGCTCCGACTTTCATTCTCCATGCTTACCACGAGTTTGATTTTTCTTAAACACTGGAGAGCTCTTGGAATGAACTCACACTGTGGGACAGGGCTTTAAGAGACTGTGGGAGTCTCTACCTGATCTATTCCCCTCACGATTTTGTACATTAACAAATTGTTACAGGTTCTACAGTTGAAAATTCCATTGCCTCGTCAGCTTTGTGTAACAAATTCAACATGCTTCAGCATCTTTGAAATTCCACAGCAGAAGTGTGCCATGTGATTATATCATGGAACACTGTTTGACTTTCAACCTGGCATCTGTGCCCAATAGATAGATTTTTTATTTTCCCTAGACAATGCAAGAGCTAAGCACTCTCTTAATCTATTAAATCTTTTTAGCAGCTGTTTAAATTATAAACAGCAGTCAATTGTTTTTTTTTCAAATGCGTTTGACGGTGAGAATAATGGGTTTAATTGTATTTGAAAGCTACCAAATATCAATGAAGATCAATGCAGGTGAATTGATCTGTTTGTGCAGCTAAACATCCAGAATATCAGATTCAAGCTGTAACATATTTAAATACTCTAATATTGATCAACTTTACCATGATACAGCTCAGATGACATTCCACATGATTGCAGGAAAACGTTTGCTTCAGTTTATCCAAACGACAGCTTTTGTCTTTAATCTGCCGAACAATTCGTGGTGATGTTGATATGGGCCTCAAGACCGAGGCTGCACAAGCCAGCACGGCCACAAGCTGTGGTGACGTGCACCGTATCTAGTACTGATCTTCTGACACAGTCGAGCATCCCAGCGGTTCTGCCCTCATTCCCAATGGTCCACGACGTTTACCCGAAACTTGTTGGTTTAATTTGGTTTAGTTTCTCTTTTAGTTTAGTTTGGAGATACAGCATGGAAACTGACAAACACAGATCCCGGACATCGGCCGCTCTCACAGACTATCTGCGTTAAACATAAACTAATTATTAAAGGGACACAAAAATGCTGGAGAAACTCGGCGGGTGCGGCAGCATCTATGGAGCGGAGGAAATAGGCAACGTTTCGGGCCGAAACCCTTCTTCAGACTAATTATTAATTATTAAACTTTATTCTACGATTACCGACATGATAATCAATATACATTCAGTTCAGTGTTTTGGAGTGTTGTTTCTATTCTGCATTAGCTTACTCCTTTACATTTGTTCCATATTTGTTTCAGTGCCTTCCTATTTTTTCTCTTCATTCCGTCAGTGTTTGTTTGATTAATTGAAAGATACAGCATGGAAACAAGCCCCTTCGGCCCATCAAGTCTGTGCCACCCATTTACACTTGTTTGACGTCACCCCACTTTTACATCAACTCCCTACGCACGAGGGGCAATTTTACACAGGTCTATTAACCTACAAACCCACAGGTCTTAGGGATGTGAGAGGAAACCGGGGCTCCCGAAGGAAACGCATGCATTCACAGGGAGAACGTGCAAACTCCACACAGACAACATCCGAGGTCAGGATCGAACCTGGGTCTTTGGGGCTATCAGTTGCGCCATTGTGCCACCCAAGTTTCTTATCCAAGGTCAATATTTCTCAATTTACTTCTATTTATATTTATGTCTACCTTACTTAATCTTATGACCTCTGAATAAAAATGGTAGCTGATTCATATAATGTCCGGGCCAAAAAGATGGTGTTTCAATATAACTTAAGATAGACACAAAAAGCTGGAGTAACTCAGCGGGACGGACAGCACCTCTGGTGGCGGTTTGGGTCAAGACCCCTCTTCAGACAATTTCCATCCTGCATTTTAGCACCCATGCAGAACTCATGGACTTCCTTAACTTCACCACCTATTTCCACCCTGCACTTCCCCAACTTTACAATATAGCTTAGAAGAACATAAAGTTTCAGGAACAAGAAAGCAATTGAAAAAATAAATAACTGTATGAAAGTATCAGTGACATATCTAAAGGATTTGAGTATAGGAGCAGGGAGGTTCTACTGAAGTTGTACAGGGTCTTGGTGAGACCACACCTGGAGTATTGCGTACAGTTTTGGTCTCCAAATCTGAGGAAGGACATTATTGCCATAGAGGGAGTACAGAGAAGGTTCACCAGACTGATTCCTGGGATGTCAGGACTGTCTTATGAAGAAAGACTGGATAGACTTGGTTTATACTCTCTAGAATTTAGGAGATTGAGAGGGGATCTTATAGAAACTTACAAAATTCTTAAGGGGTTGGACAGGCTAGATGCAGGAAGATTGCTCCCGATGTTGGGGAAGTCCAGGACATGGGGTCACAGCTTAAGGATAAGGGGGAAATCCTTTAAAACCGAGATGAGAAGAACTTTTTTCACACAGAGAGTGGTGAATCTCTGGAACTCTCTGCCACAGAGGGTAGTCGAGGCCAGTTCATTGGCTATATTTAAGAGGGAGTTAGATGTGGCCCTTGTGGCTAAAGGGATCAGAGGGTATGGAGAGAAGGCAGGTACGGGATACTGAGTTGGATGATCAGCCATGATCATATTGAATGGCGGTGCAGGCTCGAAGGGCCGAATGGCCTACTCCTGCACCTAATTTCTATGTTTCTATGTTTCTATGTATCCAATGGGTTTAAAATATCCAAAATGAAGGTATACATTAATATTGTGTGGGAAGGAACAGCAGATGCTGGTTTAAACCGAAGATAGACACAAAATGCTGGAGTAACTCAGCGGGACAGGCAGCATCTCTGGAGAAAAGGAATAGGTGACGTTTCGGGTCGAGACCCTTCTTCAGACTGAGATTCAGGGGAAAGGGGAAACGAGAGATATAGACGGTGATATAGAGAGATATAGAATAAATTAATGAAAGATATGCGAAAGAGTAACAATGATAAAGAAACAGGCCATTGTTAGCTGCGGGGTGGGTCTTCTTCTTGTCGAGTCCACACACAAGATTAGAAGTTGTTCAGCCAGAGCTGAACACACTTCTCGGCATCTGCATACAATGGTGTCTGTCTTGCGCTTCTTGTGCTTCCTTGGGCGTGGTGGTGGAAAGATTGGTGGAAACAGGGCCGCGACGTGAACGCTCTTTCCTTGACCCTGTGGGCTAGGTGAAAACAAGTTACAGACAATGAAACCCAACAGGACGACTTAATATTGTGTAGCCAGTGACTTTTCATGTATTATACATTAGTGGAAGTACAATAATTTCTTGTTTGCAAATCGCCAAATGCCCACCATTGTAAGATTAGACTGGACATTAGTGGAATAGGTGCCTTTCCACAGGGCAAGATGAAACCATCAGACAAGATGCCCGTATCCAAGCCCCCCTCTCTCTTGTCTCTGCAGTCAGTATCAAGGAATCTATTGGAAGTTTCAGATTCATAGCGTGCTTACATGTTCCGCTGTCAGGTCTGGGCTTGTGGGCTGTGGGAGAATTTAAAGAGGGAAAAGGAATATAATTCTGAAAAGAAAAAAGTCCACTTCAACCATGCATTCCCACGAGGTGTGGTCATATGTGTCAAGGACAACAAACTTATGAAAAATGACGCTGGCTGGCCACGAAGTGTTGCTGCAAACAGTGGTCTTTAGTTGTACGGTTTTCACTCTGAAAAATGCCATCTCTAGGTTATTGAAAACTCAACTGGGGAAATGCCTGGGCTGGCTTCTTGTCTGCCAGCTTCTAATTTGGCCAGTCCGATGAGTCTTCATGCCAAAATGTCTTGGGTTTTTTCCCCCCACTGAAATAAAGCACTACCATTAGCAAGTTCAAAATGTCACTCTGGGGTTATGTTTGGTAGTGATGAAAGTATAAACCTGAAAAATGTATTATTTTGTACGATTACCAGACTGAATGAAGTTCCCCCCTAATAGCCAATGCCGCGGAGTGCAATGCGAACTGTTTGATTAGTGAGTGGAGAAATGTATTGCTTCAGTCTGGATACCAAATGTAAAACATGACAGTTATAACCCATTATTGGCACCTTGCTATATGTGTGCTTGGTCAATGGGCGAGAGTCTGCTGCACAGGGCGATTAATAGGTGTTTGTCCATTGACTGAAACAAACAACAAACTATCTAAAGTTCTGACATGAAGAAATCCATGATCAACTAGAGTCATAGAGTCATACAGCTGGGGAACAGGCCCTTCGGCCCAACTCATCCATGCTGACCAGAATGTCCTATTACCACGTATCCGTATTTACCCGAATCCGTCCAAACCGTTCCTATCCAGGCATTTGCCCAAATGTCTTTAAAATGTCCATTCCTCCACTGCTTACCATCTACCCACCACCCACTCTGTGAAAAATGTGTTCCTCTTAAGTTCATAAGTTATAGGAACAGAATTAAGCCATTCAACTCATCAAGTCTACTCCGCCATTCAATCATGGCTGATCTATCTTTCCCTCTTAACCCCATTCTCCTGCCTTCTTCCCATAACCCATGACACCTTACTAATCATTCTGATTAAATCTTTAACCTTTCCCCTTAAACCAGTGCCCGCCAGTTCTTGATTTCGCTACCCTGGGAAAAAGACTCCGTGCATTATCCCGATCTATTCCCGTCATGATGTTGTACACCTCTATAAGATCAGCCCTCACCCTCCTGTGCTCCAAGGAATAGAGTCCTAGCCTGCCCAACCTCTCCCTATAGCGCAGGCCTTCAAGTCCTGGCTACAGCCTTGTAAATGGGGTGGAAGATTGCAACCTTCACGTGGTCCGCCCTGTTTCGACTAATGCAATCAACTCGACGTGCACAAGCGGAAGATCAAATAGAACAAGTTGTCCAACAACTTTAGGCTGTGCATGCCACACGAAAGAAGAAGAAGAAGCCTCGTAAATCTTCTCTGCACTCTTTCCAGTTTACTGTTATCTTTTCAATTTTCTAAGCAAAGTGACTTCCCTTCAAATCTCAACATTTTGTACATCTTATTTTTTAGCTGACTGTGCTGGAGCTGTCGGCAATAATACTGGTGGGGGTCATGGTCTCTGTGTCCAATCACAGTCAATATGGAGACTTTAGGAACAAGCTGCCAGAGGAGGTAGTTGAGGCTGGGACTAACCCAATGTTTAAGAAACAGTGATGGGCCTGTCCCACTTATGAGACTTTTACAACATGTTGAAATTCCAGCGGCGACCAGAAAGACACTGCGACTCTTTGCGCGACTGAGGAGACGACTCATTACCATACAGGCGACATCCTGGCGACAGGGTGAAGCCTGTATGGTCGAGAGTAGTCGCCCAAAGAGTCGTACCTTGTTCTGGCCGCCGCTGGTCCGTCTCTGAGATCTTCAGTTTCCTCCCACACTCCAAAGACGTACAGGTTTGTAAGTTAATTGGCTTGGTATAAATGTAAAATTGTCCCTAGTGCGTGTAGGGTAGTGTTAAAGTGTGGGGATCGCTAGTCGGCACAGACTCGGTGGGCTGAAGGCTCTGTTTCTACGCTGTATCTCTAAACTAAACTAACATTGTTACATTCACAGTTACTGTACTTTCGTTACAGTCATCATCTTTAATGGTTGCAGAAGCTTCACCACCTTCTCCCAGCCTTGTGAAAAACAACATTTGTGTCCCACTGCCATTCCACACTGTCATGTCCTGTTGATAAATCTTCTGCAGTGTCTTACACACTAATTCATCTCCATTACTGGTGATCTACACTCGTCCCCACAACTCCCGTAGTTACCATTGCCCGTCAGACTGCCTTTTATTCGTAGACAATAGACTACAGACAATAGGTGCAGGAGTAGGCCATTCAGCCCTTCGAGCCAGCACCGCCAATCAATGTGACCATGGCTAATCATCCCAATCAGTATCCCGTTCCTGCCTTCTCCCCATATCCCCTGACTCCGCTATCTTTAAGAGCCCTATCTAGCTCTCTCTTGAAAGTATCCAGAGAACCGGCCTCCTCCACCCTCTGAGGCAGAGAATTCCACAGACTCACTACTTTCTGTGTGCAAAAGTGTTTCCTCATCTCCGTTCTAAATGGCTATATTTTTGGTCTTTTTACTCACCCTGCCATGAAATTCAGGCCTCATAGACAACCCAGGAACAGAGGAGGCTGGAGAGAACGGTAAACATTGCCTGGTCCATCACGGATACTGACACACACACAAAGTGTTGGAGTAACTCAGCGGGTCAGGCAGCATCTCTGGAGGAACAAGGACGGCACGATGGCTCAGCGGGCGAGTTGCTGCCTTACAGCGCCAGAAACCCAGGTTCCACCCTGACTATGGGTGTTTGTCTGTACCGAGTCTGTACCTTCTCCCCGTGACCTGCGAGGTTTTTTTCCGGGATCTCCAGTTTCCTCTCAAACTCCAAAGACGTCCAGGTTTGTAGGTTTATTGGCTTGCTATAATTGTAAATTGTCTCCAGTGTGCGCGGGATAGTGTTAGTGTGCGAGGATCTCTGGTTGGCACGGACTCGGTGAGCCGAAGGGCTTGTTTCCGCGCTGTATCTCTATACTAAACTAAATTAAACTCAACTAACCAAAACACACGTGATGTTTTGGGTCGAGACCCTTCTTCAGACTATGGGCACTGACATTCCCACTCTCGAAGGCTTCCACAGAAGGC
>CM075989.1:19634772-19822270 GCA_038087875.1 Malacoraja senta
GTGAAAAGCTTTTGTTGCGTGCTAACCAGTCAGCGGAAAGACAAGACATGATTACAATCAAGCCATTTACAGTGTAAAGATACATGAAAGGTCCATGAAAGGTTTTGTACAATCACGGTTTGTCTGCCTTGTCTTAATGATTATTAATTTATTGTAATATTGATTATTGTATATTTATCTGGGTGTTATCGCGTTAATGGGCCTGCAAGGCTGCAGCAAGGTCCGTTGCCATGACAACTGACAATTAAACACTCTTGACTTGTATCAATGAATCAATTCAAAGTCCTGAGGCGTGAAAGCCAGGAATTAACTCATTTGCTTTATCCACTCCATTAAAATAAAAGATTAAAGAACTTCATGTCACATTGTGCTCGGGGTAACGTCAAGGCTACAAACACACACATCTCACCCTGGGGAAGGGACGGATACTTTCCATTAACATGGCAACCAAAGCAAAACACTGATTCATCTTGAGAAATATAACGAATATAAATTGCGTAATAAGTCTCCACATAAAAAGATTCTCATTCAGAATTGTGAACTACAGGCCCTTCAGCCCACCACATCCGTGCTGACCAGCAATCACCCCATATACTCACTGGTTCTTTCCTACGCACTTGGGATGATTTACAGAAGCCAACTAATCTACAAACCTGCACGTCTTTGGAATATGGGAGAAAACCGGAGCACCCGGTGGAAACCCACACGTTCACTGGGAGAACGTGCAAACTCCGTGCAGGCAGCACGAGGTCAGGATCGAACCCGGGTCTCTAACGCTGTAAGGCAGTAAGTCTACTGCTGCGCCACTGTGCCGCCCAGTACATTTACAATATGTTTGGAATATGTTGAGATTTTAAAGAAAGGAGGCTCCTGATGAGATTTTATATGAGTAGGAACATGATAATGTCATAGCTTTTTAAAATGAAGTCTGCTTTTATCGCAGTAATTAAACATAGAGCCAGACAGCACAGAGACAGGACCTTCGGCCCAACTCATCCATGGTGACCATTATGCCTCATCTTAGCTAGGCCGAACTACAAGTACAAGCAGCCTACCCTGGATTGATGAGCCACGTAGCCTCCATCTTTGACCATAAGACATAGGAACAGATTTACGCCATTCGGCCCATCCAATCACGGCTGATCTATTTTTCCCTCTCATCCCCATTCTCTTGTCATCTCCCCGTAACCTTTGACAACCTTACTAATCAAGAACCTATCAATCTCTGCTTTAAAAATACCCAATGTTGTCCTCCACAGCCTTCTGTGGCAATGAATTGCACAGATTCACCACCGTCTGGCTAAAGAAATTCCTCCTCATCTCCATTCTAAAGGAACGTCCTTTTATTCAGAGGCTGTGCCCTCAGGTCCTAGTCTCTCCCACTAGTGGAATCATCCTCTCCTCATCCACTCTATCCAGGCCCTCCATTTTTCAGTAGGTTTCAATGAGATCCCCCCCTCCTCATTCTTCTAAACTCCAGTGAGCACAGGCTTGGAGCCTTCAAACACTTCTCATGTTAACCCAATCATCCCAGGATCACTCTCGTAAACCTCCCCTGGAAGTTCTCCAACACCTGAGCAAAAATCCTTCCTCAGATATGGGGCCCAAAACTGCTCACAATACTCCAAATGTGGCCTCGCCAGTGCCTTATAAATCCTCAGCAATGCATCCATTGAGAGGACAATTCAATGATTCTACGGTTCGTTCAGAAACGCCAGTGCAAGATTGCGTACAAAATGTCAGCATGTAGAAATACAGGGTAGAAGTGAACTGACGCCAAACTCCAGGCTGTTCCCATTTGCAGTCTGAACAAATTTGTTGCCATATAACATCCTGATACTCACAATCATAAAACCGACAGTCTATTAGAAAAAGTTATTGCTTGGGAAAGGGAAATAGAAATAGCTGTTTCTGTTTTATATTGGATGCCTTACAGTGCAACTTTTTTAATGATCACCATTTTAATTGACTAAAGTATAAAGGGAAAGTTTTGCTCAGTGGTCATTGTATGCCGATCTATCATGTTTATTTGGGAGCAAAACACTTCAAACTGATTTATTTCCATCTACTTCCAGTGCTGCTGTCTCACAGCGCCAGAGAACCAGGTTCGATCCTGACCTCGGGTGCTGGACGTGTGGAGTTTGCACGTTCTCCCTGTGACCGCGTGGGTTTCCTTCCATATACCAAAGGCGTGCGGGTTTGTCGGTCAATTGGCCTCTGTAAATGGCCCCTAGTGTGTAGTGAGTGGTTGTGGAAGTGAGATAATGTAGAACTAGTGTGAACGGGTGATCAATGGCTGGTGTGGACTTGGTGGGCTGAAGGGCCAGTTTCCATGCTGTTTCTATCAATCAATCAAACAGAGAAAACAGCAAAATAAACAGGTTAGGACAATTTTTTCCTATTTCCTTACGACAGTGAAGGAGTCTCGTTGGTCTACATCAGCCTCCACAGCATTCACATCAGTTCCATCCACAAAGATATTTCCCTGTCCATTTCTTCCCTCTGATTCTTTGCCACCCACCTATACAAGGGCGGCACGGTGGCGCAGCAGTAGAGTTGTTGCCTTACAGTAGTAGAGACCCGGTTCGATCCTGACTACGGGTGCTGTCAGTACGGAGTTTGTACGTTCCCCTCATGATCTGTATGGGCTTTTTTCCGGGATCTCCAGTTTCCTCCCACACTCCAAAGATGTACAAGTTTTGTAGGTATAATTGCAAATTGTCTCTAGTATGTAGGATAGTGTTAGTGTGTGGGGATCGCTGGTCGGCGTGCCGTCAGTGGATATTTTTAAGGCAGAGATGGACAGATTCTTGATTAGTACCGGTGTCAGGTGGAAGGCAGGAGAATGGTGTTAGGAGGGAGAGGTAGATCAGCCATGATTGAATGGCGGAGTAGACTTGATGGGCCGAATGGCCTAATTCTGCTCCTATCACTTATGAACTTATGATGTAAGTTAATTATATACTCAATATTCCTTAATACAATGTACAAGTATGTTTTTCTTTACTCCTTCACTCGATCTTAAATAAACTCAAAAACTCCATTTGAGCTCCAAAATTAGTAGACATTTGTGTTCCTGCCGTACTAGAACGCAAAAGGTTAGATTACAGTAAATACATTTTCACTCTTACTTCAGCCCCTTCCTGATAAGAAATTTCGAGATATCTGCAGTTGGCCTCTGACACAGAATAGAGTCCTTATCTACACATCTAGGACAATTCTAAATCAGTAGCGCTTTATAAACCCTTTGAATTCACACGTGCAATTCGCATTTCAGAGTAAAATGCAATTACCGATAAGTCAACAACTCCATAAGATCGAAGAAATTCTTATCTTTGCCGACTATAATTGATATTTTGGAGAGCCAGTTTTCCCACGGCAATGCTGGAGAATAAAGAGCAGTGGAATTTGACTCGTGGTCTATGATATGACTTACACTGCGTGTAGGCTGAACATACAGCACAGATTATTCAGGAGGCTTCTGAAATTTCCTGCTAGTACCTTTTCCCGGAAGCCATGGCTTCCGGGAAAAGGTACTAGCAGGAAATTTCACCGCTCTTCTTATCAGGAAGGGCTGAAGTAAGAGTGAAAATGTATAAGCCGGATCAGAAAATCAAAATGTTCAACTTAAAAATATTTAAATGTGCAACTTGACACAAGGACTTAAGGAGATATTTTCACGTCATTCCCTTCGTTGTGTATCTGTACACTGTGGATGGCTCGATTGTAATCATGTGTTGTCTTTCCGCTGACTGGTTAGCACGCACGAAAAGCTTTTCACTGCACCTCGGTACACGGGACAATAAACTCAACTCAAACTCAGACAATGATAATTTCCCTGGGCCCTGGAGAATTGTCATTCTCGCCAGAGATGCTGCCTGTCTCGCTGAGTTACTCTGGCATTTTGTGACTACCTTCGATTTAAACCAGCATCTGCAGTTCTTTCCTACAAATGATAATTTCACTTTTTGGTATGTTTTAACCTGCCAGTGCGCTTGCCAATATAATGTTACCGAGGGCCGGCATGGTGGCGGAGCAGTAGAGTTGCTGCCTTATAGCGCAAGAGACCTGTATTCAATCAGGACTATGGGTGCTGTCTGTACATTGTGTGTATGTTCTCCCTGTGACTGTGTGGGTTTTCTCTGGGTGCTCCGGTTTCCTCACACTTTCCAAAGATGTACGGATTAGCCTGGGGCTCGCCTGGATCGGGCACCGCTCCAGAAGTCCTAGAGCCGGCATTGAACTTTGGAAATGGCCCAAAAAATCTGGCGACGTGAAAAAGAATGTCACTGTGTTGCACATGCGACAATAAATCACCATTTACCCGTTGTAAAATAAAATAAAAGCTCCTTGACATGTAAGTCGAAGCCATAATTTAGTAACTTAGACGGCAAAACCATTCTGAGTCTGAAGAAGGGTCCCGATCCGAAACGTCACCAATCCTTTTTCCCCAGAGATGTTGCCTGACCCGCAGTTACTCCACCATTGTGTGTCGATCTTCGGTATAAACCAGCATCTGCAGTTCCTTCCTACACATCTTGGACTCCATGGTGAATTGAGCGCATCCCTACTCCCTCACAGTAGTGCACAGTGTGGCTTGCCCTGATGTGTAGGAAGGAACTGCAGATGTTGGTTTACGTCAAAGATAGACACAAAATGCTGGAGTAACTCAGCGGGACAGGCAGCATCTCGGGAGAGAAGGAATGGGTGACGTTTCGGGTCGGGACCCTTCTTCAGACTCACAGAGGGAGAACAGCGAGAGATGGTGTTGCAGAACTCTTATCGGAGAGAGAACTTCTTCATAGTAGGCTTACCTTGAGGTCATTTCGCAGTGGAGCAGACAAAATGTGTAGGAAGAAACTGCAGATGGCTGTTTAGACTGAAGATAGACACAAAATGCTGGAGTAACTCAGCGGGACAGGCAGCATCTCTGGAGAGAAGGAATGAGTCTGAAGAAGGGTCTCGACCTGAAACATCACCTATTCCTTCTCTCCAGAGATGCTGCCTGTCCCGCTGAGTTACTCCAGCATTTTGTGTCTATCTTTGGCACATACTGATATCTGAGCCTCTGCTCCTCTATGGAATATCCTGCAACAGTCCAGCTCACTAATATTAAATACTAACATTACAGAATTGAAACATTGAAATATCTGGTTAAATAAAAGCAAAGGCAACATGAAAATATGAAATTCTATTGAATAATTTTATTTTACTTATCAAAAGTGAACACAAATTAACTTAGGCACAATCACCTGTTTACAGAATGTCCTCTATCAGATAGACTTATGGAATTTAAGCAAGATTTTCTTGGTGGTTTAAAAGAAATATGATCGCTCATCTAAACTTACAGTACAAGAAATCATCCCTGCTTATCCAGAAATAGCAAAATTTGCAGCGATGATAGTAACAGCCATAGCACCTACTCAGGTCAGCATGGAGAGTGTTCTCTGCACTGAAAATAATTAAATCAGATTTAAGGGCTTCAATGAGAGGTTCTGGCAGAAGCAATTCTGTTCCTAAGGACGTTATTAATAATTTTAGGTATGTACTTTTGTAGCAAACTTAATTACTGATGCATTTAGTTTTAATTTCTATTGCATTTTTAAAAAATGATAATTTAGCCATTTAGCTCATACCTGTGGCCTTAGTTTAATACATTTTGGAGTAATGCTTTTATAATTTTTATTTAATTCAATGGAATTTTAATTTTGTCATAGTCATATTTGTAATTATTTTGCATAATGAATTATGTTGTTTTTTTCCAAGAATAAACAATTTTAAAAAAAAGCCACAATACCATAGCTACAACCATTAGACTCAAAACTTTAAGGACATGGGTTTGAAAAGTAGCCCGATGATTCATGTAGTTCTTATGAAATGCCATCTTGTGTAGTAAGGTCATCACAGCAGGTTTAGAATTATTATACCTAGGGGTCGGGGTTGGTCGGAGTCGGATACAAAAGAAATCAAAGAGTCGGAGTCGGTCTGAGTCGGGTGTTTTGGGTATCGGCTCCACAGCCCTGCTCTATCTTCAGTACAATAAACTCTCTATAAGACAATGCCACACACAAAGCACAATGGGTATTCTGAACAACAAATCACACTTCAACTGTTGTGAGTATGTGTATACATACACACACACACTGAACTTTTTTCTCTCTCTCTCGTTTATTAGATTGTTTACAGTGTACTATCTTTACATATTCTGTTGTGCTGCTGCAAGGAATAATTCCATTGTTCTATCTGGGACATGGGACAATAAAACACTCTTGACTCTCAGTTGTGAAGGATTCATGGCCTTACCTGATTGAGCAACCCAGCCTCGTTTCAGCTTGAAATCGCCAGGTGAAAGATTGCTGGAGCAAAGTTTGGCTGAAGTTTGTATCTCTGGTGGTTGGGGGAAATGATGGAAGGTTGCCAGGTTTTGACCAGGAAGGAAGAGGAAGGATGTCAGGGCTAAAGAGACCTAGGAATTCTGATCTGGATCAGGAGATCTGATCCCCATATCTGAGGAAGGATGTGCTGGCGTTGGAGAGTGGTGGTTTACGAGAATGATCCCAGGAATTATTGGGTTAGCATAAGATGAGTGTTTGACGGCACTGGGCCACTACTCAAGGATGAGGGGGCCCCTCATTAAAACTTACCAAATAGTGAAAGGCTTGGTTAGAGTGGATGTGGAGAGGATGTTTCCCCTAGTCAGGTTTCAAGTCTACTCCGCCATTCAATCATGGCTGATCTATTTTTCCGTCTCAACCCCATTCTCATGCCTTTTCCTCATAACCTCTGACACCCGAACTAATCAAGAAACTGTCAATCTCTGTCTTAAAAATATCCATGGACGGCCTCCACAGCCATCTGTGGCAATGAGTTCCACAGTTTCAACATCCTCTGACTAAAGAAATTCCTCCTCATCTCCTTCCTAAAGGTACGTCCTTTTATTCTGAGGCTATGACCTCTGATTCTAGACTCTCCCACTGGTAGAAATTGTTCTATTTACACCAACAACAAGGAACAATATGTGCAATGGCACCTTTTTGTCTACAAGAAAGGAACTAAATAACAATATTGCAGAAAAACATATTATTTAGGAATATGAAAGAGTATTATTCTTTCATGTTGCTAGTCTTATTTTTGGTATAAAACATTGCTCAATTGCTCCGCTTCCCCACTGAATCAAAATGTCAAGGGTTCCACTTCCATTATATTAGGGGCGTAGCGGTAGAGTTGCTGCCTCACAGCGCCAGAGACCCAGGTTCGACCATGACTATAGGTGCTGTCTGCACGGAGGCCGCACGTTCTCCCCGTAATCTGCGTGGGTTTTCTCCGGGATCTCCGGTTTCCTCCCACACAACAAGGACTTACAGATTTGTGCGTGAATTGACTTGGTCTGATTATAAATAGCCTCTAGAGTGTGTGTAGGATAGTGTAAGTGTGTGGGGATCGCTGGTCGGCCTGGACCCGGTGGGCCGAAGGGCCTTTTTCCGCACTGTATCTCTAAACTAAACTGAACTAATCCCATGTAATCAATTCTGCACATTCTCTCCTGTGTGCTTAAGCTCGAGATTTCTGTTTATTTGCCTTCTTCTGAAGTTGCTCATTTCCCTCATGTCAAATATATATTTGAGGTCTCATATTATCAATACCTTCCGTTGTCGTTTTTTCAAGTTTCACCACATATATGATTGGAAACATATCGGAAGAAACTTGAATATGACTGATTGCGATTCAAAGACACAAAGCTCCATAACTTCTATTATCAATAAATATCAGCTCAGATTTATTACATACCTTAACCAAAGAATATAAGCCTTCTATAAGGATGTAGCCTGGGCTAGAGGGGTCTGAGCTACAGGGAGAGGTTGAGTAGGCTGGGTCTCTATTCCTTGGAGCACAGGAGGGTGAGGGGTGATCTTATTGAGGTGTATAAAATCATTCAGACGAATAGATCGGGCAGATGCACAGAGTCTCTTTCCCAGAGTTGGTGAATCGAGGGCCAGAGGACATAGGTTTAAGGTGAAGGGGAAAAGATTTAATAGGAATCTGAGGGGATACTTTTTCACACAAAGGGTGGTGGGTTTATGGAACAAGCTGCCAGAGGAGGTAGTTGAGGCTGGGACTATCCCGACGTTTAAGAAACAGTTGGACAGGTACATGGATAGGACAGGTTTGGAGGGATATGGACTAAACACAGGCAGATGGGGCTAGTGTAGCTGGGACATGTTGGCCGGTGTGGGCAAGTTGGGCCTCTTTGCACACTGTATCACTCTATGACTCTACAAATTCAAGAATTGCTCTGAAAATCCCTTCGGTGCTTTACACATGGCGACGTGACCACAGAATTTTATTATTTCTTCCAGATATAACAACTCTTAATTTTTATCCAACATTGAGTCAGGGCTGACCATCTTGAGAGCTTCCACCATATTATCTTCGCAAGGTTGTACTTCATCAAAGAATTGGCCGTTAGACGTGAGAGGATTCGCTCTGTCTCTTCAGCAAACTTTGCAAAAACAGATCCTGGACATAGGCCACTCTCGCAGACTATCTGCAGTAATCATAAATAAATGATTAAACTTTTAGTTGCGCTTACCGACATGATAACCAATATACATTCAGTTCCATATTTTGGAGTGTCGTGTCCAGTTTGGTTTAGTTTAGTTTAGTTTAGAGATACAGCGCGAAAACAGGCCCTTCGGCCCACCGAGTCCGCACCGACCAGCGATCCCTGCACATTAACACTATCCCACGCACACTAGGTACAATTCTACATGTATACCAAGCCGATTAATCTACAAACCTGTACGCCTTTGTAGTGTGGGAGGAAAAATGAAGATCTCGGTGAAACCCCACGACAAATACTTTGTTTGCACGGATGGGAGGTGCCTGGGTGCTTCCGTTTCCTCCCACATCCCAAAGACATGCAGATTTGTAGATGAATTGGTTTCTGTAAATAGGCCTCAGTGTGTAGGATGTGAAACTGGGAGAATGTAGAACTAGTGCACAGGTGATCGTTGGTCAGCGCAGACTCGGTGGGACGTAGGGCCTAATTCCGCACTGTTTCCCCAAATTAAACCCAATCATTTTACACCAGATAAGTCCTGTACCACAGCACAAAATGCTCTGTGTCTCATTCACTGCAGAATTCTAACCCAGCGGATTCTCAATTAAAATCTTAATTGGCCTAATGCACACTGTGCAAAAACACATCTCCTACGCAGGTGTATAAATATCTGCCATTATGAATCACTACTTTTATACTGATCTGGTGAACTTGAGGTGAATCTCTCTCTGTTCCCGTTTATGAGCAGGAGTGTTCTATCAATGGAATTTTCTGCATTTAGTAAGAGCTTCAGTAAAAATGTAAAGCTTTTAGTGTCCTGAGTCTGTGTATTAACAATCCATACATAAGCTATTAAGCCCATTAGTTGTCACTTTCCAAATGTCTTTCCATGCCTCAGCTCTTAACCTTCACCTGCTGTTCCCTTTATTTTGGGAACGCCCTCATTGCCTGTTCCTTCCTGACCACGACAACTCCAGAAAAATATTCCACCCAATAAATATTCCCTCTCTCCTGGGCCCCAGCTACGCCTGACATTTTATTGGTTACGTCGAACAGCCCTTCTTCCGAACGTACGCTGGCACGTTCCCGCAAATCCCTCGACCCCATCGTCGACTGCATTGGGGCTGCCTCCTGCACCTGTGCAGACCTCATGTACCTCATTGACTTTACCACTAACTTCCACCCTGCCCTCAAATTCACTTGGACTATCTCCGACACCTCTCTCCCCTTTCTTGATCTGTCTCCATCACCGACGTCTACTACAAACCTACCCACTTCCACAGTTATGTGGACTAGACGGAACAAGGGTAAAGTTTCCCCTTGGTCCTCACCTTTCACCCCACCAGCCTCTTCATCCAACACATCATCCTACGACAGTTCAGTCACCTCCAACGTTATCCCACCACCAGCGATCCCTACACACTGGCACTATCCTACACACTAGGGGCAATTTACAATTTTACTGAAGCCATTTAACCTAAAAACCTTTGGAATTTGGGAGGAGACGGGAGCACCCGGAGAAAACCCACGCAGGCCACAGGGAGAACGTACAAACATAGTTAGGATCAAACCCGGGTCTCTGGGGCAGTAATTCTACCGCTGCACCACTGTGCCACCCAAATTGTTAGATTTATTATTACTTTTATATTATACACGGGTGAGCTGATGCCTGGGATGTCCCGAAATGCAGGATACTCGGCTACAAAGTTTGTGGTAGTGGGGGACTGCATAAAAAGGATGGCACGGTGGCACAGCGGCCTCAGTTGCTGCCTCACAGCGCCAGAGACCCGGGTTCGATCCTTACCTCGGGTGTTGTCTGTACGGAGTTTACACATTTTCCCCGTGACCTGCGTGGGTTTTCTCTGGGAGCTCCGGATTCTTCCCACACTCCAAAGACGTGTGGATTTGTAGGTTAATTGGCTTGGTATAATTGTAAATTGCCCCTAGTGTGTGCAGGATTGTGTTAGTGTGCGGGGATCGCTGGTCGGCGCGGACCCGGTAGGCCGAAGGGCCTGTTTCTCTAAACTAAACTCAACATGGCGTCTTCATCCACTCAGTGCTCTGATAGATGGGAAGCATTCGACTGAGGGGAGCAGGATTGTTAAATGCACCTTTTGGTGAGAAAGAAGCCAGTTCGTGTTAAACCTTCCTCACGCGCCCCACGTCTCAAGATAAATTCCTGATCTTGCTAATAACCGCTGCCTTTTCCTTTCTCTGATCAGGAGGAGCAGAGGATAATTTATGATTCTGTGCTCCCGGAGGAGAAGATGGTCAGGAAATTCAGGCAAGACACAAGAGAATATCCAATTGTAGCGTTACTCCCAAAGGCAAGACATAACGCATCGCCCAAACACCATGACAACAGCAGAATCTATCACCAACAGTCGGAATTGTACTGGGAGTTTGGTTGCCATTTGTTCTCAACGTTGCTTTGTGACAGATTCTGATAGTGGGAACCCAGGCTTATTTTAAAATGCTTGCCACAGCAAACATGTCAAATGATCATTTTTATTTATTTGTGCCCTTGTTTCTGGGATGCGAACATCATTGTTTAGTTTAGTTCACTGTACTTTAAAGATATAGTGCAGAGACAAGCCCTTCGGCCCACCGAGTCCGCGCCGACCAGCGATCCCCGCACACTAATGCTATCCTACACACAATAGGGACAATTTACAATTTTTACCGCCGCCAATTAATCTACAAACCTGTACGTCTTTGGAGTGTGGGAGGAAGCTGGAGTACCTGAAGAAAACCTATGCAGTCATGGGGAGAACGTACAAACACCGTACAGACAGCATCCGTAGTCAGGATTGAACCCAAGTCTCTGGTGCTGTGAGGCAGCGACTCCACCACTGTGCCACGAGCCGCCCTTTCATAGTATTTTTGACAGTAGGGTAGAATATATTTAGGTCATAGATTTATGCATCACTGAAACAGGCCCTTCGGCCCAACTTATCCATGCTGATCTCACAGAGAAACACATTTTCTCACAGAGAGTGGTGAGTCTGTGGAATTCTCTGCCTCAGAGGGCGGTGGAGGCCGGTTCTCTGGATGCTTTCAAGAGAGAGCTAGATAGGGCTCTTAAAAATAGCAGAGTCAGGGGATATGGGGAGAAGGCAGGAATGGGGTACTGATTGGGGATGATCAGCCATGATCACATTGAATGGCAGAGCTGGCTCGAAGGGCCAAATGGCCTACTCCGGCACCTATTGTCTATCGTCTATTGATCACGGTCCCATCTAAGATAGTCTTAACTGCCCACATTTGGCCTTATCCCTTCACACCTTTCTCATCTACAGTATGTACCTGTCCAAGTGTCTTATAAATATTGTCATAGTTCCTGCCTCAACGACCTCCTCTGGCAGCTTGTTCCGTACACCCAATGTATTTCATATTCAAGTCTTCATTCCTGTTTGATACCATCAAAAGGCAGCGTTGGTTGGTTCTGCAGTCGTAGGGGTAGAGCTACTGCCTCACAGCGCCAGAGACCCGGGTTCGATCCTGACCACGGGTGCTTGCCTGTACGGAGTTTGTACGTTCTCCCCGTGACCTGCGTGGGTTTTCTCCGAGATCTTCGGTTTGCTCCCACACTCCAAAGACGTACAGGTTTGTTGGTTAATGAGCTTGGTGGACATGTAAAATTGTCCCTCGAGTGTGTAGGATAGTGCTAGTGTGTGGGGGATCGCTGGTCGGTGCGGACTCAGTGGGCCGAAGGGCCTGTTTCCGCACTGTATCTCTAAAGTAATCTAAACTAAATACAGCACACAAAAAAGACCACATATTTGACTTAATTTCGTACTGTCTGATTTGACCGGATGGCACGCAAACAAAAGCTTTTCACTGTATCTCGGTACACGTGACAATAATACACCCAAACCAAAGGATAAAGCGTGGCTCCCGCTGTTACAAATGCAGGCCTTCAGTACATCATCCGGACTACCTGCTGCAATTTTGCGCATGTTTTGAAGCAGGAGCAATTAGTCTGAAAGTAAATAAAAAGCAGAACTCTGCAGAAAAACCGAGCAAACATGATGGTGTAAAGGTGAACACAACATGACACAGCAATCAGCCAGTGAAATATAATAAGTTAAGTTGAAATTTGGGAGTGAAAATTCTCTACTTCTCAACCATGTTTTTTTTTTAAAAGGGCAGTTTCAGTCACTTTTGGTTCAGTTGGCATTTTCTTCCGAGTTATCTTAATTTCTTCTCCACAGCACCGTGCTCCGAGGTGCAGCCATACATAATTCATGGCCTGGGGTCCTTTGTTGAAAAATTCCCGATGTTGCAAGCAGGAATGCTGCACACAGCTGTGTTTGGGCGAACGCCGGAGTTTTTGACACAACAAGCAGCTAACAAGTTCCCCCCCCCCCCTCCCACTAGAGCACAATTCGACACAAGCGGCACAATCGTGAGGAATCAGAAGCTCCCTTTGTGTGTGTGTTTTTTGCACGGGTTTTCGGTGCTACAGCTGACATCCCCACCAGCGGGCTGTGGTCACTCTCCATCCTGCCCACCCACCTCCCCTCCCCCACCTCATGCCCACGTCCTTCACGCCTGTCCACCGATCAATATTAACAATTCTCCGGGAAATACAATGTCTCCATGGCAACAAAGCCACATATTCTCGATGGGAGACAGTGAGACCAGCGGTGAAGTCTCAAGAGGCTTTCAGTCTCACAAAGCAAGACATATTTTGACGTAGGAATGTCCGCTCGCCAAAGAAAAAGCAATAATTTCTATTTTCAAACATCAGATTAGCTGGGCCCGAGAATCGCCTTTCATTTTTGTGTTGGGATCATTATGTTGGAATGACAATGCACGAAATGAAAGATTACAGATTTGTATGAAAAAAAAAAGGTGCACTAAGTCCGCCATTCATTCAGAACCGCACCATTAGTTTGCAGTTCCAGGTAAAGGATTAGTGCAGGACTATGGCAAGAAACTCAGCAGTAAAGCAGGTGTCAAACTCCCGAGGCGTCTGGCTTTGAAGGGAGTAGCTGAAAGATAATCCTGGTGCCACGAGTCCAATCTGGGCAGGAGAGTGACCTCAGGGGTTTCGAACCGCACCCTTCCACAGAAAATCACATCTCGGCAGCTCTCTCGTGAGATGGATCAGGGGACGGTTCTCAGCTGCCCTGTCAGAGCTGGAAGCCTCTTAGCTCAGTTGACAGGCCTCAGAGGGAGAGCGAATCACACAACAACAAAATAAATGTGTCGGAAGGAACTGCAGGTGCTGGCTTAAACCGAAGCTAGACACAAAATGCTGGAGTCGCTCAGCGGGTCAGGCAGCATCTCTCTGGAGAAAAGGAATAGGTGCCGTTTCGGGTCGAGTGTTAAGAAGGGTCTCGTTCAGAAACGTCACCCATTTCTTCTCTCCAGAGATGCTGCCTGTCCCACTGAGTTTCTCCAGCAATTTGTATCAAACTACAATAAAAAAATCAGCCTACAGGGACTAGCCTGGAAACTGAAGAAAGCAAGTGAATAAATAATTACACAAACACCCTTCAATCCCGAATGCAGAATAGAAACAAGGCGGGAAATTGCGTTAGGGGTTTTCCTTTGAAAAACGTGAAGAATTATAGGTTGAAGATATATAGACAATAGCTGCAGGAGTAGGCCATTCGGCCCCTCGAGCCAGCACCACCATTCAATGTGATCATGGCTGATCATTCACAAACAGTACCCTGCTCCTGCCTTCTCCCTATACCCCTTGATTCCGCTAGCCCAAAGAGATATATCTAACTCTCTTTTGAATGCATCCAGTGAATCGGCCTTCACTGCCTACTGAGGCAGAGAATTCCACAAATTCACAACTCTCTGTGTGAAAACGTTTTTCCTCTTCTCAGTTCTAAATGGCCTACCCCTTATTCTTAAACTGTGGCCCCTGGTTCTGGACTCCCCCAACATCGGGAACATGATTTCTGTGTGTCCAATCCCTTAATATTTTATATATTTCTATAAGATTCCTTCTCATCCTTCTAAATTCCAGTGAATACAAGCCCAGTCGCTCCATTCGTTCATCAATAGTCCCGCCATCCCGGGAATTAACCTTCTGAACCTACAAAACGCTGGAGTAACTCAGCGGGTCAGGCAGCTTTGCTGGAGGAAAGGATTAGGTGACGTTTCAGGTCGAGACCCTTCATCAGACTGAGGTTTTGAAGACGTCTGATGAAGGGTCTTGACCAGAAACGTCACTTCTTCCTTTCCTTCAGAGATGCTGCCTGACCCGCTGAGTAACTCCAGCATTTGGTGTCTATCTTGTGTAAACCAGCATCTGCAGTTCATTCTTACACGAGAATTATAGCTAAACATTGCAAAATGTGGGTGGAGACAAAATGCTGGAGAAACTCAGCGGGTGAGGTCTCTCCAACATTCATCTGCAGTTCTTGCTTAAACATTGTAAAATGTGGAGTGAGTGCGGGACGTTACTGCAGTCACGAAGATGTCAAGGCCCTCTCTCCTTCCACAGCCACACAGTTTAGTTTAGTGGCTGTGATCAGCACGAAATCAGGCCCATCAGCCCACTGAATCTGCACCGACCCAGCGATCTCCACACATTAACACTATCCTACACACACGAGAGCCAATTTACATTTAGACCAAGCCAATTAGCCAACAAACCTGTACATCTTTAGAGTGTGGGAGGAAACAGAAGGTATCGGAGAAAGCCCGCGCAGGTGACTGGTAGATCGCACAAACTCCCTACAGACAAGCACCATGGTCAGGATCGAACCTGGGTCCCTGGCGCTGTAAGGCAGCAACTCTACCGCTGCGCCACCGTGCCGCCCCAGTCAGCACTCTACATTTCCCAGCTATCTTTCAATGGCTTTCACCTGGACTGTCAGACACTTCAATGGCACATCCATCAGCCACATCCTGGGCTCCTTGGTGCTCTGCCAAGCCTGTGTTGCCATCATGTGTCACCGTGTTCGCTGAAGCTGCAATGCAATAAAAAGATAAAACTACAGATGAACGGCAGTAATAAAAAACATTTAACATCTTCACCACGGGTAATCTTAGCTCTCAGCAACAAAGATTGTGGCGCTGTGCTATTTTACGAAGAAATTTAGTTTAGTTCAGTTTAATTTAGAGATACAGCGCGGAAACAGGCCCTTCGGCCCACTGAGTATCGCTGGCCAGCGATCCCCGCACATTAACACTATCCTGCACACACCAGGGACAATTTTACATTTGTACCAAGCCAATTAACCTGCAAACTTGTACGTCTTTGGAGTGTGGGAGGAAACCGAAGATCTTGGAGAAATCTGTAGGCAGCGACTCTACGGCTGCGCCACCGTGCTGCCCACAAACTTTAAATAGATCAAGTAATAGGTTGATGGGCGGCACAGCGGCAGAGTTGTTATTGACATAGACATTGTTTTTTACACCTCTATATAAAACTATGAGAGGCATAGATAGGGTAGACAGTCAGAACCTTCTCAGAGAGGAAATGTCAAAGAGTTAGGGGCGGCACAGTGGCATAGCAGTAGAGTCGCTGCCTTACAGCGCCAGAGACCCGGGTTCAATCCTGACTACGGGTGATCTCTTTACTGAGTTTGTACATTCTCCCTTTGACCATGTGGGTTTTCTCCGGGAGTTCTGAGTTTCTTCCCACACTCCAAAGTAGGTTAATTGCCTTTGGTAAGTTGTAAAATTGTCCCTAGTGTGTAGGATAGTGCTAGTCTACAGGGTGATCGCTGGTTGGCGCGGACTCTGAGGGCCGAAGGGTCTGTTTCCGCGCTGTTTCTGTAAAGTCTAAAGTCCAAAGTACAGAAGATGGAGATTAAGCAAATATTGGTACGCAATTAATACATTCCAACATTAACAGAGAAGGTGTATGATATTCAGGAATAGTACGTAAAATGCCATTGCTGTTATGTCTTGCTTGAATTACGATCTAGCAGGGACTGTGTTTTTGGTTGCACTTCTATTTTGTACTATTAGGTCTGATTATCGAGTATTTTCACCCAAAGACTAAAGGGGTGAGCTTTAAGGTGAAAGGGGTAACGCTGAGAGGAGATGACCAGGGAAAGTGTTATTTTCACACAGAGATGTGGACATTGGAAACGCACTGGTAGGGGTGGTGGTGGAGGCAGATGCAATAGTGATATGTACCTGAAGAAGGTTTTAAATTGACACAAGGATATGCAACAAATGGAGGGATATGGATCACGTGCAGGCAGAGGAGATTAGTTGAACTTTGGCATCATGTTCGGCACAGACATTATGTGTCACAGGGCCTGCTCCTGTTCTGCACTGTTCTATGTTATGCCAACTCAACATCCCTCTACTCCTTTTTGAACCAAAGAAACAATGATCACAAACCTTTAAAAAAAAGTAGACATTTCTTTGTACATAATGATGATGTCTTTCATCAACTCAGCACGGACATTGTGGGCCAAAGGGCCTGATCCTGTGCTGGACTGTTCGATGCTCTATGTATTACTGATTATTAATTTATCCTATTATTGATTGCTGTACATTTGTTAGAGAGTTGTTGCAATGATGAGCCTGTAATACTGCACCAAATAAGAATACATTGTGAATGGCTTGATTGTAATCATGTATTGTCTTTCCGCTGACTGGTTAGCATGCGACAAAAAGCTTTTCACTGTACCTCAGTACTCGTGAGAATAAACTGATTTAACTGATTTAAGAAATGACTGATAACTGATCATTTAATTGTTCCATTGCGGTACATAAGACAATTAAACATTCTCGACTCTTGCCAACTCTTACTGATTGAATATGACCGCATATTTAATTATATTTGAAGCTGATATTCCTACACACCCAAATGTGATTAGATATTGAGAATATTCACCCTGAAATCGATGTAAAAATTTGGGGCGTGACATTGAGGTGTACAAGGCATGGCTAAAGTCAACGTTCACAGTCTTTTTCCTCAGCTAGATGATTTCAAAAGTAGCGGGAACAGGATTAAGGTGAGAGATTTAAGAGCGACCCCAGAGGCAACTTCTTCACTCAGACGGTAGTCCATATCTGGAACGATTTGCCAGAGGAAGCTGTAGAGTGGGTACAATTACGGCTTTTAAATGGTATTTGGATAGATATATGACGAGGACGGGTTTAGAAGGATATGGGCCAAATGCAGGCAAAGTGGACTAGCCCCGTGGACAAAGTGGGCCGAAGGGCCTGTTTCCATGCTGTACAGCTCCATGACCATGATAGAAATATGGGCTTATTAAACTATAAATTATTAAGACTAAACAAGAATATAAGCATAACATATGAAAATAAAACTGATACGTTAAGGCCAATGGTCATGTGCATCTATTACCAATCCCATTATCAACCAACACTCTCTCTCTCTCTCTCTCCCTCTCTCCCTCTCTCTCTTTTTTCCCTTTATCTCTCTCTCTGTCACGATCTCTGTCTCTGTCCTTTGCTCTCTCTTGCTCTCTCTCATTCTAGCCCTCTCATCCCTCTCTCCATCTCTCTCTCGTTCTCTCTCTCTCCATCTCGATCTTTTCATATGCAGAGACACAGATGTGGAACTGAAAGCTAAAAACCTCACTTTTAAATGATCAGTTACCATTACACTGACAAGGAAACAGAGTTTGTTTCACAGAGTTGACATTAATGGTGACAAATTACACTACAGTGAATTAAAAAGAATCTACGCGAGGAAAACAATGTATTTGATCTCTGCTGAGTCAATTTTAAAAGAGACCCACTATACCCGAGTATATTAAAATGCAGACAACCAACTAATCAAATCCCTTTGGTTATTTAAAGGAATAGATCCAAGATATAGTTGCAAAGGTGTGAAATAAAAGTCTACTAATTAATGCATGGTTTTCCAGATGAATGATTAGCAACTACAGAGGGATACAATATCAAGCCCATTCTCCATAGAGAAATAGAACCCCAGTCATAGAGTGATACAGTGTGGAAACAGGCCCTTCGGCCCAACTTGCCCAAACCAACCAACATGTCCTATCTACACTAGTCCCATCTGCCTGCGTTTGGCCCATATCCCTCTAAACTAGTCCTATCCATGTACCTGTCCAAATGTTTCTTAAACGTTGCGATAGTCCCTGCCTCAACTACCTCCTCTGGCACCTTGTTCCATAAACCCACCACACTTTGTGTGAAAAGGTTACCCCTCAGCTTCTATTAAATCTTTCCCCCTTCACCTTAAACCTATGTCCTCTGGTTCATGATTCCCATATTCTGGGCAAGAAACTCTGTGTGTCTACCCGATCTATTCCTGACATGATTTTGTACACCTCTATAAGATCACCCCTCATCCTCCGGAGCTCCAAGGAATAGAGCCCCAGCCTGCTCAACCTCTCCCTATAGCTCAGACCCTCTAGTCCTGGCAACATCCTCGTTAATCTTCTCTGCACCCTTTCCAGCTTGACAACATCTTTCCTATAACATGGTGCCCAGAACTGAAGACAATACTCTAAATGCGATGTCACCAACGTCTTATACAACTGCAACATGACCCTCCAACTTCTATACTCAATACTCTGACTGTTGAAGGCCGACGTGCCAAAAACTGATGAAGGCCAACATACCAAAAACTGATGGAGGTTAAAGTGCCAGACGGACCAGTCAGAAGGTTGTCTCAAGGCCACCGAGCTGAGAAAGCCTGGCTGGACACACTGCGTATTCCTGACAGAAACTCCACTAAGTCATAGAGTCGTACAGCACAGAAACAGACCCTTCGACCCAACTGGTCCAAGCCGACCAAGATGCCCCATCTAATCTAGTCCCACTTAGCCACAGTTAGCCCAGATCCTTCTCAACCTTTGCTATCCATGTACCTGACCTCCATCAGGCAGTGCATTGAGTATCAAAGTTGGGAGGTCATCTTTTCAAGATCGTTCCATGCCCTTCCGTGCATCAACTCATCATCTGCACAAAGAACTATTGTATCCATTCCTTCCACGGATGCGGCCCAACCAGCTGACTTCCTCCAGCACTTTGTGTTTTGTCCAATAACTTTGCAAACTTTGTCACAGTTGCAAAAGTCGCAGTTTACCACATAAACATTACCTCACATGTAACTTAGGCACCGTTATTCCTACAAACTTTACTGATTTCTCATGATAAGGGAAGGCAGCAAAACAGCAGAGCCTTTGTCCTCATTTATCCTTTTCCACTCGTATCTCATCCCTCCGGCTTTACATTTCACTCCTCTTTTTCTTTCCTTATCTGACCCCCTTTTGTCTAATTTTCATCTCTAACCGTTGTCATTTACTCCACCCAGCTGGCAATCACACCTGTATCCACCTATCACTCACCCGACCCTCACCTCTCTTTTCCAGCATTCTTCACCCCCCCCCCCCCCGAGAGTCAGGGGGACTCCAACAGTCTGAGGAAGGGTTCAGACCCGAAACATCGTCTGTCCATAATTTCCCCAGATACTGCCTGACCCGCTGAGTTCCTCCAGCGCTTTGTTTTTGCCACAAGATTCCAGCATCTGCAGCATTCTTGTGTTTCCAAAGGTGTGTTGACGGCAAAAGTGGACAACTTTACCGTCGCCACAACAGAAGCTCAGCCCAGTATTTCCAGTCAAGGTTAGCAAACTGAGACGTTGACTCTCTCTCCAGACGCTGCCAGAATTGATGAGTATTCCTGGCATTTTCTGTTTTAATTTTGATATGAAATCCATGCTGACATGATGATGAGGATGTTGCCAGGACTTGAGGGTCTGAGCTATAGGGAGAGGTTGAATAGACTGGGACTCTATTCCTGGGAGCGCAGGAGGATGCGGGGTGATCTTATAGAGGTGTACAAAATCATGAGAGGAATAGATTGGATAGAATCTTTTGTAGGGGAATCGAGGACATAGGTTTAAGATTTAATAGGAATCTGAGGGGTAACTTTTTCACACAAAGGGTGGTGGGTGTATGGAACGAGCTGCCTGAGGAGGTGGTTGAGGCAGGGACCATCCCAACATTTATGAAACAGTTAGACAGGTCCATGGATAGGACAGGTTTGGAGGGATATGGGCCAAACGCAGGCAGGTGGGACTAGTGTAGCTGGGACAAGTTGGCCTGTGTGGGCAAGTTGGGGCCTGTTTCCATGCTGTAAGACTCTATGACTCTGACATATTTCAATGGATCAAAAGTTTCTTCTGATTCGTGTGCTACATTCCAGCATAAAGACACTTGGAAGATTGATTCCAATCTCCTACGCCTCCTTTACATCAGGCAAGTGGGGGTGTAAGTTCCAAACTGTGATTCAGGCCGCGAACAACCATGGCAATGTTTTGTAAATGTTTCAGATGAATTAACTGCAGCGATCACTCCAAACAATAAATATAACATGGTACGTTGCAATCAACATTTACACCTCTGGCAACTAACCATTGTAGGTATGTTACAAAACTTACCTTCAGTCGCGCTGCAATTCTGCCACTGGCCGTGTGCGCGATTTTGGCGCCTTTAAGGGGGGGCGGAGTTAAAACGCGGGTTTCTCCTCCCTTGTCCTGGTTAATATTTTGTTGGAGTACAAGCCTTGGCTGACAAATCGTTCCTAGCGGCGTTTTGTGAATTTTTTAGTTTTATTAAATCGTCAATGTCAGCGCTAGAGTAATTTTAAAATCAGCTCCTGAAGCGTCAACACCGATAACGGGGACGGATTTCACACATGGGACAGGTAAACGAAAGTGGTTTCTTTAAATGTATAAAAGTGCTTCTTAAGAAGCATTTAATTCACATTTTTTCATGCGACACGGTGGTTTTATTCCCCGAATTAACAGCAGTATTTTTCATGCCAATACGGGGTTAAATTCACCGCAAATGAACGTTCCAAAAGATCGCGTTCCAGAAATCCTCACTCACAAGATGATTTAAATCCCCATTAATTTACAGGTATTAAACATTCAATTCCTTCCATTTGGCCTGTAAATTCATGAAAATTAGATTTAAAAATTATGTTATATTGTGAATTATTGTGTGAATGTTATTTGGACACTTAGGCTATTTAAAAATGTTAATCTATTCTTAAGAAATTGATAGATGTTTAGATCTAGTAATTGAATTTTGTAATTAGCTACAATTAGGTAACTAACTAATTATATGCTTTACTTTCATGTCTTCGAAGTAAGATTGTTTCATATTTGTTTCAGAATGCTTCAATCTATAATAACTGAAAATTTCTTTCAGTTATCATAATTTTTAAGAAAGTTATGGGCTTTTAACTGTCCTCGATCACAGCTTTTGTGTTAAGTCAATGGAAAAGCAATAGGGAACTAGATGCTAATTTCTGAGTATGATAATGGCCATAACTTCTTTAATACTGAAGATATGAAAGTGAATTAAGTGTCAAATTAAACTTCTTTTTATGCTTTATCTGATGGGATAAATTGCAGACTTTATTTTTAAAATCTCAACATTTTGTAACATTGCTAACCATTGCTGAGCAGAATGGCAAAGTGGATTTAAATTATACTAAGGGAAATTAAATTAACACAAGGAAGCACTGTGACCCAACAGTAGAGTCGCTGCCTTGCAGCGCCAGAGACCATCAGATCTTTTGATTGTCGGCCCACGTCTGAATGTAATTGATTGAAAGATACAGCATGGAAAATCTCTTCAGCCCACCGAGTCCATTCCATCACCTGTTCACACGTTATCTCACATTTGCATCCATTCCCTACACACTAGGGGCAATTTACAGATTCCCCTCTCTCTGACTAAAGAAATTCCTCCTCATCTCCTTTCTAAAGGTACATCCTTTTATTCTGAGGCTGTGATTTCTGGTCCTAGACTCTCCCACTGGCAGAAACATCCTCTCCACATGCACTCTATCCAGGCCTTTATTCAGTAAGTTTCAATGAGGTCTCCCCTCATTTTTCTAAACTCCAGTGAGCAGAGGCCCAGTGCTGTCAAATGCTCACCGTATGTTAACCCAATCATTCCTGGGTTCATTTACAATAACATACACACCCTTATCCCAAAGCTCTATGTCATAAATATAGATAGAACTTACCAGTAGTTTAGTTTAGTTTAGTTTAGAGATACAGCGCGGAAACAGGCCCTTCGGCCCACTGAGTCTGCACCGACCAGCGATCCCCACACATTAACACTGTCCTACACACACTAGGGACAATTGTTACATTTACCAAGCCAATTAACCTACAAACCTGTACGTCTTTGGAGTGTGAGGGGAAACCGGAGATCTCGGAGAAAACCCACGCAGGTCATGGGGGGAACGTACAAACTCCGTACAGACAGCACCTGTTGTCAGGATCGAACCCGGGTCTCTGGTGCTGTGGGGCAGTAGCTCGATGGCTGTGCCAGTAATACAGGGCTGGCTTACTGTCTCCGCTAAATACACAGCAACTGGCAAAATGGATAGCAATGATCGCCAATGTGGTTTGAAGAAACTCTTAAATCCAATTACTGAGCATTGTCGATCGATGAGATTCACCACAGGACCACAAGACTCCTGAGCCGGGGAGAGAAGGTGGGTGCACAGAGAGCTATCATATCTACACAGGCAGCAGCAATTAAACAAAAGAGAACGTTTCTATTCCTCACTAGGGGACAGAATTACTAATTGTGAGCGACTGCTTAAAGGAACAGGAAATGGGATAAAATGGCCACTCAAGCACAGGATATGTAAACAGCATTGTGATAAGTTCATGTGATAGGAGCAGAATATGGCCATTCGGTCCATCAAGTCTACTCCGCCATCCAATCATCTCTGATCTATCTTTCCCTCTGAACCCCATTCTCCTGCCTTCTCTCCATAACCCCTGACACTCGTACTAATGAAGAATTTATCTATCTCGGCCTTAAAAATGTCCACTGACTTGGCCTCCACAGCCTTCTGTGGCAAATAATTCCACAGATTCACCGCCCTCTGAGTAAAGAAATTCCTCTTCATCTCCTTCCTAAAGGAACATCCTTTAATTATGATGCAATGACCTCTAGACTCTCCCAATAGTGGGAACACCTCTCCACATCCACTCTATCCGGGCCTCTCACCTGCCCTCGTCCTTCTAAACTCCAGCGAGCAGAGGCCCAGTGCCATCAAACGCTCATCATATGTTAACCCATATACACTCAACCATGTGAGTCAGTGGAATGTTTAGTTTAAGATAGGCACAAAATGCCGGAGTAACTCAGCGGGCCAGGCAGCATCTCTGGATAAAAGGAATAGGTGATGTATCGGGTCTGGACCCTTCTTCAGAATGAAAGATAGAAAAGGCCAGAAAACAGGGCCGGCAACTGATGACATCAGGAAGGGTGGAGTCCATAATGGTCCATTTTTGGCTGGGGAAGATGTGCTGATGACAGGGATACAAGGATGTGAACAGTGCAACTAGTAGGATGCCTGGGGTGGGGGAGGGGGGAGAGAGGGGTTGGGGAAAGAAATGCGGGTGTTACTTGACAACTAGGGTGGGGGGTTTAGTTAGTTTAGAGATACAGCATAGAAACACAGAAAATAGGTGCAGGAGTAGGCCATTCGGCCCTTCGAGCCTGCACCGCCATTCAATATGATCATGGCTGATCATCCAACTCAGTATCCTGTACCTGCCTTCTCTCCATACCCCCTGATCCCTTTAGCCACAAGGGCCACATCAAACTCCCTCTTAAATATAGCCAATGAACTGGCCTCAACTACCTTCTGTGGCAGAGAATTCCACAGATTCACCACTCTGTGTGTGAAAAATGATTTTCTCATCTCGGTCCTAAAAGACTTCCCCCTTATCCTTAAATAAGACAGGCTGTTGGGCCCACTGAGTCCACGCCGACCATGTTATCCCACTTTCTCATCCACTCCCTACACACTAGGCACATTTTTTTTTACAGAGGCCAATCAACCTACAAACCCCCACATCTTTGGGATGTGGGAGAAAACCGGAGCACGCGGAGGCGACCCACGCAGTCACAGGGGGAACGTGCAAACTCTACACAGCCAGCACCCGAGGATCGATCCTGGGTCTTTGGCGCTGTGAAGCAGTGGCTCTACCAGCGCTGCCACTGTGCCGTTCTGATGGGAAAAAAATTCATAGGAGCAGATGATCACTGGACGACGTGGACTCGGTGGGCCGAAGGGCCTGTTTCCATGCTGTATCTCTAAAGACTAAAGTCTAACGTAAAGGAGAAACTTTTGCAAGTCTCCAAATGTCCACTGAGGGCTGGCGGTGAACATTTAGCTTTCTCTGCCCATCGCTTCCCGACTCTCCTCTCAGCCTTTTTCCCAAACCTTCGACTCGTGGGAACATGGTGCCTGAGACTGCCCTCAACATCGACATGCGCTCATTCATCGAAGGAAACCTCAGTAGCATTGTCTGTATCGTCACCGACTGCAGCTCGGCGTGCAACACCATCATCCCCTCCACACCTGATACCAACCTCAGGCACAAAAATGCTGGAGTAACTCAGCGGGACAGGCAGCATCTCTGGAGAGAAGGAACGGGTGACATTTCAGGTCGGGACCCTTCTTCAGACCGTGGAACTGATGCACCACAATGCCGAGAACCACAGTAAACAAAGAACACAAAAGAACATGGCTCTCCAGAGATATTGCCTGAACTACTGAGTTACTCCAGCACTTTTTGTCCTTTTCGGCTGAGAACTATATTTTGCATTCAGTATCTTCCCCTTTGTTCCATCTGTTGTACTTGTGCTTGACTTGCTTGCGTGTATGTGTTGTATTATCTGATTTGTTTGGCATGTAAAGCATAGGTTTTCACTGTACCTTGGTACACCTGACAATAATAAAGCTAAACCTAAAAGGAATGATAGAAAAAGAAAAGCAGTTAACGGCAATATTGTGGCATTGAATGGGCACTTCAAACACTGCAATTACAGTAAGTGTTTCGACTCTGTGCTGTGGGACTGATATCTGTGTGCCTTAAGTGTTGAATGAATCCATTCGGAGTTGTTCAGCCTTTCAACACCACAACTTTGATGGAAATGGCAACCTTAAAAGGCAAAGAATTCTGTTCTTAGACAGGCACGTATCCGATGGTTGCCTTCAGTCAAAAAGAGGCCGAGTTCCTGGAGTCAAACAGCACCAAAAAAGGCCCTTCGGCCCAATTCATTCATTCTTCCCAACCCATCTGAGCTGTTCCATTTTGGCCCTTGTCCCTCTAAACCTTTCCGCTCCGTGTCCCTGTCCAAGTATCTTTTAAATATTGTTATAGTCCCTGCCTCAATTACTTCCTCTGGCAACTTGTTCCCATATACCCATCACCCTCTGAGTGAAACGATACGATCCGATAAAACGTTATTCACCCCCGGTGGGAGATTAGTCTGCCGACTGTCACCACATACAAGGTACACCAAAACTTGAAATTAAAAGTGAAAACAAAAGAAAACGTGGAGAGTGTTGGCTGGCTGCCGTGTGCATTGGGCCTTCACCGGAACAAATGAACAAACAAACACAGACTTATCCCCTGGGCAGAGGTTTCTAAACTAGTGTGCCCAACCCCACACCCCGAATCCCCCTTTGTTCTCCCACCGTCCCTCACAGCCGTTCCCCCCCCCCCATTGTTCTTCACAGTGGTCCCCCCACGCCAGGCCCCCATCGTCTTCCCCTCCCCCCTCCCGCTCATCGACCGCGGGGCACCACTTCCACCCAGGGCCATGTTGCCGCCGAGGCTCCCCCCACCGCTGAGGCTCCCACCGCCGCCACCTTTGAGGCTCCTCCGGCCCAGACAGGCCTCGCCGCCCGACGTCACCGCAGTCTCCTGGAAGGCCTGTGGGGCGAGTCAGGGCCTAGCGGGGCGCGTTACAGTCGTCAGTCGTTGCCGGCGTCAGTGCAGTTGTACGGCGGGTGTATCGGGCCCGCATGGCTCCCCGGGATGGGCGATGATATACACAACTTGCTGGAGTAACTCAGTGGGACAGGCAGCATCTCCTTCTCTCCAGAGATGCTGCCTGTCCCACTGAATTACTCCATAGGTTCTTATGATGTTTTTCCCCTCTTACCCTAAACCTATACCCTCTCATTCTTTATGTTCCCACCCTACAGAAAAGACTCTGTGTATTCATCCTATCCACCCCCCGTTTTTCCCATGGTGAAAATGTCAAAGACCAGAGGGCACGGCTATATGGTGCGAGGGACAAAAGAGATGTGCTTCTCTAGAACGTGCTGCCAGCTGGTGGTGGAGGCAGATATGATAGTGGCGTTCAAATGGTTTTTGGAAAGGCACATGGATATGCAGGGGTGTGGATCGCATACAGGCAGTGAGATTAGTTTATCTTGCCTAACTTGCTGAGTAACTGGTGCACTTTGTACAAACCAGCATCTGCAGTTCCTTGTTTCTCATCTTCATGGTTAGGTACAGTGCTTTTTTTGAGACAGAAAAGTATACAAACCCAACCTGCAATCCTGTACGTCTTTGGAGCGTGGGAGGAAACAAAAGATCTCAGAGAAAACCCACGCAGTCAACGTACAAACTCATTACAGACAGCATCCGTAGTCGGGATCGAACCCGGGTCTCTGACGCTGCAAGCGTTGTAAGGCAGCAACTCTACTGCCGCGCCACCACGCCACCCTGCAGTTGGTCTATGGGGAATATTGGTCCTATAAGCTGCTTAAGCAGTTTATGAGCCTGACTGCCTAATTTGATTAATATATATTATTTAAAAAAAAAATTAAAACAAATTGGAAATCTGTTTTTTAACTATTTTGGGATAGTACACATCAGTACAGGGTACTGAAACCTCAAAAATTAAAACAGATATCCAATTTTTTTAAATTATCCACCTTATTTGTCATGGCTCGCTCTACCACAGAGACTGATGCTGGAGGTAGGGACGGAAGCTGATAATTAAATCATGCAGAACAGGAACAGGCCCTACTGGCCCAACCATCCTTGCCGACCAAGATGCCTCAACCGCATTAGTCCCACCTGCCCGCATTTGGTCCATATCCCTTTAAACTTTTTCTATCCATGTAACTGTTTAAATGTCTTTCAAATGTTGTTCTAATACTTGCCTCAACTACCTTCTCTGGCAGCTCGTTACATATACCCACCATCCTCTGTGTGAGAAAGTTACCCCTCAGGTTCCTATTAAATCTTTCCCCTCTCACCTTAAACTTATGTCCTATGGTTCATAATTCCTTTACATTAGGTAAAAGACTGTGCGGTCACCCTATGTACTCTTATTAAGATTTTATATACCTCCATAAGATCACCTCTCAGCCTTCTGCACTCCAAGGAATAAAGTCCTAATCTTCCCACTATAGCTGTATCGGGAGGGATTGTAGATGCTAGTTTACAACGAAGATAGACAAAAGATTCTGTAGTAACTCAGCGGGACAGGCACCATCTCTAGATAGAAGGAATGGGTGATGTTTTGGGTCGAAGCCCTTCTTCAGACTGAGAGTCAGGGTAGAGGGAAATGCTGATAGCTTAGCTCATCTCCCTATATAGCTATGGCCCTCGAGTCCTGGCAACATCCTCATGAAACTTCTCTGCACTCTTTCCAGTTTAATGACATCTTTCCTATAGCAGGGTGACCAAAACTGATAGGTAGGTTGAGAAGTATTCGTTTAGGACATAGTAAGGAATTGGAAAAGCTTCTTGTTTTCCCCAAATCGTGCACTATGCATGAAAAAGAATGAATAAAGAACTGAGGACACCTGCTGTTCACACTTAAGCATTTAATTGGGAGTAACTTTCAAATCCACGGACAGTGCCCAGGGATCACTGTTCTTTAGTTTAGTTTGCGTTTTGTTAAGAGATACAGCGCGGAAACAGGTCCTTCGGCCCACCGAGTCCGTGCCGACCAGCGATCCCCGCACATAATACTATCCTACACACTCTAGGGACGATTTACAATTATACCAAGCCAATTAACCCACAAACGTGTATGTCTTTGTGGAGTGTGGGAGTCGGCGATGGCGGCGGACGCTGGGAAAAGGGCCATTTTCAAGATGGCGGCGGACGGAGGAGAGGATCTGTGTCGCCATGACAACGGGCCTTGAAAGCTAAGATAAGACTGCACTCTGTGAAACTTTGTGGGCACCAGAAACGTGGCGACTCTTTGTGTACTGTCTCAGTGAGGTCTACCGTTACACTACAATTATTGCACCATTGGACTTATCTATGATTGTGCTTGTCTGCAGTATGATTTTAATGGATTGTACACAAAACAAAAATTTTCACTGTGCACGACACTAACGTATCATCATCATCCGTAAAAAAAATCAGCATCTTTTAGTATGCCTTGGTAAGCTTATTTAAAAAAATATGAATTATTTAAATGACACGTACTCATTACCTTATCAGTTTTAGCATATACAAACATGTGTAGCTCTAATCAGTGTCATAAGGGTATGGCTTATCATTTATGATTGCTACATGTAACACCACATCTAATTAAAACATATTGCAATGAATTATCTTAAGTATATTTGCAGAAATATTCTGTGCTGTCTGTATGCGAGATCAAATCCATTGAGGAAACAAACGCCTTTATTAGACGCATGAAACAGTACACACAGACCACAATAATTTAAACCTTGCGTCCACTTGATTAAAAGGGATTAAACTCAACCTGATCTGCTGTCTGCACGTTAAGCTTTAAAACAGCCGCAAATCATCTTCTTACAAGCTCTAACCGAAAGATGATTTGGTAGATCCAAATTCAATTAAACACACGCAAATGCTTGCAACCATTGTACTGATCCTCATCAAGTCATCTTTAAAAACATAAATGTACATTTTACAATTTCTCATTCTTGGATTTTTATAATTGAACAGGCTGTTGTCCACCAGGGTTAGACCAAAGGGTTATATATACATTGTGTTTCTTCAACGTAGGCCTGTTTTGATATCACCATAGACTTTATAGGCTTGAATTCCACAAGTCACAACACTATATCTGCCTAGACATTTAAGAACTCAATTCAATAACATCGGAACTAAGCAGTTTAATCTACGCACAGTTTAATCTTGGATTTTCATTTTACCTATTTTCTGGAACTAAAGCAAAACTAACCCAGATGGTCAACTTTTAACATGCTATGAGCTTATCATCAATGTGTTGGCTTCATCCATGTGAGAAGAAAAAAGTCAATTATCTCAATGGATAAGACAATAAATGCAAACTGCAGGTGTGATAAACAGAATTGCCAAATATACTTTTGTGGGCCGGATCCTCAGAGAGTAGTTCCACATTAAGATTATGTTGTAATGAATCACTTAGTCATTACTTTATGGAGGCATGGATTTATTTTTTAAATAATCCTACATTTGGAATTTTAAATGAAATATCAAATAGCAAAATCGCCAAAATGTGTGTGAGGAGAATATAAGATGGAATGTGTAGGAAGGAACTGCAGGTGCTGGTTTAAATCGAAGATAGACACAAAATGCTGGAGTAACTCAGCAGGTCAGGCAGCATCTCTGGAGAAAAGGAATGGGTAACATTTTGGGTCGAGACCCTTCTTTAGACTGGGAATCATAACAATCTGTAAATGAAATTAATTGAATCAATATTAAAAGTTGTAAAAAACAACAATATGAAGGGAATAAAGGCATACATTTAGAATGTCTACTTGCATTGCTGCAAGGTATTTTTCAAGAGCATCTGATAATGGTTCTTATTTAAACAGTCTTTCTGCTTCATGGAAGGAAGCATAGGGTGATGGTGGAAGGTTGTTTTTTGGACTGGAGGCCTGTGACTAGTGGTGTGCCTCAGGGTTCGGTGTTGGACCCATTGCCGTTTGCCATCTTTAATCAATGATTTGGATGAGAATGTACATGGCATGGTCAGTAAGTTTGCAGATGACACTGAAGTGGGTGGTATTGTAGATAGCAAAGATGGTTGTCAAAAATTGCGGCAGGATCTTGATCAGTTGGGCAGGTGAGCTGAGGAATGGTTCATGGAGGTTAACGCAGAGAAGTGCAAGGTGCTGCATTTTGTGAAGACACACCAGGGCAGAACATATGCAGTGAATGGCAGTGCTCTGGGGGAGTGTTGTAGAGCAGAGGGGTGTAGGAGTACAGATATATAGTTCCTGGAAAGCTGCGTCACAGGTAGATAGGGTGGTTTCCAAGGTACCAACAACTGCTCAGGTCAAAAGTTCTTGTTTGATGTTTGTTTGAAATGTTATGTTGGTAAGGGCCTGTTCCTGTGCTGAGCCCGGGGTTCCATGTTCTATGGTGATCACTATTAGAAAGGACCAGTGTGTTTTTTTTGTTTTCATCCTGAGTTTAAATTCCATATCTGCCTCGTTAATTGTTTTCATGTCGATATGTCTGAGGAAAGTTTGACAGTGAGACTGTTAAGCTACAACATGCTCCAGCTATTCCTCTCTGCAATGGCCTCCATTGGCCTCAGCTGCTTAGATGGGGCATCTGGGTCAACATGGACGAGTTGGGCCGAAGGCCCTGTTACTGTGCTGTAGCATCTGGTTCAACATGGACAAGTTGGGCCGAAGGGCCTGTTACTGTGCTGTAGCATCTGGGTCAACATGGACAAGTTGGGCCGAAGGGCCTGTTACTGTGCTGTAGCACCTAGGTCAACATGGACGAGTTGGGCCGAAGGCCCTGTTACTGTGCTGTAGCATCTAGGTCAACATGGACAAGTTGGGCTGAAGGGCCTGTTACCCGACTCTATGCCTCTATGAAAAATACAAGGCCGGACTTGCTATATTTTTGATCCATTCTTGGTTTTCCTTATGCTCTGGGAAGTTATAAAGTGAATTGTATCTCTGTCAACAATATTTTGTTGATAACTATATCATCAATAAATCCACCATCATTCATTAAGCATAACTTACACATTGTTATTGTCTGTAAAATGCCAGGAAATTGCCGAAAACATGTTCCTCTATTTGGTTTCCTTCACTCTCTTGACCAAAGCATTATAAAAGGACCTTTATTAAATTATAATTCCTGGGCTGTTCATCATCTGGACTGTCATGAAACACATGGTCACATCTCTTGCAGATTGCTTGAAGGTTGAGACCTACACTGACCTTTGGCTTTCTGTTTCTTTCCTGAGCTTGGCTCACACAGTGCATTAATACCACCCAACCGCGAGGACAAGCAACCCCATTCTGAATCATCTGCTAGCTACTTACATTTCTTCCCAAACTCTGCCGATTATTTAAAATCTGCAATGTTTCAAATTCAGCCCAGTCCAGTCCCTGCTACAATGACCATAAATGCAAGCAAATTGGTGGCCTCGGTTATCGAGGTTTAAGGTGATTTGAGTTGCCTATTTTGATCACAGTTGTGTTATCAATGAGAAAATATCGGTAAATGTACAATTTGCATTGTAGGCAAGTGGGTCTGATTTATTTATGAAAGATATTGTTAATAGAATAACTATCATTCCATCAATAACAATATTAATATAACTAAAAGCTGTCCAAAAAAATAACATTTCAAATCAAATTAATCTGTTGTCATTTAATTAATAACTCATTTCCTAACAAATTCATCACAGAATGGTGGGACTAAAGGAAAATTATGTCAAGCTGCATAATTACGTCAACCAGTCATATTCACGATATATCTCCCTGCAACTCTACAGAACATCATCGTTAATACAACTCTTTATGTTCCAAAACAATATATATATATATATACTATTTAAAATAATGTGTCCCTTGCCCAAATTCCATCTTCAGCTTTAAATCAAACCCTCTGTCCCCAACTGATAAGTAATCTATTTTGGACAGCTCTCTATCATGTTTGGAGAAAAATGGACTTGCAATGTCCATCTTTTCCCATTTGCTCCATTAATCCGGTCTTTTGGGAATACTATTCAGCTAACCGTTGCTGGAAAAGTGATGCAATGTACAGATAATTAAAAAAAACACAACTAAAAGTCAAAGACTGCTGCTACTCTCTCTCTCTCTCTCTCTCTCTCTCTCTCTCTCTCTCTCTCTCTCTCTCTCTCTCTCACATATATATATATATAGATATATATATCGGTAAATGCATAATTTGCATTATAAGCAATTGGGTTTGATAGATTTAATATCATTAATTTTGATATATTGTTAATAGAATAACTATCATTCCATATATATATATATATAGACATGATTTCTCATTTATTGTTTAAAATTGCTCCCTTATGCTGTTTAGTATATATATATATAAAGTGAAAGATTGCCTCTACTCTCCCTAGTCAAAGTCTATATATATATATACACACACACACATACAGTATATATATATATACACACACACACACACACACACATATATATATATATATATATATATATATATATATACACACACAAACACACACACACACACACACACACACACATATATATATATATATATATATATATATATAAGTATATAAAAACTGTTTTGTAATCTGTCAATAGGAAGCACCAATAAACTCAAGGGTATAACATATCCAAAGAATGAGAGTGTGTAAATGTTATGAGAGTGCGTTGTGCCTTAAAAAGAGTGAATGTCAAAATAAATTGACCTAGCGCTCATAACAAACATTTCCAGCGAAGGCAGCAAGACAAAAGCGACCGGATTCAGTTCAAAAAATTTCAACCAAGGAGAATGCGGCATGTACTGACCCAGCTGAGGAAAGGTCAGGGAGCAATTTTGAATAATAAATGAGAACTCCTGACCTTGCAACCTAAATGTGGCAGGGACAGCAGCCGTCCCTCCGCCAGATGTTGGCAGCAGATACAGGAGCATCAACATCCAAACTAATGAGCGACGGTGACACAGAGATTCTTGTGTCGATTCATGCAGAACAGCAAAGAATCAACGACACCACGATATGCTGCACCATGGACATTTTAAGTTAATTCTATATCCGTACCTCCATTTTAAAATATCAGAATTGTGGCTAATTATGCTGTTGAGTTTAGTTTAGTTAAGAGATACAGCGCGAAAACAGGCCCTTCGGCCCACCGAGTCCGCGCTGACCAGCGATCCCCACACTTACACTATCTTAGACATACACTCAAGACAATTTACAATTATACCAAGCCAATTAGCGTACAAACCTGCAAGTCTTTGGAGTGTGGGAGGAAGCCGGAGAACCCGGAGAAAACCACGCAGGTCACGGAGAGAATGTACAAACTCCGTACAGACAAGCTGTTATATGATTCATTCTATTTTTTGAAGAGCATTGAATTTATCCATGCAAACTCCAGAAAGTTACATGGAGTCTTACAGCAACGATTGACAGAATTCTTGATTAGTAAGGGTGTCAAAGGTTATGGGGAGAAGGCAGGAGAATGGAGATGAGAGGGAAAATAGATCAGCCCTTATTGAATGGCGTAGTCGACTCGATGGGTAGAATGGCATAATTCTGCTTATACAGTATGACATGGATTTGCTCCTCTCACCTTAAAGCTATTAGAGTTTAGAGTTATAGCGTGGAAACAGGCTCTTTGGCCCAACTTGTCCACAACGACCAACATGCCCAAACTACGCTAGCCCCATCTGCCTGAGTTAGGCCCATATCCCTCTAAACCTGTCCTATCCATGTACCTGTCTAAATGTTTCCTTAATGTTGTGATAGTTCATGCCTCAACTACCTCCTTCACCAGCTCGTTCCATACACCTACCACCCCTCATCAGACCCGAGACATCACCCATTCCTTCTATCCAGAGATGCTGCCTGACCCGCTGAGTTACTCCAGCACATTGTGTCTATCTTTGCTATAAACCAGCATCTGCAGTTCTTTGTTTCTAACCCTTAATCCAGGCACTTTGGTAATATGTGTCGCAGTGAAGTTATTTGGCACAGAGTAACATTGATCAGAAAATTGAAAGGTTGTTGGACTGAACTATCAGTGATGATTCCAGTATGTAACTATGGCAGAGATAGAGCCATTCAATGTGTTTCAACAGATAGCTAGTTGCAGGTTTCTGCTAGCTTTGCATTTTGGATTTAATCACATATCTGTCGTCATCCAGATTTGTTGCAGCTTTCAAGCCGGTAACATTATGCACCATTTACTACTTGACGTTATTAAATGATGGCCTCGTATTGATTGAACTACAAAAATAGGGGGCTAGAAATTCATCTGTGTCATTTTGCAGTGTTAATGTTGTGTTGGGAATCTCCAAAATGCTGTTTTATAAAAGCTACAATAAATTCCTGAGTTTGTTGGAATCACTTTCAAAATAGCAACAGCAATTTAGTTTTACTTCAGTTTAGTTTAGAGATATAGCGTGGAAATGGGCATTTCGGCCCACCGAGTCCACGCCGACCATCGATCACCCGTGCACTAGTTCTATCTTACCCCATTTTTACATCCTATACACGAGGGAACAATGTACAGAAGCCAATTAACCTACAAACCGCACGTCTTTGGGATGTGGGAGGAATCTGGGGATGCCTGAGAAAACCCATGCGTTTACAGGGAGAACGTGCAAACACCACATCAGGCAGCCAAAGTCAGTTTCCAACCCATGTCTCTGGCGCTGTGAGGCAGCAACTCTACCGCTGCACCACTGTCGATGCCCCAAGTTCCGACAACGTTTTTGCCACATTTTCTTTCAGGAATACTTATTAAGGGGTGTACATTTTCGCTGTGATTGGAACCTTTCCTCACAGGTTAACCTCAGGAAGTAGCTGTTTGAGGAAACCGGTGCATCTGGACGAAACCCATGCAGTTACAGGGAGAATGTGCAAATTCTACAACAGACAGACCAAAGTCAGTTTTGAGCCCAGGACTCAACTCCACCGCTGTGCCACTGTACCACCCTTACTGTACCACCCATGTTAAAAGCTATTAATAAAGACAATGCAACAGAAGACCAGGAGAGGGAAGGGTCAACGAAGGTGGGGAAAGGGCAGGACTGCTAGGAAGGATTAGTGGAAATTAATTTTTTAGTTTAGTTTAGAGATACAGCGCGGAAACAGGCCCTTCAACCCACCGGGTCCACGCCGACCAGCGATCCCCGCACATTAACACTATCCTACACACACTAGCGACAACTTTTACATTTACCCAAGCCAATTAACCTACAAACTTGTACGTCTGTGATGTGTGGGAGGAAACTGAAGAGCTCGGAGTAAACCCATGCAGGTCACGGGGAGAACGCACAAACGCCGTACAGACAGCACCCGTAGTCGGGATGGAACCCGGGTCTCCGGCGCTGCATTCGCTGTAAGGCAGCAACTTTACCGCTGCGCCACCGTGACCGCCCTTTGCGTGGAGAATATACGAATGAACAATTGGCCTTCGGTTTTTACAAGTTTGTTGAAAATGGAAACCCTACTTGAAATGGGCATTAAATTACTTTGAAAAAATGAATAAACGGGAAGGGGAATTAAAATGCATGAAAAGATAAATTAAATAGCGTTCTACTAATTGAAGCACAAAAAGAATTAATAATTTTTGTTTAACGTTGAAATGGATGGAAAAAAACTGTAGTTATTATATTTCTGTTGACTTCCACAGGTTAACTCACTGATCTTTGGAATTCTCATCCATTATATATGATAGCTTATGATCAAACACATCTTCTATTGACAGGAACAGGTTTAAGTAAATAATTTTCTCAAGGCTGTGCAGCACACTGGAGGCCTCAGTGAAGTCTCGGTGGAATAATCCCTCGGTGGGATTCTGTTATTCTGGATCCCCATATCCTGCTACTTCAATCATTCAAAACTAGCTCCACAGCGCAAGCTCCTACAACAGTGCTAGAATGTTAAAGGAAACTGCAACTGAGGTTATGTACACTCAAACATTTATCAATTTTGGTAAGGTTTCTCGATTCCATTATTGGTAATGTTTCTCGATTCCATTATTTTAAAATCCGAGGCTCAGTGTTGTTGTCTCATATCACAAATACCGTTGGGAAGGCTCAGGGACAACTTCTCCCCACCAACCATCAGGTTCTTGAACATTGCACAACTCTAACCACTACCTCACCAACTATGATCTTCTATAGCTAGTGTAGACAAAAATGCTGGAGAAACTCAGAGGGTGAGGCAGCATCTATGGAGCGAAGGAATAGGTGACGTTTTGGGTCAAGACCCTTCTTCAGACTGTCTTAGTCTTAGTTGTAGACTTAGAATTAGTTCTTAGACTTAGTCTGAAGAAGGGTCTCGACCCGAAACGTCACCTATTCCTTCGCTCCATAGATGTTGCCTCAGCCGCTGAGTTTCTCCAGCATTTTTGCCTACCTTTGATTTTTCCAGCATCTGCAGTTCTTTCTTAAACATTCTATAGCTAGTGTCTTTGGTTGCCCTAAGGACTTTGGTTTTGCACTATCATGGATATCATTATGGATTTCGAAAGACGTTTGGACAGATTTGGCACGATGGTCGGCATGGACTTGATGGGCCGAAGGGACTGTTTCCATGCTGTTCCTTTCAATCAATCAGTTTGAGAATTTTAAGAATGATTGAATGGTACAACATAAAAATATCTAGGTGGCCCAACACACCTCTACTGAACCTTGGAACAACATCCAGCCAGTTGGACACCCACGTCCGGTCATCAACGTCCCTGATGGAATTATCATTAAATCTGCCAACACCACAGTTTTTATGCAGAAAACTTTTACCATGGTTAAAATGAAATGGAAGTAAAATGCTTATAGAACTGGCTGCAAGAAAGTTCATAAGATCTTACATGAAAGTTTTAAGAATTTATGAGCCCATCAGTAATATTGTTGAAGGCCAATAGCATGCATTAGTAAACCTTTTAGCGACAACCTGGAGATAAAATATGTTAGTATTATGCCAGGGAGCATTTATTTACAGAGGTTGCTCCAAATTCCCATTAAATCATGATGGCCATTATGTATTGCCAATTTCATATCAAAATTATCAGATGTTCACTCTCCCGACAGAATCACTTTATAGTTCTGGAGCTGTACAGCATGAAAACAGGCCCTTTGGCCCACCTTGTCCATGCCCACCAAGTTGGCATTCTGGGCAAGACCCATTTGGCTGCATTTGGCCCATATCCCTCTGAACCTTTCCTATCCATGTACCTGTCCCAGTCTTTTAAATGCTGTTACAGTATCTGCCTCAACAATCTCCTCTGGGAGCTTGTTCCATAAACCCACCACCCTATGAGTGAAAAAGTGGCCCCTCAGGTTCCTATTATATCTTGTCCCTCTAGCCTTAAACATATGGCCTCTTGTTTTTGATTCCCCCAGCATGGGTAAAAGGCTGTACACTCACTCTATCTATTCGCCTTTATACACCTCTGTAGGATCACCCCAAAGCCCAAGCAACAAAGTCCTAGCCTGCCCAACCTCCCTATAGCTCAGCCGCAGTGATAGTACTTGCATCAACTACCTCCTCTAGCAACTCGTTACATATACCCAACCCACCCTGTCCCAACTAACTCCTCTGGCATCTCCATCCATACACCCACCCCCAATTCTCCATTTCAGTCAAACACTAGTGCAGACAATGTACGACAAACACAGATCCGTCAGCAGGGCTGTAAAGCAAACGACTCTTTCACTGAAAGAGAGGACATCCATTTATTACGGTATGTTGCATCTGTACAGCATTGGAAATTTGGAAGAGGAGGAGGTCACTGAAGCCCTCAAGCTTCCACCACCACTCAATTAGACTGTGCTGGTCTGTGCCAAAATGAAGCACAGGAAAAGTGTCCTTCTGGATACATTGAGAGGACACACATCATGGTAGAATACATCTATGCCTTGACAAGAGGTGACAAGGAGTACTGAGAGCCTGCTTTAGGGCAACCTCATTGAATAACACTTTAGCTGACAGACAATTTTTTACACTGTGCTTTGGTCCATTAGGTATCTCAACTAAAAACAACTGCAAAGTGCGGTATTTGCATGTTAGTTTATCAGAAAGTCAATAGATGACTTGGACTAATGCAATTTGTTGTGAGTTGCTGCGTCAATTTGGACTTTCTAGCTCATTATTGTGACTCACGCCAGATGCAGTGTTCTTCCATTGAAGAAGTATATTTATCGACAAGTATTTGCTGTTATTCCCTGGTAAAAAAAAGAAAGCTGCAGATGCTGGAAATCTGAAATAAAACCAGGAAATGCTGGAAACTCTGATCAGGTCAGGCAGCATCTGTGGAAGGAGAAACTGAGGGAATGTGATAAACCCTTCATTAGAACTTAAATGTAACTTGAGCAATTCAATGCGGCATGGTGACGCAGCGGTAGAGTTGTTGCCTTGCAGCCCCAGGGAACCGGCTTCGATCCAGACTGCGGGTGCTGTCTGTACGGAGTTTGTATGTTCTCCCCGTGACCATGTGGGTTTTCCCCGGGTGCTCCTGTTTCCACCCACACTCCAAAGACGTGCAGGTCTGTAGGTTAATTTGGCTTCAGTAAAAATTGTAATTTGTCCCTAGTGTGTGGGATAGTGTTTGTGTTCAGGGATCGCTGGTCGGCGCGGACTCGGTGGGCAAAAGGGCCTGTTTCCGCGCTGTATCTCTAAACTACATTAAAAACATAAAGTGTTGGAGGAACTGAATGGGTCAGGCAGCATCTGTGAAGTGACAGATGGTGTTTCAGGTCAGGACCGCTCTTCAGACATGTGCCAACCCCAAAAAGTGCATGTCCATTCCTTCCACAGACGTTGCCTGACCCGCTGAGTTCCTCCAGCACTTTGTGTTTTGCTCAAGAATCCAGCATCTGCAGTTTCTTGTGTCTCCTTAAAACTAACATGAAAAAGCTACTAAATGAAGAATGAATTGAATTAACTCCAACAGTGCATGGAGTTCTAGTTCTACGCACCGAAGGTATTAATAATGAAACCCCCTCACCAATGTTTAATTTGAAATCTGTTGCATCGACTAAAGTTATTAAGTTGGGGAATAAATTTCAAACATGTTGGCCAGTCCCCCATCAGGCAGTGTTTAAATATTACTTTTTAAAAATCAAGAAATGGCATTAACTTATTTAGTCTCTTGAGCACCTACACTCATTAAAATAAGCGCAGAATGATTCTCTCTTAAGGGCCTGTCCCACTTGGCTGTCATTCGCGCGCCATTTACGTGACCTGCTAGGCAAACGATCGCTGAACTCGGCCTGGGGCTCACGGCCGTTGCGGATCCAGATCCGGATCCGCCCCCACTCCTACTCCTAGAGCGTGGCCAAGCCCTAGAGAGGGAACACGCGGTGTCCACGGGGACTGTGGAGGCCTTCTGTGAACGCTGGTCACCGCAGGAGGTTGAATATATTATAGATAAAAATGTTAATATTTTAATTTGATAGTTTTGTGTAAATGTTTTTTAAATTGTGTGAGCTTTCTACCCTTCCTTGTAAATTGTACATTTGTTTAAAAATCTAATAAAAAAAACATTTACGGAAAAAAAAAAAAAAAAAAAAAAAAAAAAGAGCGTGGCCAAGACGATTGGAGATAGACACAGAATGCTGAAGTAACTCAGCGCGATCGGCAGCATCTCTGTAGAGAAGGAATGGATGATGTTTCGGGTCGAGACCCTTCTTTAGACTGAAGAAGGGTCTCAACCCGAATCATCCATACCTTCTCTACAGAGATGCTGCCGGTCCCGCTGAGTTACTCCTGCATTTTGTGTCCATCTTCAAATGACGTCACGCGCTCCAGACGGCTGTGTGGACGCATGATGACGCGAGCGACTGTCACGCGTCAGTCACTACCGGCCTGTCACGTAAATGACGGCCCAAGTGGGACAGGCCCTTTACTCTATGTACTTGTTAAACACACACACCAGCTCCAATCCAACGATCTCAGTCATGAAAGCTTCAATTGATCCAATGCCTGTGGATTTTCAAAGAACATTCTAAGATCTCTGCAACCCAGTGTGTGAAGTGCATCCCGATTTCAGTCCTGAATTATCATTTCAACATTATTCTTGTAGCTTTGGAGTCCTCCCTGCTAGGAAATACTTTTTGTTATCTGCCCTCTTTATTTGTCCTTTTTCATCATCGCGAACATCCAGTTTAGATCGCACTTTCGAAAACATTCCCTCTTTAAAACATAATCAATGTATATAAATTGTCCGTCCACTTGATGTGACCACTTGCAGTTCTGGAGATCACTGCTTACACTAACTATTGATGTGCTTGTGCCTGCAATTTTACCAGTGCAGGAATCGAACCAAGAAAGAAACATTCAGTTCAGTTCAATTTATTGTCACGTGCACAGAGGTACAGTGAAATGCCTTTGTGGCGTGCTAACCAGTCAGTGGAGAGACGATACATGATGACAATCGTGCCATCCACAGTGCGCAGAGAGAGGGAGCGATTAGTTTAGAGATTTTGTTTAGAGATACAGCATGGAAACAGGCCCTTCGGCCCACCAGGTCCGCGCTGACCAGCCATCCCCGCACATTAACCTAGGGACCCACTAGGGACAATTTTTGCATTTACACAAGCCAATTAACCTACAAACCTGTACGTCTTTGGAGTGTGGGCGGAAACCGAAAATCTCGGAGAAAACCCACGCAGGTCACGGGGAGAACGCACAAACTCCGTACAGACAGCACCTGTAGTCGGGATCGAACCCGGGTCTCCGGCACTGCATTCGGTGTAAGGCAGCAACTCTACCGCTGCGCCACCTTGTCGATTGTGAGATGTGATTGCAGATCTGCCTCTGCACGCAAATGGACGCCTGGGTTGGGCGTCATCTTGGAAGTGTTTTTCCCATCTTGGAAGAGTTATTTCCCCATCTTGGGAATGTTTTTTTCCCACCTTGGAAGAATTTGTTCCCCATCTTGGAAGGGTTTTTCCCATCTTGGAAGAGTTTTTTCCCATCTTGGAAGAGTTTTTTCCCATCGGGAGCGGTTTTTTCCCATCTTGGGAGCGCGATTGTGAGATGTGATTGCAGATCTGCCTCTGCACGCAAATGGACGCCTGGGTTGGGCATCATCTTGGAAGCGTTTTTCCCATCTTGGAAGAGTTATTTCCCCATCTTGGGAGTGTTTTTTTCCCACCTTGGAAGAATTTTTTTCCCATCTTGAAAGAGTTTTTCCCATCTTGGAAGTTTTTTCCCATCTTGGGAGCGTTTTTTCCCATCTTGGGAGTGTTTTTGCCCATCTTGGGAACGTTTAAGCTCTTGTGAAATGTCTGTGCCAGTGCGTCAGAGCTGTGCTCAGCGTTAAAATGCCAAGTCAGTGAAAGTTCCTGCCTCACAGCTTCCCAGACAGGTTATTGAGTTGTCCTCAATAGAAAAGCACAGCCAAACATACATTTCAGCAGTGGAATAGTGGACAAGGCGTTTGATTGATGGGGTTAGATGATGCAAAACTGCCTGATAGCCTTCTCCAGAATATAGTGAAGGAACTCAAGGTTTTTTATGATGATCTCTGACAACAGATGAACAGCTATTTTATTACAATATAAATGGAGGCAGCACCGTCAATTTACCTGGATGCAGCCTACCAGCTTTGTTTTACCAATCTAAAGGATGTGCACGACCTTCTACCATCTTGCCCGCATCAAGGTTATTTCACTAAAAATTAAAGTACAGCAACTTAATAAAATGATACTCATCAAATCCAAATGGACAGATTCCAAAACAACTATTTAGCAACTATTTAGTCTGTTTTTTTGTGGTGGTGAGGACATATTGTTGGTTGCACAGAGTGGTGGGTGCCTGAACACGCTGCCAGGGGTGGTGGTGGAGGCAGATACGATAGTGGTTTAGTTTAGTTTAGTTAAGAGATACAGCGCAGAAGCAGGCCCTTCGGCCCACCGAGTCCGCACTGACCAGCGATCCCTGCACATCAACACTATCCTACACACACTAGGGACAATTTACACTTGGACCGAGCCAATTTACGTACATACCTGTATGACTTTGGAGTGTGGGGGGAAACTGAAGATCTCGGAGAAAACCCACGGGAAGAACGTACAAACTCCGTACAGACAGCACCTGTAGTTGGGATCGAATCCGCGTTTCCGGTGCTGCAAGCGTTGTAATGCGGCAACTCTACTGCTGCACCACTGTGCCGCCCTTTGGTGATTAAGAGGCTTTTAGATCGGCACATGCATATGCAGAAAATGGAGGGATATGGATCACGTGAAGGCAGATAGATTAGTTTAACTTGGCATTATGATCTGCAGACATTGTGGGTGGAAGTTTGTCTATCTTCAGCAAAAAACAGCATCTGCAGTTCCTTCCTAAACTAAACTAAAGATAGACACAAAGTGCTGGAGTAACTCAGCGGGGCAGGCAGCATCTCTGGATAGAAGGAATGGGCTCACGTTCACGTTATAGGAGTAGAATTAGGCCATTCGGCCCATCGAGTCTACTCCGCCATTCAATCACGGCTGATCTCTGCCTCCGAATCCTATTTTCCTGCCTTCTCCCCATAACCATTGACACCCGTTCTAATCAAGAATTTGTCTATTTCTGCCTATCCACTGACTTGGCCTCCACAGCCCTCTGTGGCAATGAGTTCCACAGATTAACTATCCTCTGACTAAAGCAGTTCCTCTTAATCTAGTTTCTAAAGAGCACCATTTAATTCTGGGGTTATGACCTCTGGTCCTAGACTCTCCCACCGGTGGTTTTGTGATGGGCGACACTTCGGGTCGAGACCCTTCCTCAGACCCTTCCTTCGATGAAAACCAGCATCTGCAGGTCCTTCCTAAACTCAACTAAAGTTGGGTTGCTCCATTGCAGAGATTACTTGAAGCACGAACAAGCTACATTAGTGAATTGCATGCTTTCCATTTTTCCAATCACTTAGGATTGTTCACCAGTGAATATCATCAATCATCCCATATGTTTCAAACAAATTATGATCCTTCAACAGTCTAATGTTTGCAATACATGGTACTAAAAGCCGATAGATTTCATGTTCCCAGGTACACTTCCACTGAAATACAGATTTATCTGTCGGGTAGCAAGCATAGGGTAAATTAAAACATGATGTAACAGGACATTCTTTAACGGATTCCAAATCACATAAACCATCCCACAGAAGAGCAAAAAGATTCTATCTGATCTGATGGCGCTAACTAAAGATCTGCAATTTTAGATAAATCATCACATTTCTCCAATGCCCTATTTTGCAATTGTTTAAGATTACATTCCAAGTCCACTTGTGAAGGAAGCACAGTAAGATTTTTATGCCTATTTCAAAATAAATGTGTTTTTTAAAATATTTTATTTATTAGTAGTGTACATTGCAGTGCTATCAGCCAAAAATAACATATTACCTTTCCTGTACCACTTCTTATTTTAAACTTTAAAAAGAAGAAAAATAGAGAGAGTTAGATAAGATAGTGAGTGCATGAAAGAGTGATCAGAAGAAACCCGTATGGACGAAAACCACAAGAAAGTTAAAAAGAAAACCAAAGAAAAAGAAAGAGAAAAATAGAGAACAGAGGATATAAGAAAGTAAGATAAGACAAGATAAAAGGGATGTACCAACTTCGTATCTTTACACACCCCTCACCAGGTCCTGAAACCATTTATTTTCAAAGTTATGTTGCACCTTATGCTTGTAATTAGTCGATAAATAGAGACCAAATCTTTTGGAAATGGTCTGATTTGTCTGCTAAGAGGAATCTCATGTCTTCCAGGTGTAACAATTCGCACATATTTGAAATCCACATTTTTATCGTTGGTGTAAAATAAATGCTAACAAAAGGTCTGCAATTTTAGATAAATCATCACATTTCTCCAATGCCCTATTTTGCAATTGTTTAAGATTACATTCCAAGTCCACTTGTGAAGGAAGCACAGTAAGATTGTTATACCATTTTCAAAATAAATGTTTAAATGTGGACCAACATTTGTCTATTGTAAAGAGAAATGCCACAAAATGCTGGAGTAACTCAGCGGCTCAGGCAGCATCTCTGGAGAACATGGATGGGCAACGTTTCGGGTCTCCAGACTGGACCAAGTGTGTGAAGAAGGATCACAACACGAAACGTCACCTAGACATGTCCTCCAGAGATGCTGCTGAGTTACTCCAGTACTTTGGCGTGATGGAAACCCGTGTCATGTCAATATTTCAGTATTTGCTCTGAGAGGAATAAAGGGACTTGGGAACTGGCTGGGAACATAGGATTACGATTGCGCTTTGCGAGTAAAATAAACAGCAACCTGAATAATGGAACAAATAGCCCTTTTTCCTTGTATTTTGTCTGTGTATGTCCAACAAGAAGGAAAGTCCTGAATAGCAACATGCTGCAAACTCTTTTGAACATTTGGTAAATGTAAAACTGAACAGCAACGATCTAATCACACACAAAATGTAATTGGTAGAAATAGTTATAAATATTTGGAGTTCACAGTTAACATTTCAGTTGATGATCTTCGTATGATCTTATAGAAACCTAGTGAATAATGAAAGGCCCAGATAGAGAGGTTGGATAAGAAAGGTTTGGATGGATATAGGGGCAAATGCAGGTGGGTGGGACTAGTGTGGGTTGGTCGGCGTGGGCAAGTTGGGCCGCAGGCCTTGCTTACATGCTGTTTGACTCCATGACCTTAAAATTTCTTACCCTGAAAAATGTTCTTGAGGCCACAGGTTAAAGGTGAGAGGGGAAAGATTTAATATAAACCCGACAAGGCAACTTTTTCCACACAGGTGGGTGGTGGGTGTATGGAACAAGTTGCCAGAGGAGGTAGTCGATCCAGGTAGTTGATACGGATAGTATAACAACAGTTAAAGCACATTTGGACAGGTCCATGGCTGGGAAAGATTAAGAGGGATATGGACCAAATATGGGCTAGGTTAGATGTGGCATCCAGGGTCGAGTTGGGCTGAATGGCCTGTTTCCTTGTTCTAGGACTGTCATTTGCAACCACTATTTTTCAACAGATTCACTCCTGTTTTGAATGCGTCTGGAATTATCCCTTCTCTTGAAGTCTTTGATATACTTGCACTTCATGAGGCTTGGCTGTTTTGCCAAATTGACAGTTTTGCCAGTTTACTTAATCCATTGCCATATTTAATATCTTGCAAAATTAAACTTTTTGCTGATTTAAAGATGGCTATAATACCTAATTTCAATTGGTTTTCCAACAATAATTTTAGTGTTAGGGGGAGGAGGATGGAGGCAAGGGAGGGAGAGGGAGACATGGAGAGAGGGATGAAGAGGAATGGAGAGAGGGAGAGAGGGAGGGAGGGAGGTAGGGAGAGAGAGGGTGAGGGGGAGAGGGAGTGGGGGAGGGAGAGGGAGTAAGGGGGAGAGGAAGAGGGAGAGGAGGAGGGAGAGGAGGAGGGGGAAAGGGAGAGAGGGATAGAGGGAGTGAGGGAGAGAGGGAATGGGGGAGGGAGAGGGGAGAGGAAGAGAGGGAGAATGTGTGAGAGAATCTGTATGTGAGAGAATCAGAGATAGAAGGGTGATCTGAAAAGTTTGAAATAGAGGTAGTTGGAGGTTGATTTTCATGTTGCTCTCCTCAGACCGGGATTAAAGATAAAAGGATCTATAAAGAGATAATGCTCAAGGCGATAGCAAGCAGCAACTTCTCTGGATGATTCCCTTAGATCTCAGGTACTGGAATATCCCAGTAGCATCTGGTTGTCTTAGTGCCTGGAGCAAATGATTAGGCAGAATAAGCCTCCCGGACACTGAATCCAGACAGCAGCGTTGTTTTTGCAGCCACTGAGGCAGGGATTTTTAAGTAATCTTGTGAGCCTGTAACACAGACCTGTGATACAGAAATTAGAAAATAATCCCAGGGATATCCACACAGTATGAAGATTTATTTGACCTAATTAAAGTGAGTACTGTTAGTGAGGAGGGAGCGTTTAATTTAGTTTAGATTAGAGATACAGTGCGGAAACGGGCCCTTCGGCCCACCATGTCCATACCGACCAGTATTTAACATTAAAGCAGAGATAGATAGATTCTTGATTAGTACGGGTGTCAGGGGTTATGGGGAGAAGGCAGGAGAATGGGGTTAGGAGGGAGAGATAATTCAGCCGTGATTGAATGGTGGAGTGGATTTTAATGGGTCAAATGGTTTAATTCTGCTCCTATCACTTATGAACCTTTGAACCCAGTAAGCCCACTAAACGTTATTTTGTATGAAGTAGCGTCCTGACCTTCAAGATGAAAGTTGCATTAATTCTGGCAAAAAAATGGATGGAAATTCCGATTTTATGCAAAACAAAATTAAAGCAGAAAGTGTAACTTAGAGGATAGATTTTCATAATTAGACAATCAAATGAGTAGTCTATGAGTCAGGATTCGGTTCAGTTTAGAGATACAGCGTGGGAACTGATCCTTCGGCCCACCGAGCACGCCAACCATCGATCACCATCGCTCACACTAGCTCTATCTTATCCCACTTTCTCATCCACCCCCAACACAGTAGGGGCAATTTACAGAGGTAAATTAACGTGCAAACCCACACACCTTTGGGTTGTGGGAGGAAACCAGAGGACCCGGAGGAAACCCACATGGATATAAGGAGAACGAGCTGGCAGTTGAGGCAGATACCAAAAGAATATTGTGAGAAAATGGGAGTAGCATAGATGGGACATCTTAGTCGGCATGAATAAATTGGGCTGAAGGGTCTGTTAGAGTCATAGAGTGATACAGTGTGGAAACAGGCCCTTCGGCCCAACCTGCCCACATATCCCAGCTGCACTAGTCCCACCTGCCTGCGATTGGTCCATAGCCCTCCAAACTTATCCTATCCATGTACCTGTCTAACAGTTTCTTATATGTAGGGATAGTCCAAGCCTCAACTACCTCCTCTGGCAGCTTGTTCCATACACCCACAACCCTTTGTGCGAAAAAGTTACCCCTCAGGTTCCTATTAAATCTTTTCCCCTTCACATTGAACCTATGTCTATAGCTATATTTAAGAGGGAGTTAGATGTGGCCCTTGTGGCTAAGGGGATCAGAGGGTATGGAGAGAAGGCAGGTACGGGATACTGAGTTGGATGATCAGCCATGATCATATTGAATGGCGGTGCAGGCTCGAAGGGCCGAATGGCCTACTCCTGCACCTAATTTCTATGTTTCTATGTTTCTATGTCCTCTCTGGTCCTCGATTCCCCTATTCTGGGCAAGAGACTCTGTGCATCTACCCGATCTATTCCTCTCCTGATTTTATACAGTGTGTTACCAGACTGACTGACTCTATTTGGAAAATACTCAGATTTATCATCTGGAGTCCAGGTTATGCCATTGTACACCTGCCCGCGCTAAACTTCACCTGCCATAGCTTTGCCCTGTAACTTATTCTGTCCCCATCCCTCTGCATTGCCGAGTGTTCTGCTGCTCCACATTTAATTCCATTTCCTGCCATTTATTCCGTTGATACTGCATGTTGCAATTGCTTTCAGCCTTTTTCATATCTTTGATCAATTTCAGCCGAGCATCAGGATGTACACTTTGAGAGGCTTTGGCAGCACACATGTTGGGATCGTACGTGAAGTGATTTTATGTATCCATTAGTATTATTACAAATGTTGAAGACAAATTCTGACTGAAATCTACCCTCTGCTATTGTTCCAATTACTGTGATTTTAGGCCGGCAGAATAAAATTAGTGCTACCTAAACTTTACTTACATAAATGAAACAAAGAAAGACTATTATGAAGAAGGTAATCGTTCCCCCCCCCCCTTCCCCCCCTCCCCAAATACCAGCAGGTGAGGACACAGGGAAGATATCCACCTACATATAGGTACCTGTGGCTGGTTGAACAAGACTAGAAAAGAGCCAGACTCTCAAAGACAGTGAATGGACACTACGGGCTGGGTGTCCCTGGTTTGAAAATCTTTGCTGCCAGAAGAGGTAGTAGAGGAAGGTACTATAACAATGTTTAAAAGACATTTAGACAGGTACATGATTGGGAAACGTTTAGAGTTCTGTGGACCAAACGTGGGCATTTGGGACGAAAGTAAATGGGGCATCTTGGCCAGCATGGACAAGTAGATTCACAAGCTATAGTAGAATCAGGCCATTCAGCCCATCAAGTCTACTCCGCCATTTAATCATGGCTGCTCTGCCTCCTAATCCCATTCTCCTGCCTTCTCCCCATAACCCTTGACACCCGTTCCAATCAAGAACTTATCTGTCTGGGCCTTAAAAAGACTCGATGGGCCGAATGGCCTAATTCTACTCCTGTAACTTCTGAACTTGTGACACGATACATCACCCATTCCTTCCATCCGGAGATGCTGCCTGTCCTGCTGAGTTACTCCAGCATTGTGTGTCTATCGGTTCTAGAGTTGACAGGTTTCAGCTGCAACCATTGTGCAGCTACCTTGAGGACTGAAGCAGAAATGATATGCTGCAAGCTGGAAAAAAAAAGCAATTGAGTCCAGATATGATCTAAATGCTGAGGAGGAACACAGAACTCCAGAAATGTAACGGAATTCATAGGTCGCGTGAACTCCTTGTCCAAGTGCTTTCCTGCACTCTGCTGCTTTCTTGGGCACAACCGTGGGAACTTTATCCTTCACAGCGCTATGAAGGAGGCTGAAGTGGCGCCTGGAAAATTGGATTTTCTTTTCAAAAATGCAGACAAAATCTCATTTCTGTTGCATTAGGACTTCCCCACCGAACGCATACACCCAAAATTTGAAATAAGAAAGATTTTAGTAAAGTATATTAGTCGTGCTCTTTCCTTGCTTCAGAATAGTTACCATTAAAGCACTCTGTTACTAGGAATATCTCTAATTGAAATATTAAATCATAAAACTGCTCTCGTCACCATGGGATTTAAGAATAGGCCTTCTCCCCCCCCCCCCCCCCCCACACACACACACACACACACATAATCCAGTTTCAATGCTCTTTATGCCAATGCCATTTCTGAAAGCTTTGGTATAGATAGGGTAGACAGTCAGAAACTTTCTCCCAAGGTGGAAATCAGTTCAGTTTAGTTTATTGTCACGTGTACCGAGGTCTGTGGAATTCTCTGCCTCAGAGGGTGGTGGAGGCAGGTTCTCTGGATGCTTTCAAGAGAGAGCTAGATAGGGCACTTAAAAATAACGGAGTCAGGGGATATGGGGAGAAGGCAGGAAGAGGGTACTGATTGGGGATGATCAGCCATGATCACATTGAATGGCGGTGCTGGCTCGATGGGCCGAATGGCCTACTCCTGCACCTATTGTCTATTGTCTATTGTCTATATTGGAAAGCTTTTGTTGCGTGCAATCCAGACAGCGGAAAGACAATACATGATTACAATCGAGCCATTTACAGTATAGATACATGATAAGGGTGACGTTTCAGGTCAAGACCCTTCTCCAGACCGATGGTCGGCGTGGACTCAGTGGCCATGTTTCCACACGGAATTTCTAAAAACAAGAAAGTTTTCGAAAACACAAAAAAAAAAGCACTCGAACCCTGAGACGGGAACGTTGCCCCATCCCATCTGAAACTCTCACTCCTGTCAGCATCATTCGTTAAAAGCCAGCAAACCAGGGCTCTGTCCTCTGACTGTTTAAGAAGGAACTGCAGATGCTGGAAATTAAAAGTGCTGGAGAAACTCAGCGGGTGAGGCAGCATCTATGGAGCGAAGGAAATAGGCAACGTTTCGTCCCGAAACGTTGCCTATTTCCCTCGCTCCATAGATGCTGCCTCAGCCGCTGAGTTTCTCCAGCATTTTTTGTCTACCTCTGTCCTCTGACTGATCATTTTACCAGCTCGGTCTGAAAACAACTGTGCTTGGTTGCGTTTAAATGCTGCGGATTTGATGAGCAGGTCTGTTTTGGAAAGGGATGGAACGACATTAACACAATCCCTGTACACCCCGGCTCTGCTGAAGTGTTATGAACCTGTAACAGAAGCCTCTAAATATTTTACTTCTTTTAGGAGGATTAGTCTCTAGATTCTCAAACACTCAAAGGATTACCAACAAAGAGTATAAATTGCTCCCATTGCTGTTCTTTTGATATAGACACGATTGATTCACATCTAACACCATGTAATTACAGACCATTTTTACGTGCTCACGGTTAACCCAATTACTCCATTTATTAGCTACAACAATGGCTTCTTCTGTAAACTTCACAATATTAATGTTCGCACCCTGGAGTGTAAAAGTTTTATGTTCATCGTCAGCTTAACCTGTCCCAGTTGCTAATTCACCTGCATTTCTTAATATCCCAATAAAAGCTTAATCAAACCCAGAAACTAGGTGATAAATCACCGTGTTCACTTTATGGTGGCATCTTTATGGGTGTGGAGCTGCGATTACAGTCTGCTGCATAACACTTATCAGCCAGGGAACAACTACAGCGTGATCAGTGTGAACATCTTCTCCCGCACTCCACTCAGGGCACAGATTAACATCATTAACGGTATTGGCTGTTTTGAACTAAATATATAACTAACAGCGTTTATATACGTTGACTGAAGTCCATCAGCCTGAGGAATGGATCTGACCTGAAACATCGCCTGTCCACTTCCCTCCGCAGATGCTGCCTGCTTGGATAGAGTGGACGTTGGGAGGAGGTTTCCACTAGTGCAGGGGCCAGAGGTCATAGCCTCGGAATAAAAGGACGTTTATGTGTAGGTGTCAGAGGTTATGGGGAGAAGCCAGGAGAGTGGGGTTGGGAGGGGGAGATAAATCAGCGATGATTAAATGGTGGGGTAGACTTGGGAGACATGAAGTTCATAAGTAATAGGAGCAGAATTAGGCCATTCGGCCCATCAAGTCATCGCCATTCCGTCATGGCTGATCTATCTCCCTCCTAACCCCATTCTCCTGCCTTCTCCTAAGAGTGCAAGAATCACATCAATGGATATTTTTAAGGCGGAGATTGACAGATTCTTGATTAGTACGGGTGTCAGGGGTTATGGGGAGAAGGCAGGAGAATGGGGTTGAGAGGGAAAGATAGATCAGCCATGATTGAATGGCGGAGTAGACTTGATGGGCCAAATGGCCTAATTCTGCAGCTACAACTTATGAACCAGGCAGAATAAATTAAATGCTTAAAGGTAATAGTACTGCTATTTTGAATGATTTTAAAACCTAAAAAAGCCAAGCATGTCAGGTTTACAAAGGAGAGGAAGTACCATTGAACAGCAATGAAACTCTGCATGCTTTCACTTACGTGGTTTACCTGATCCGGTATTGTCCTCCAGCTCCATTTCTTCAACCTGTGTCTCACTGTTTCCATTCTCGAGTCTGACCACGGGTTGACTGCTTATTGATGTTGTTGTCAAAGTTCTCAAAACCCTTTGGACTTCTGCTAGTAACATAGCTTGTATTGCTTCCAACAGCTGTGAACAGATTTGCATGTGAAGATAGAGTCATGCAACACAGACACAGGTCTTCGGTCCAACTCTTCCATGCTGACCAAGATGGCCCGTCTAAGCGTGTCCCATATCCCCTTCTGAACCTTTCCTATCCTTATGTTGTCTAAATGTTTTTATTGTACCTGCCTCAACTACTTCCTCTGGCAGCTCGTTCCATACACCCACCACCCTATGTGTGAATATTGTGCCCCACGGGTTCCTATTACATTTTCCCCTCTCACCTTAAACCTATGCCCTCTTGAATTGAATTGAAATTGTTGGGGGAGTCCAGAACCAAGGGCCACAGGTTAAGAATTAGGGGTAAGCCATTTAGAACGGAGATGAGGAAACACTTTTTCACACAGAGAGTTGTGAGTCTGTGAACTTCTCTGCCTCAGAGGGCGGTGGAGGCCGGTTCTCTGGAAACTTTCAAGAGAGAGCTTGATAGGGCTCTAAAAGGGCTCTGGGGATATGGGGAGAAGGCAGGAACAGAGTACTGATTGTGGATGATCAGCCATGATCACATTAAATGGCGGTGCCGGCTCGAAGGGCTGAATGGCCTACTCCTGCACCTATTGTCTATTGAAAGATGCAGCATGGAAACAGGCCCTTCGGCTCACCAAGTCCACCCTGACTCTCGATGGCCTGTTCACACTCGTTCTATGTTGTCCCACTTTCTCATCCACTCCCTCCACACGAGGGGCAATTTAAAGACAGTTAACCTACAAACCCGCACGTCTGTGACATATGGAAGGAAACCGGAGCACCCGGAGGAAACCCATGTGATCACAGGGAGAACGGGCGGGACGGGGCGGCACAGTGGCGCGGAGGTCGAGCTGCTGCTTTACAGCGCCAGAGATCCTGGTTCGATCCTGACCACGGGTGCTGTCTTGTACAGAGTTTGTGCGCTCTCCCCGTGACCGCGTGGGTTTTCCCCGGGTGCTCCGGTTTCCTCCCACACTCCAAAGACGTACAGGTTTGTGTGGTTAATTGGCTTCGGTAAAGATTGTAAAATGTCCTTAGTGTGTAGGATAGTGCTAGTGCATGGGGATTGCTGGTCGGAGCAGACTCGATGGGCCAAAGGGCCTGTTTCTCTAAAGCGGTAACTCTAAACGCAAGTAAACGCGCAAACTCTAGTAACTGATTTCCAAAATACACACCAGAATATACACCAAAAATAGGATCAGCAAATGTACAGGTATTGTTGACTGCACAGCTCACCTCTACTGACTGGAATTGCCAACCAGCGATCAAATTGGTAAGGATCTTGTAACTTGTTTCTTTGCTCGAGCTCCAACCTAAGCAGAAGAATCTATCTATGGAAAGGGAAAATGAAGTCATGACATTTGGAAATCGTTAAATAAATAAAAATCTGTGTTATATTTATATTAAGGGGGACATTAAATAAACAGTTAACAGATTTCAAAACAGTATCTGCTTACATATTAGTAATTCACAAATAATGCACTTTAATCTATTCACAAAAATATGTATTATCATTATATTTCTTGCAGATACACCATCCTAAGCTAATAGTTAGGATTTGGACCTAACGCATGATTTCACCCGCCTCGACTACCTCCTCTGGCTGCTCGTTCTATCCACCCACCTGTGGGTGGACAAGTTGTCCCTCAGGTTCCTATTAAATCTTTCCCCCCTCACCTTAAACCTATGTCCTCTGGTTGGTGATTCCCCTACTCTGGGTAAAAGACTATGCCCATTTCAAGAGAGTTTATTGTCATGTGTCCCAGATAGGACAATGACCTTATCTATTCTTATCATGATGTTATGCACCTCTCTAAGATCAACCCTCAACCTTCTGCGTTTCCAAGGAATAAAGTCCTACTCTGCTCAACCTTTCCCTATAGCTCAGGCCCTCGAGTCCTGAAATAGGCACTTAAAATACTGAAGATAATAACATAAGAACATAGGAAATAGAAGCAGGAAATAGACCATTCAACCCCCGTGTTTGATCTGATTTTCCTTGGTTAGAAAAAAAAAAACTTCATAACAAGATATTGATTATTTAGCGGCAAGGAAATCTTTAATGAACATCATGGTTTAATATGTTGTTTGATTTCAACAAGCCAATAAGATATAAATGCTTGGAAAGGTTCAAAAATCTCGTTCAAACAAATTTAGCATTTTCTTCCAAAGTATAATGAAGATTCAGAGTCTTTCTCCAGACAGTTTTGAGGTCAGAGGGATAAACTTTGAAGGAGTGTGCAGGGCGTTTATAGTTTACACCAAGGGTTGGTGAGTGCCTGGGATGCGCTGCTGGGGGTGGTGGTGGAGGCAGATAAAATAGCGTCATGTAAGAGGCGCTTACATGAAAATGCACAGAATAGAGGGATAAGGATCATATACAGACATTGGCATCATGTTCGGCACGGACATTGTGGGCCGAAGGGCCTGTTCCAGTGCTGTACTGTACTACGCTCCAAATAGTTGGGTCTTCTAGTCTCTTCTTAAAGTCAGAGAGTCAGAGTGATACAGCGTGGAAACTGGCCCAACCTGCCCACACCGGCCAACATGTCCCAGCTACACTAGTCCCATCTGCCCGCGTTTTGCCTATACCCCTCCAAACCTGTCCTGTCCATGTACCCGTCTAAATGTTTCTTAAACCTTTCTCAACTACCGCAGCAGCTCGTTCCATACACACACCACCCTTGGTGTTCATCTTTGTGGCCTTACACTTACTTTGCGCAGCTTCTCCTGTCAGTGGGGACATTGACTGCTGAGATGTCTCCCCTTCTTTACCCCGGGGGCAGTCGGCCTTATGCTGTCTGCAGGAATAGTAACATATTGCTGGTAACCAAAGGAGGTCTGCATACAGAACTTCTCATGACGACAAAGGAGAGTTCTCATTTTAAATTTTAAAAGTCAATTCCGAGCTTTGCAAACATTTAACTGTCGACACCCACGCAAACCTACCACACGTGTTATACAATCAACAGGTAGATTGATAGAGAAACAAGGAACCGCAGATGCTGGTTAATACACAAAAGGACACAAAGTGCTGGAGTAACTTAGCAGGTCTGGTAACATGTGTAGGAAGGAACTGCTGGTTTGTACCAAAGAGCGGCACAAAGTGCTGGAGTAAGTCAACGGGTCAGGCCACATGTGTAGAAAGGAACTGCTGATGCCGGTTTATACTGAAGATAGACGCAAAGTGCTGGAGGAACTCAGCGGGTCAGGCAGCATCTCTGGAGAAAAAGAATGGATGACACATTTCGGGTCGGGACACTTCTTCAGACTGAAAGTAAAGGGGAGGGAACTGGAGATTAGAAAAGGGCAGAACAAAGTAGGGGCGGCAACAGATGACCAAGGAGGAGTGGAGCCCAGAATGGCCCAATGTTGGCCGGGGAAGAGGTGATAACTTACCTCCAGTTCCCTCCCCTCTACTTTCAGTCTGAAGAAGGGTGCCGACCTGAAACATCACCCATCCTTTTTCTCCAGAGATGCTGCCTGACCCACTTCTTCTTCTTCTTCTTCTTAAAGGCCTGTCTCACGAGTCTGCGGTCTATGGCGGCGAAACGGGAAGAATCTGCCGCCATAGACCGCGCACTCGTGAGAACGTACAATTCCGGGGCTGTGCGTCGGTGTTCCCAACACCGCACGGTGCTAAAATAAAATCGACAATGTCGAAAACTATATACTCACCGCACAACCTCCACCAGTGATGCACGAGTGCGGCACGGCCGCTCGCACGGGCCGCCGCCAGTATGGCTCGAGCGCCGTGCGTCAAACCTCCACTGCCACAGCCTCCGCCAGTGATTATGTACGGCCTGCACAGCCTAAAGTTGTGGGACAACCTGTTCTATTTGATCCTATTTGATTGTGCACGCCAGGTTGATTGCATTCGTTGAAACAGGGCGGACCACGTGAAGGTTGCAATCTCCCACCCCCCTGACCCGCCGAGTTACTCCAGCACTTTGTGTCACGCAACATCTCTGGAGAATATGGAGAGGTGACGTTTTGGGTCGGAACCTTTCTTCAGATAACATTCACATTATCTGAATATTAATATTCATTCATAATAATATTCGTGTTGCAAAATAAAAATGTAGCAATTTTACACTCCCCAGTTGCTACCAACAGAAACTCAATGTTACATAATATTATCCATTTTTCTAAAGTGTTTTATAATCAAAGTTTTTTCGCATCCCCATCTCTACATAAAATGAATGAGTATTCCAGGTTTCAGCATGAAATTGAACAAGTAGTTTTTTCTTTGAAGTTAGTGTCTCCGGGGTAAGGAAAGGGAGACATCTCAGCAGTCAATGTCCCCACTGACAGGAGAAGCTGCGCAAAGTAAGTGTAAGGCCACAAAGTGACCTGAGGAAGAACTATTTATTTGATGGGCTCAGTGCATCGGGAGTGGGCGGAGGATTGCAGCAGTTAAAATGGATTAATTTTAGGAGTCACCACAGTCTATTTTCTAAAAGTGTCAAGATGGAGTTGGAACCTTTGCCCTTAAAGCAGGACCACTATCCTCCCCCAACACATACAATACACTCAACAAGCAGTAAGCAGGGACCAATCCTGTTCCAATACCACAAGTTCATCAGTTCTTGGAGCACAACTAGGCCATTCGGCCCATCAAGTCTACTCTCCGCTATTCAATCATGGCTGATCTTTCTTTTCTTCTCAACCCCATTCTCCAAAATGGGAGACCCGGGCTTGATCCTGCAAGTGCTTGTCTGTAAGGCGTTTGTACGTTCTCCCCGTGACCTGCGTGGGTTTCCTCCGGGAACCTCCGGTTTCCTCCCACACGTCAAAGACATACAGGATTGCAGGTTAATTGGCTTGGGTATGAATGCAAATTGTCCCTTGTATTTGTGGGATAGTGTCAGTGTGCGGGGATCGCTGGTTGGTGCGGACTCGGTGGGCTGAAGGGCCTGTTTCCACGCTGCATCTCTAAACTGCATTAAAAACACAACGTGCTGGATGAACTGAATGGGTCAGGCAGCATCTGTGAATGGAATGGACAGATGCTGTTTCAGGTCAGGACCATTCTTCAGACATGTCCCAACCCAAAAAAGTGCCTGTCCATTCCCTCTAAATTCCTGCTGAATCTTCCAAAACTAAAAAACTGAAAACTAAAAACTCAAGTAGTGAGATATTAACTGTATCAGGGGCAGCACGACAGAAACGGACACAGTTTAATGGAATATCCGCTGACAAGAATCATTGACATTTTCAGTGCCACTCACCAATTGATTGGTACCTCCAACTGCTTTGCACATTACTATCAAATACAGAGGCAATGTTTATTTTCAGATTACCTCGTAGCCTTGGAGCTTGGAGTCTATCAGATAGCAAACACTGCACAATCCACAGGGTAGTTGTTGCTAAGACAGCAACCCGTTTGTTGGTTCAAGCTTAGCCCGTTAAAAAGAATACCATCAAATATTAAATTCCTCCTTAATCAGATGATTCCATGTAATTTGTTTGCAAAGAAACTATTCGCATTAAAGTTAGAAATGGTAATTAAGTTATCAGTCACTTGTAGAGCTTCTGTAGTTACCTGTATGGGATAAAGGTGAATATTCACTGTCCCAAGATGTGGTTTTGTGCAGCAGTTATTGTTTAAATAATTTTAATCTGCTTCATCTCTATTCTGCATAGTGATTTGTAAATTCACAAGTTATAGGAGCAGAATTATGCCATTCAATCGTGGTGCACCTATCTTTCCCTCTCAACCCCATTCTGCTGCCTTTTAGACTAGATTAGATACTGTTATTGTCACATGTGACAAGTCATAGAGAGATGCTTTGTTTTGCCTACACAAGGTATGCAAAGAGTGGCCACATAAAGGGCGTTGATAAAGTTACAAAGTACCCCTTTTTTCCCCAATGATCTCCCCTCCCCCCCTCCGTTCTTGATGCCACTGCGCTACTGTGCCGCCCATTAATAGGTCGGGACACTTATTCGGACTGACTGTGGTGGGGGCGGGGGAGAAAGCTGGAAGAGAGGAGGCGCAGGATAAAGCTTGACGATAGATGGATACAGGTGAGGAGGAGGGGGGGGGGGAGGGAGTTCAGAGTGCATAACAGAGCACATAAGCCCTTCAAGGCATGTATGGAGTGAATGAAAATATTTGTACTGCTGATAATACTCTGGAACCAGAGGATATACAGAAAATGCACTGCACTGTATTCAGTCTCAAAGCAATGCAAGGATGCTACTTGTTAAACCGAAACCAGCTCTGAGATTCATGTGCAGGAAGGAACTGCAGACGCTGGTTTAAACCAAAGACAGACACAAAAGCAGGAGTAACACAGCGGATCAGACAGCATCGCTGGAGAAAAGGAATAGGTGACGTTTCGGGTCTTCAGACTCCAGAGATTTATCGCATGCTTACTGATTTGGTAGCCTCAAATAATAAGAGGTTCCACTCACAGTGGCTACGCAGAAACTGGAAGCTTATTCCAATGCACAGCCCTTTGCAAGGGCAGTAAGTTGCTTATTTGGCACAAAGGCAGGGGAATCAAATTGTTGCATTAAAGGATTTATCCTTGGGTGAATTCTCAAGCCCTTGTGCTGTTAAATACATTTGTGTGTGGCTCGAACGACAAACAGTTTCGGAGCAAATTATTAAGCACCGCAGAAACCTACATTCAACCTGACTTGCAATATTGCAACCTCAATGGAAATGGCAGGGTGAATTGTCAGGGAATTTCATCCATCATCAGGCACAAAGATGACAGTGGTTATCATCGGGAGGAAGCAGTGCGGCCTCTATTTCTGAATCAAGGCCATGTTATTGTGGGCATAACTGGAGTGAATTCTTGCTGCAGATGCAACGGAAGCCACTCAGTGCCGGGTTCTCCTTGTAAATGTCATTATAGTACCTGCCTCAACTACCTCCTCTGGCAGCTCGTGCTGTATACCCATTGAAAAAGTTGCCCCTCGGGTTGCTATTAAATCTTTCCTCTCGCACCTTATGGGCCTGTTTCCATGCTGTATGACTGTATGATCTGTAAAAGTGCCTCCTGCACTTCAAGGTATAAAGTCCTACCCTGCTCAAACTCTCCCAACAGCTCAGGCTCTTGAAAAGGTTGAAGATACTTGAATAAACAAGCAACTTGTTTCTTTCCAGTTAATTCACAGCATTTGCTAATGGAGTTCTTAAAGCCCTGTCCCACGGTACGAGTTCATTCCAAGAGCTCTCCCGAGTTAAAAAAAAAAATCTAACTCGGGGTAAGCACGGAGAATGAACGTAGCGGGTACGTCGGAGCTCGGGGGCATCTCTTAGCGGCTCGTAACGCTAACGGCAGGTACTCGGGAAGACTCACTAACGGCAGGTAAGCACGGGAAGACTCGTGAAGATTTTTCAACATGTTGAAAAATGTCCACGAGAGCCCCGAGTACCGACGAGTGGCCGTTACCGTAAATCTCCGAGATTGAATCAGGGCAAACTCGGGAGAGCTCTTTTAATGAACTCATACCGTGGGACAGGGGTTTTACTTGTTAGCAGGACTGCACAGAAGTGTTCAATATTTAAAAAGTGTCATGACACAACTGGTAAGATTTAGTTACCCACTGAGTTACTCCAGCACTTTGTGTCCTTTTGTGTATTAACCAGCACCTGCAGTTCTTTGGTTCTACATATACTAAGTTTGAGTTGCCTATTGTCATACAGTTAGATGATCAAACTGAACGGTTCTTACCTCACAAGGTTATGCATGTCATTCCCCTTGGACGGGAAGGGCAATCTCATCTGCAGGTTAACCAGCAAAATGACAGATACCAAATAGGACGTCATTTCTGACTGAAAGTTTCCATCCGCATTGTCATTCAAGCTCTCCGCCCCAGAAGTAGCATAAGCTTGGGTGATATTTGACACTTGTTTTGCAAGTTCCACAACTTTATTTGATATCTTGCTGCAGAATACATGGTCCTTTGTCACCTGGCGATCAAACTGATACCAGCCCGGTAGAAGGAGAGACAAGAAGTCGTCCTGTGAGGAGAGGCCAAAGTCCACCGGACAGCGAGGCTGGTACATACCCAGATGCTTGATGCAGATTTCATCCAGGTCCCGATCCACACCCCAGGGAAAGAGACAGGAGATCAGCAATTTTGCTGCGTCCATGGCCATTGCGACGTCCATTTTGCTCACCGCTGATGCTGGGGCCTTTTTCGTACCTTTGCCTTTCGTCTTGTGCTTGCTAATTCCAGCTCCTTCCCTTCCAAACCCGCCCGCACAGTGCTCATTGTAAAACATATGTTCGCGGACCAAACCTTTCGCTGCCAACCCGTTTGGCTGAGAGGGATTTGCCGGTGGCTTGCTCCTTTTCAAGGACATTGGCGGTTTTCTGCCGTCGACAATAGCCGGCCGCTTCAGCGTCTCGTGGCTCTGGACTTGAGCACTTTGCGTCTTGGGCTCCTTCTCTCGATGCGAGAGCAGCTGCTCGCAGATGGTGCTGACGTCGAACAACAAAACGTGCGTGGTGCTGTCGCTCCAGCTGGTCTTCACTGGTTGGATGGTGAACGCTTGAGGAATTGGGTCGGGAAACGCAAACTGCAATTAAAAAAAAATAAAAAAATGTCACGCTGACCGACACAAGTTAGCAGCAGACGCAAAAACACAGAGGCATGGACGTCAATGACGGCAGCCACAAATGATATGTGTGGAAAGGAACTGCAGATGCTGGTATACACCGCAAGTAGACACAAAGTGCTGGAGTAAGTCAGCGGGTCAGGCAGCATCTCTGGAGAAAAAGAATGGGTGACGTTTCGGTTCGGGTCCCTTCTTCAGATAAAATATACAGTGACTCTGAAAGGTTTAGTTTTCATTTTCAGTGTTAGTTTTGGAGATAGAGCATGCAAACTCCTTGTAACTGTGAGGGTTTCCTCCGGGTGCTCCGGTTTCCTCCCACACCCCAAAGCTGGACATTAGGAAGTTAGTTGGCCACCCTAACCTGTTCCTAGCAGGGAAGTTGGAGAAATTTGATGGGAAACTAGGGAGAATAAAAGAGCTCAGAGCTGAAATATCACCTGTCCAATCCCTCCACAGATGCTGCCTGGCTGGTTGAGTTCCTCCAGCATATTGTTTACATGCAAGGTACCAGTGTCTGCATGATTATTGAGTGATTGAACGATACAGCATGGAAACAGGACCTTCGACCCACCGAGTCCATGCTGACCACTGATCACCCCTTCCCTCTAGTTCTATGTTTATCACTTTTTTGTCCACATCGTACACACTAGGGGCAATTTTTATAGAGGCCACACAAAGACGTACAGGTTTATAGATTAATTGGCTTTGGTAAAAATTGTAAATTGACTCCAGTGTGCAGGGTCAGTGTAATGGGGATCGCTGGTCAGCGCGGACTCGGTGGGCCGAAACATAGAAACATAGAAAATAGGTGCAGGAGGAGGCCATTCGGCCCTTCGAGCCAGCACCACCATTCATTGTGATCATCGCTGATCGTCCCCTATCAATAACCCGTGCCTGCCTTCTCCCCATAACCCTTGACTCCACTAGCCCCTAGAGCTCTATCTAACTCTCTCTTAAATCCATCCAGTGATTTGGCCTCCACTGCCCTCTGTGGCAGGGAATTCCACAAATTCACAACTCTCTGGGTGAAAACATTTTTTCTCACCTCGGTCTTAAATGACCTCCCCTTTATTTTAAGACTGTGGCCCCTGGTTCTGGACTCGCCCAACATTGGGAACATTTTTCCTGCATCTAGCTTGTCCAGTCCTTTTATAATTGTATATGTTTCTATAAGATCCCCCTCATCCTTCTAAACTCCAGTGAATACAAGCCTAGTCTTTTCAATCTTTCCTCATATGACAGTCCCGCCATCCCAGGGATCAATCGAAGGGCCTGTTTCCACGCTGTATCTCTAAACTAAACTCAACTATTGGGCAATAATGTGTACTCTATATTTATATGTGTTTACTTTGAATGTAAATTGGCTTCAATGCTGAAGATAATGCATTTGGAGTAACGATCACCACAGATGCTGTTCCGCAGTGAAATCTGCAGTCATCTTCCCAACATGTGCACACACCTGCCCTCCAGCCAATCGCAAATAATGGCCCAAAGCTTCCTCCAGCCCCGAGCTCCGGTGAGCCATCACTTGCTAAAGGCAAAGGCATTGTGCTCCGATCGCAATTAACCAAAGCCCCTCTGACCAAAGATGTCACTAATGAGCTGTGACCAACACACTGGAAAGCCCACATCAACACAGCATGCAGAAATGCTTCTTGAGTGTTAACTGTTTGAAAGCAAGTCTCATGCAATACACTGGTGGTCTGGCAAGCAACCAGACTCAAGAACAGCTTCTTCTCCTTTGCTATCAGGCTTCCTGATAGGAATCAACTAGGGTACATGTGACAATAAAACTAACTAACTAACCAACTAACTAACCAACTAAACTAACTAACTGTCTGATTCACCTCCACCCCATTGCGGACTTTGTCTATGGAACTGATGCGCTACAATGCTGAGAACTATATTCTGCATAAGAAGGAACTGCAGGTGCTGGTTTACACAAAGACAGACACAAAATGCGAGAGTAACACAGTGGGTCAGATAGTATCTCTGGAGAAAAGGAATAGGTGATGTTTCTGGGCAAGACCCTTCTTTATTCTGCACTCCGTACCTACCCCTTCACTGCAATGACTGGCAGTGTAAAACTAAAAGGTTGACATTGGATTATTGAATCCTTCAACTTTGAGCAAAGAGTGAAGTAAACTGAACGTGTTGCAGTTTCTATTCCATTACACCTGGATCGAGTGGATGTGGAGAGGATGTTTCCACTCGGGGGAGAGTCTAGGACCAGAGGTCATACCTTAGAATTAAAAGACATTCCTTTAGGAAGGAGATGAGGAGGAATTTCTTTAGTCAAAGCTCGGTGAATCTGTGGAATTCATTGCCACAGAAGGCTGTGGAGGCCAGGTCAATGGATATTTTCAAGGCAGAGATAGATGGATTCTCAATTAGTGCGGGTGTCAGGGGTTATGGGGAGAAGGCAGGAGATTGGGGTTAAGAGTGAAAGGTAGATCAGTCATGATTGAATGGCGGAGTAGACTTGATGGGCCAAATGGCTTCTTATCCTCTCATTTATGAACTTATGAGGCAACCATGCAACTTTCACCAGTTTAAATCCCGCCTCATGAGAGCTTCAAGTTCCGAGTCATAAATATCACCAACAATTTGTCGTGGATCAACCACATTGAAGCTCGTGCCAAAAACACACACTGATGCTTCAACTGCCCCAGGAGATGGAGGTTTGGCTTGTCTCTACAACTCTTACCAACTTCTATAGATGCACAGTGGAAAGTATACTATTGGGTTACATCACAGCTTGGTTTGGGAACAACTCTGAAAAGGACCACAGGATAATGCACAGTTATAGATGTAGCCCAGTCCCCTACCATCGACTCCATCTACATCTCATGTTGCCTTGAGGAAGCAGCTAACATAATCAAGGACTTTTTAACCCCGACCATTTCCTTTTATCCCCTCACTCATTGAACGGAAGATACAAAACCTTAAGTATGTACCACGAGATTCAGGAACAGCTTCTTCCCCGCTGTTGTCAGACTACTAAATAGTCCTCCTATAAGCTAGGGTGTAGTCTCGATCTTCCAACCTACGTCACTGTGGACATTGCGCTTTTTCCTCTGCAAGTGTAACACTCTAATACTGGAACACTATATTCTGCACTCTGGTATTTTTCTCTTCACACTACCTGTTGTACTTCGTTGTGGCTTGATTGTACTCATGTGTAGTATGATTTGATTTGATTTAATTTGACTGGATAGCACACAAAGGTTTTTCACCTAACAATAATGAACCAATACCCATACCACTACTGAGAATTGAGTACATACTATAGATTTAGGCTGATAATTCCATTGATGAGATTAGGGATTGCCGCACTATTGGGAGGTCCTGAATCAATACTATCTCACTCACTACTGTAAGAAAGAGCAAGTAATTAACTCAGGTCAATATTTTCCCCTCAATTGAATTCACAAAAGACAAATGATTCGGTCTCCATCGCTTGCTGTGAACGGTCTCCTGTACGTAAGTTGGTTCTCTTGCTTTTCTCGAGCAGTTACATACACAGTGTGGGCAGCACGGTGGCACAGCAGTAGAGTTGCTGCCTTACAGGGCTTGCAGCTCCAGAGATCCGGGTTCGATCCCAACTACGGGTGCCGTCAGTACGGAGTTTGTATATTCTCCCCGTGACCCAATCGGTTTCCTCCCACACTCCAAAGATGCACAGGTTTGTAGGTTAATTGGCTTGGGTTTGTTTCCTTGGTATAAGTGTAAATTGCTCCTGGTGTGTGCAGACTTGTGTTAATGTGCAGGGATCGCTGGTGGGTGCGAATTCAGTGGGCCGAAGGGCCCGTTTCTGTGCTGCATCTCTAAACTAAACTAAAAACCTTCAACCAGCTACAAGAAAGATGAAAGATGAAAGATGCTATATAAATGCCTTTCCTTTCAGAAGGATAGGAAAGGTTTAGAGGGATATGGGAACGCAGATAGGTGGGCCAAGTGTAGATGGGGCATCTTGGTCGGCATGGGCAAGTTGGGCCGAAGGGACATTTTTCATGCTGTTTGACTCTTTGACTCCAAGTCTGAAGTGTCCCAACCTGAAACCTCCTCTGTCCATTCCCTCTGCAGATGCTGACTGACCCATTAAGTTCCTCCAGCACTTTCCGCCTTGAACAAAGAACATTATGAACAAAACCATGGTAATTAAACAAGGTCTATCTATAGAGTACTGTGTTTACAGACCCATTGTGCTGCTGCAAGCAAGAATTTCATTGTTCTGTTTTGGTACATATGATGCTTGACAAAGAAACTAACTATTCAAGGGGAATTTAGGGCCTATGGCCAACATGGTCAAGGGCGGTCACAGTGGCGCAGCGGTAGAGTTTCTGCCTTACAGCGAATGCAGTGCCGAAGACCCAGGTTCGATCCTGACTACGGGTGCTGTCTGTACGGAGTTTGTACGTTCTCCCCGTGATCTACATGGGTTTTCTCCGAGATCTTCGGTTTCCCCCCACACACCAAAGACGACCAGGTTTGTAAGTTAATTGGCTTGGTAAATGTAAAAATTGTCCCTAGTGTGTGTGTAGGATAGTGTTAATGTGCGGGGATCGCAGGTGGGCGCGGACCCGGTGGAAAGAAGGGCCTGTTGCCGCGCTGTATCTCTAAATGTGGAATGCGCATCAAGTAGTGAAACAAAGGGCAAAAATCCCGATGCGGGTCAACCACAACAAGAGTGCACTTGAAATCCCCTCAAGAAGTCCCCCAGACAATCTGGCGCCTAGGTCGGGTGAGGCGGCCGATCGCTACCTCTTTGGGACCTCCGCAGCTGATTAGCGGGTCGAATTTGCCCCCTGCCCGAATCTGGAACTCCGGCCTGGTCAAAGCCGGCAAATCCGTTCCCATAGCCGAGGCCGACTTTGCGGGCCGGTGTCTCAACCTCCCCCCCCCCCCCCCCCCACCCCAGGCCCTGACCTCTGTTGGTCTGGCAAAACGGAGAATACGGCAAGGCTCTCGAACCAAGGGTGCCGGAAAAACAGTGGTGGAACTGTACGGGGATTAAAAGATGAGGCAAATTGGTTTATTTCCAGAAAGATAAATGCCTTTGCTTATTTTGTGATACAAGCAAAGCTCAAATATCTTACACAAATTTATGAAAAACCTTTCAGAATTCAAGCTGTAAATAGTTGAGCCATCACCAAGATTCCCCAAATAAATCAATGAGGAAATAGGAATGTCCTTGGTTAATATTTTAGGATGCCGGCACCAACTCAGGAACATTATGGAATGATAAATACTAGTTCAATATTTGAACAGGAATGACATTTAAACCAAAGGATTAGGGACTACTTGCTCTAATGTTCGTACTGGGCAACAGATTAAGAGGACCGAGCAGGAAAATCACCAACATTTACTGGAAATGATCAGGGAACAAAAGGAATGGTTGATGAGAATTTTCAAGGGATTATTTACCTTATCAACTCAAGAACTGATTCATCTTAATGAAAGGGTGTCACAGTGGTGCAGCGGTAGAGTTGCTGCCTTACAGCGCTTGCAGCGCCAGAGACCCGGGTTCGATCCCAACTACGGCTGTTGTCTGTATAGATCTCCCGTGACAGCGTGGGTTTTCTCCGAGATCTTCGGTTTCCTCCCACACTCCAAAGACGTACAGGTTTGTAGGTTAATTGGCTTGGTAAATGTTTTAAAAAATGGCCCTTGTGTGTGTAGGATAGTGTTAGCGTGTGGGGATGGCTGGTCAGCGCGGACTCGTCGGGCCGAAGGACCTGTTCTCTAAATTAAACAAAACAAATCTAGACCCCTCATGATTTTATACACCTCTAAAAGATCACCATCAACCTCCTGCACTCGAAGGACTGGAGTTCTCGCCTGCCCAACCTCTCCATTCAGCTCAGGCCCTCGAGTCCTGGCAACATCCTTGTAAACCTTCTTTCCAGCTTATTGGCATCTTTCCTATCGTCGGGTGACCCAAAATGTACACAATATTCCAAGTGCAATCTCACTGATGCCCTGAGCAACTATAACAAAACGTCACAAGTGAACTCCGTGATTGAAGTCCAACTTGCCAAAAGCCCTCTTGTGAACAATATAAGGAAGAGTACTTTTGGTAGTAATGGAACTTTTCCGATGATACAAAAACAACCAATGTTTGATCGGCTTTGCATTGATGATGTAACGGTAGAGTATTTGGGTTCTATGAGTTGCCCCCGGTGTAGGAAATTAGTAAAAGATTCATAGAGGTGTTCTTGAGCATGTAAGTGAGGGGAGGTGACAGATAAATGATATGAAGTGTTGGAATTCCTCTACGTAAGGAACCAATAGGCCAAATGGCCTCCTTAGGTCTTTAAAGCAATAAGTGAGTAGGATTTTAACATGGGTTGAAATAAAATAGTAGATATTGGCACGGCAGGCAGATCCTTTGGGACAAGGTTAGACAGCAACTTTCAGGTAAATGAGAAGCACATTGATAGTACTGTACAGTACCTCGGCAAGGCCAGCAGCATAATCAAGGACGTCACACCCTGGCCACTCCCTCTTCTCCCCTCTCACATCAGGCAAAAAGTAAGAAGTGTGAAAACGCACACCTCCAGATTCAGGAACAATTTCGTCCCAGCTGTTATCAGGCAACTGAATCATCCTGCCACAACCAGAGAGTAGTCCTGAACTGCTATCTACCTCATTGGTGAACCTCGGACTATCCTTGATCGGACTTTGCTGGCTTTACCTTGCACTAAACGTTATTCCCTTATCATGTATCTATACACTGTAAATGGCTCGATTGTAATCATGTATTGTCTTTCCACTGACTAGTTAGCACGCAACAAAAGCTTTTCACTTGTACACGTGACAATAAACGCAACTGAACTGAGTTCTGCACCAAGACAAAGATAACTTCAGATCTGGAGAAATGGCACATTGTGGAATAAAGAATCACAAGTCAAAATGTTCAATTGTCATATGGCAACGGAACAATGAGATTCTTACTACAGGTTAACAGGCCCACAATAGCAGTAACACTGAGAATATATAATAATCAATTATACAATTAATTACAGTAATAACCATAATATTAAGTAACCATAATAGGGCTAAATCAAAGTCTAGAGTGTCTTTAGACTTTAGAGATATGGTAACAGGCCTTTTGGCCCACCGCATCATCACCGACCATCGATAACCCCATAATCCTAGCCCTACACACTAGGGACAATTTACTTTTTTTTAACCAAAGCCAATTAACCTACAAGCCTGCACATCTTTGGAATGTGGGAGGAAACCAGAGCACCCAGAGAAAACCCACGTGGTCGCAGGGAGAACGTACTGGCCCACCTTGTCCATGCCAACCAAATTGGCATAATGGGCTAGACCTATTTGCCTGCATTTGGCCTCTTAAACCCTTCCTATCCATATATATAATTAAAAATTCTATAGCTTCTTCTGGCAGCTCATTCCAGATACGGAACACCATCTGGGTGAACAAGTTGCCCCTGAGATCCCTCTTAAATCTCTCCCCTCTTACCTTAAGCCTATAGCCTCTCGTCTTAGAATCTTCTACCCCAGGAAAAAGACTGTGAGTGTTCACTTTATCCATGTCCCTCTTGATCTTGGACACCTCAATGAGGTCACCACTCGGTCCCTTACGCTCAGTCCCAGGAGAATATTATCCCTCATCAAGAGTCAAGAAGAGAGTCTAGCGTGAAGAGTGTTTATTTGTCATATGTACCGACAACAGAACAGCTCAATTCTTACACGCAGCAGCTTAATTGGCCTGTAAACACAATATTCATAGATCGCACCAGAGCACCTCACAGCGCCTGAGAACCGGGTTCGATCCTGACTATGGGTGCTGTCTGTACGGAGGTTGTACATTCTCCACGTGACCCGCGTGGGTTTTCTCAGAGCTCTTCACTTTCCTCCCACACTCCAAAAGTGTACAGGTTTGTAGGTTAATTGACTTGGTATAACTATATCAATGTAAAATTATCCCTAGTGTGTGTAGGGTAGTGTTAATGTGCGTGGATCGCTGGTTGGCGCGGACTGAGTGGGCCAAAGGGCCTGTTTCCGTGCTGTAGCTCTAAACTAAAACATGTTGTTTTGCACTTGATTTCACAAAACCTGGCCTTTTTAACGTCGGCAATGAGATTGCCCCTGTTACAAAAAAGGTCATGCTCCGTTTCAGGAAAGGGCAACCTTCCCTTGGGTGTTTTTCCCCAAGCCATATGGGCACCCAAGGTATTGGCTTAATCAATACATGAGGATGGACCTCTATTGAGCTCAAGGGGATGTGGAGTCTAGCAATGCCAGATGTCAGGCTTGGCCTGGCCTTCCCACTTCTCCTCAGCAGATGGTTCTCCAGTGGCCGCTGCCTCAGGCTGACGTGGAGAAAGAAAACCAAAATGTAAATGCAAAAAAGAACCAGCGCACATTGTAAAAGGTTGAGGGTTCTTCGCGAAACTCACGAAGAAACAATAAAATCGAGAAGCTCAGAAGACTGAGTGCATTATGCAGAAATCCCTGAAGACTATCCTTCCATATCATCCCACTCCCTGTAAGATCACGTTTCAGCCTGCTTGTTTCAAATTGCAATTTCTCTGTTGCAAAGTTTAGTCAGTTACTATGACTTTTTAGAAAAGTTCTCATAAAAGCAACACGCATTTGTGAGGACTCTGTTGCCAAAAGGTAAATTGGACAATATCGAGGCATGCTTATAAATTACTCTGCACATTCAGAGTATTTTAGTTCTGGCATTTGTTACCGATTTTGATTGAATTATCTCTCAGCTGCCTCTGCAAGTACTGAATTTCCTAAATACTCCAATTAGATTTTGTTTGTCGAACACAGAAAGCAGTTTCTACGCAGAGAATGTTGCAAAAGTAACCAAATTTGTGCCATGTTCGTTCATCGCCGGTAAATGGAGCAGCATAAAACAGCTCCTTAAACTCTTTTGTAGTATATTGAAATGTAGGTGCTTCTCAATCAGATTAAGACAATGTATTTGCGCACAGCCCGTTTGACCCTGTTAGAGCCGTCCTCTGACCCTGGCCGTTACAGGAAACACTCGGGCTAAGATCAAGGTGAAAGTAACTGGAAGAGGAAGGGAAATGGAAAAAGCTTTTTCGGGGTTTAAAACATGAGCTGGTCACACACTGGCACCACAAGACCTCTGCAGGCATTGCATGCGCCTCTGCCTAATCTGCAGCTCCGTCCGTCCGTCCACTCAGCTCTTCTGCTGATTAGCTGCAGAAGGGGGGTTACTCGGCGATGAAGAAAGAAAGAAAGAAAACTCCCCCTTAACGACAGGCGTGACGCTGAAGAATGAGAGCATCAGTCGACTCCGCTCAAATCCTTTCTCCCGAGGTGTGGCTCGGGAGCGAGAAGGGGGGTACGATTGAATCCACAAACGTACCCCAAAGGACAGCAGCCCAGTGATCGGCGGCACAAATAGGAGGGAGAGAAAGAGAGAGAGAGAGAGAGAGAGAGAGAGAGAGGGAGAGGAGAGAAAGCCCTCAGTTTTCAGCTGATCCTCGGGAGGAACACAAGGAGTTGGGTTTACAATAGAGCAAACATTACCAAGCTAATGGCACGGGCAATCTTCAAGCCATCAAGCATCTCTGATAGCAGCAGGGCATCTATTTTCATTTAAGTGCTAGAGTGCCTTTTTTTTTTAAAGCTTTCCTGAACCACGGCTGGGGGGATACAACCTATTGCACAAACCAACCGACTGGTAATAAATTACTATATTGGATACCTTTGTTGTCTCTCACCAATAATTTCACCAGGCGCTCCTGCTATCGTTACTAATTAAGGCAATGACAGCATTGGCAATTTTTACGCTGCTGTAGATCACGCCTTCACGTTGCACCCGCTTCAGTCACAACCCAGAGGGTCAAGAGGCCCTTTTGACCTCTGTCAGTTAATATCCATTGACCATTTGCTACTTAGTGCAATCTCAAATGAACAGATGGACACCTTGCTGCAAACTACTATCAAGCCCACAAAATAAAGATGAACGATATTGTTCCCGGGTTCTTGACCATGCTTTGCAAGGGTAAAGTGAGAAGGATAAATGTCATAAAATCCCATTCCATTCAAACCCGTCCCAACACTGATCCAGTTGAAAGTCTACATTGCAGAATGTTATCATCACATTTAAAATATAACATTGTCTCTTTCATATTTTCATCGTAGGAAACTTCTTAGCTGAATAACAACAAAACTCTCAACCATTGTCCTAATTTGACGTTTGTGCATTCTTGATACTAGTTTGTCGCTTGTTTATATGCTGCACGGCCCTGCCAGAGATGCAGATCTAATTTCCATAGTTAAATTACATTTCGGTCAGTGTCCACGGCATTTGGGCCCCAAAGCTGTTCGTTTCTGTCTGCCTCTGGAGTACAACAGTCTCTAATGATAATCCGCGAGTCAATTTAGCGCTCTCCACTCATCTGAGAACAAAAAGAAAGTTGGGTGTTCTTCGAGAGGTAAGATGTAAAGAGTTTGGTGACAAAACTGCTTCTGTTTGTATACTTGCTTTGTATATTTGTTCTAAAAGCGAATGGGATTGGCAGTGTTATGATGAAAGCAAAGTGGCAGGAAAAAAAAGTGAGCCATTATGTTTTATGCAGTGTTATTCAAGGGGGTTTGATAAGCTGGAGCACGCTGCACCACTTTCGTGGCGACTAGCACAAGCTGATCTTCTTAAAACTCTGCGTGTTTCACTGAACGGAGCAGATGGCTCGATGTGTTACAAAGAAGGCCGGGTATATTTTTCAGCTCTGAACTGGGTTTTTGAACAACTGACAAATACATGAACAAAGCCAGCAAACAACCCTATTCACCGGTCACTGGGCTATTTTTGCTTTACATTTTGTGTGCTATTTCCTACCGCTCATCAATGAATATAGGGGTGCAGCTTTGAGGAACAAAATAGGGCCGCAACCCAGCTTTAAACATGATATAGTCCATTCAGTAGGAAGGAATTGCAGATGCTGGTTTAAATCAAAGATAGACACAAAATGCTGGAGTAACTCAGTGGGACGGACACCATCTCTGGAGAGAAGGAATGGGTGACGTTTCGGGTCGAGACTGAAGAAGGATCTCGACCCGAAATTTCACCCATTACTTCTCTCCAGAGATGCTGCCTGTCCCGCTGAGTTACTCCAGCATTTTGTATCTATCTTTGATATAGTCCATTGACTCTTCCCATAGAATATAGAACAGAGAGCAGTATAACATAGGAAACAGGCTGTTCGGCCCACAATGTCTGAACCGAACGCGATGTCAACCTAAACTAGTCTCATCTGCCTGCATGTGATCCCTCCATTCCCTGCATATCCATGTATCCATCTAAAAGCCTTTTAAACACATTTTCAGGATCCAGCATGAAAACAGGCCCTTCGGCCCACCAGCGATCCCCGCACACTAACACTATCCAACACACACTACACCCGGGTTGCCGGTGCTGCAAGCACTGTAAGGCAGCAACTCTACCGCTGCGCCACTGTGCCACCCTCTTATTAAACAATTCACTGTACACAAGCTGAAGATGAAGCTGAAGATAGACACAAAAAGTTGGAGTAACTCAGCGGGACAGGCAGCATCTCTGGAGAAAAGGAATGGGTGACATTTCGGGTCAAGATCCTTCTTCAGACATGAGAGTCTGAAGAAAGGGAAACTAGAGGCATGGATAGAAATAGCTGATGTGTATTATATTAAATTGCAAACAGATAGTTGAGAGTCATGGACTATAATGCAACTGAGATTTCTGCAGCCTACAAAAACTGTCTTCTATTCTCTCTCCTGGCTTATGTGTCACTGAAGCTTGGCCATTGTTACAATCACATAGCACATTCCAACTCAACTAAGGGTGGCACGGTGGCGCAGCGGTAGAGTTGCTGCACTGGAGGCTCAGGTTCGATCCCGACTACGGGTGCTGTCTGTACGGAGTTTGTACGTTCTCCCCGTGACCGCGCGGGTTTTCTCCAAGATCTTCGGTTTATTCTTCAGAGGGCGGTGGAGGCCGGTTCTCTGGATGCTTTCAAGAGAGAGCTAGATAGGGCTCTTAAAAATAGCAGAGTCAGGGGATATGGGGAGAAGGCAGGAACGGGGTACTGATGGGGGATGATCAAGCATGATCACATTGAATGGCGGTGCTGGCTCGAAGGGCCGAATGGCCTACTCCTGCACCTATTGTCTAGTCCCACACTCCAAAGACGTACAAGTATGTAGGTTAATTGGCTTGGTGCGGGTGTAAATTGTCCCCAGTGTGTGTAGGATAGTGTTAATGCTCGGGGTGATTGTTGGTCGGTGTGGACTCGGTGGGCCGAAGGGCCTGTTTCCGCGCTGTATCTCTAAACTGCCCACCTGTGTGTGATAATGTGCCCACAGGGACAAAGCTGCAATGAAGGAACTTCCCAGGTGCACGAATAACTGAACCACACAGAGGCAACACTGTGGTGAAGGTGCCGAGGGGCAAAGCATATTTCTCACAGCTTGGCAGCTCTACACATTATAATGATGGCTTGCGATTAGTTTAAAGGCAGCTTGTAGAACAAAAAGCAACTATTTGAAGGAGAGCAATTTAGTTCCTAATTAGCACTGGCAAGACATTTCTGGGAGAAAACAGCTTGCTCAAGAGTAACTACAGCGTTTAATCTCCAGTGTTTACTCAAGGACATTAACAATCTGTTATTGAGAAGACAGAGCGTCTCAGCCTTAATAACCGCGTTCAGCAAAATTTTCACATTCAGTGAAAGTCCCCTTCCACTCATCTCCCTCTCCCCTGCTTTACATTTCACTCTTCTTCTCCCCTGTTAGTTTAGAATATGGTCGGGTAGTTTAGAGATACAGCACGGAAACAGGCCCTTTCGGCACACCAAGTCTGCCCCGACCAGCGATCCCCGCACATTAACACTATCCTACACACGAGGGAGAATTTTTACATTTACCAAGCCAATTAACCTACAAACCTGTACATCTTTAGAGTGTGGGAGGAAACCGAAGATCTCAGAGAAATCCCACGCGGTCAGGGGGAGAACGTACAAACTCCGTACAGACAGCACCCGTAGTCGGGATCGAACCCAGGTCTGCGGTGCTGCAAGCGCTGTAAGGCAGCAACTCTACCGCTGTGCCACCGTGCCTCCCTTATTGAGGTACAGTGAAAAGCTTTTGTTGCGTGCTATCCAGTCAGCGGAAAGACAATAAATGATTACAATCGAGCCATCCAGTGTACAGATACATGATAAAAGGAATAACGTTTAGTGCAAGATAGAGTCCAGTAAAGTCCGATTAAAGATAGCCCGAGGGTCTCCAATGACGTAGCTAGGAGCTCAGGACCACTATTTGCTTGTTGACAGAATGGTTCAATTGCCTGAAAACCCCTGAACCTGGATGTGTGTGTTTTCACATTTCTGTATCTCTTGCCTGATGGGAGAGGGGAGAAAAGGGAGTGGCCGGGGTGGGGCTCATCCTTGATTATGCTGCTGGCCTTGCCGAGGCAGCGTTAAGTGTAGATAGAGTCAACGGAAGGAAGGTGGGCTTGCATGGTGATCTGTGCTGCGTCCACAGTTCTCTTCACAATTTCCCCCGAATGTAACAATCGATTATCTCCTTTTCACCTCCAGCCTTTGGTTCTTACTCCACCCGCATGCCAATCACATTCACCCTCATCTATAACCACCTTTCACTTGCCAGGCTTTGTCCTGCCCTCTATTTCAATCAGTCAGAAGAAATGCCCCAACCCAAAACATAGTCTGTGCGTTCCCTCCACAGATGCTGTATGACCTGTTGAGTTATTCTAGCACTTTGTGTTTTGCACAAGATTCCATCATCTGCAGTTCCGCGAGTCTTCAGTAGAATTTAGTTGTTTAGAAGCTGCTACCAATGTTTTTTTTAATAAACATAGAATAGTACAACACAGGAACTTGCCCTTCGGCCCTCAATATCAGTGCCAAACATGATGCCTTGTTAAATTAATCTCCTCTGCCTGCACGTGATCCATATCCCTCCATTCTCAAAACTTGTTAAGTGACATTATAGTATCAGCCTCCTATGAAGACAGCTTCAATAATTACTACAAGAATAGCGATTATTTTCTCCCATCTTAAATAAAATGAATTCTAAAACTAAAATGTATCAATATAATAACTTTACTTTATAAATTAATTCCATAAATTAATTAAATTAAATTAATTTTAATTCGAATAGTGAAAGGGTTGGGTAGAGTGGATGTGGAGAGGATGTTTCCACCAGTGGGATAGTCTACGACCAGAGGTTATTTCCTTAGAATTAGAGGATGTTCCTTTAGGAAGGAGTTGTGGAGGAATTTCTTTAGTCAGAAGGTAATGAATCTGTGGAATTATTTGCCTCCTAAGGCAGTGGAGGCCATCAATGGATATTTTTAAGCCATAGATAGATTCTTGATTAGTACGGGTGTCAGGGATTATGGGGAGAAGGCAGGAGAATGGGGTTAGGATGGAGAAACAGATCAGCCATGATTGAATGGCAGAGTAGACATGATGGGCCAAATGGCCTAATTCTGTTCCTATCACTTATGACGTATTTGTTAGTTTTTGGCTAAATGGAATTATTAGCATTAATGTGACGAAACAATGCCCAAAATGAAGATGGAAGAACATTGGTAGGGTTCCTTCCACAAAGGTGATTATTGGGTGTGCTCAATATCTTTACTTTAAAAAAGCATCATTGCAACGATCTATTTGCCGGCGGTGGACCTTGCTTTGACAACTTCCTCTCTAATCTCTGTGGAAGTCACATTTTTTGAGGAAGGTGAAATAAGGAGGTAAAGAACATAGAAACATAGAATATAGGTGCAGGAGTAGACCATTTGACTCTTCAAGCCAGCACCGCCATTCAATATTATCACGGCTGATCATCCAAAATCAGTACCCCGTTCCTGCTTTCTCCCCATATCCCTTGATTCCGTTAGCCCTAAGAGCTATATCTAACTCTCTCTTGAAAACATCCAGTGAATTGACCTCCTTCTGCGGCAGAGAAGGCCAATTCACATAAAACATGGAGCAGTGAAGCACAGGAACAGGTCCTTCGGCCCGCACTGACCATGCTGTACATGATGCCAGGTTAAACTAATCTCCTCTGCCATACACTTCCATTCCCTGCATACCCATGCTCCTCTCTCTAACAGACTCCTGAATGCTGTATCTCTAAACTAAACTAAATGTTATTGCATTTAGGGGCCTGTTCAGCTGCAGCAAGTGAGAATTTCATAGTTCTGTTGCCGGTACAAATGACAATTAAACACTCTAGACAGAACTCCAAACCTAACCTCAATAATAGAGTTTAAACATCAAAGGCCGTCTGTCCAAGATTCAATCCAAACTTGTAAACTTTGTCAATCTGCTCCTGCGCCGTTAGCAGCTTGCTTCACGCATCCGCGCCAGAGGGCAAGCTTTTTGTTTTGTAGCATTTTATATTTCCCCTTCAATTGTCACCATAAATGTCCCAAGGCTAACGACAGCAGACGGGCCCACGGTGAGTGCAGTCTGGCCCAGTCTTTGAAGGGTACGGGCAAGGGTGAAGTACACACCGACCTGGCTCCAGAGACTTCAGACGAAGCTCCTCAGCAATTTACCAATAACACCAGTGCATAGGGTTGCCAACGTTCTCACTCCCAAATCAGGGACAAAAGGTCAAAATAAGGGGCAAATTCCCGACGGCAATTCGTTGACCGACTCGGCTGTGGCTGGGTGAACGATGAGTTGGCCCGGGTGCTGGACTGCACACAAAGCCCAGCCAGCAGGCCAGCTGAGGAGTTTTGGCCCGGGCGCCCGACTTTGCGCGTGACGTCGCGCCCAAAGTCCGGCACCCCATCCAACTTATGAACCGATGATTGGCCATGGGAAGGAGGGGTGGTGGTGTCAGCGGTAAGCGATCGTTGGTCGGCACGGACTGTGGGCTGAAGGGCCTGTTTCCACGCTATATCTCTCAAATAAACGAAGCTAAACTCAACGATCCCTCTGCTCGGCAGGGAGATTGTCTGAGGACAGAAGTGGACAAACGAACAAAGTCTGAACATAATTTTACTGCTGCAGTCCTACAAATGGCTCAGAGATGCACCTTTTCAGATGTCAAGATTCATTTTTAGTGTCATCATAAAGTAGAACTGCCTACTGTGAATCCACATAATTAAATATAGATTATGAATGAGAATGAAGTGATAACAAAGCACCATTTAACATGCAAGGGGGACTAGTCCATCTTTGTCTGCTTTCCTGCACAGTTTCAATGGCGTGCTCGGAATACTGAGAGGGGTGTTTAAATACTTTGTGGATCGGCTTATTGCTCCGCTCCTGGTGAATGCGGAGGGAGCGCTCAACCGATGGTTCGGTCCCGATTAAGACAGGGAGGACCTCCTGACAACACAATGACAGAGGCATGCACCTTCTGCAACTGGCGGAGACAAATCTTCTGAACACACGGGTAAAGAAGGGATGGACCTTCCGAGGCGACTGCGGTAATTCAGCACGTCTCCAGCGACTCTTACAAACTTTTACACATGCTTCATAGAAAGCATACTTTTGGGTTGCATCACAGTTTGTTTCGGGAGCAGCTCTGCCCAAGACCCATAAGAAATTGCAGAGAGTTTGTAGATGTTGTCCATTTCTATGTTATTGGGCACTTACAGCACACAGTGGAGTTTTTATGAAATATTACCATGTGTATTGGGTAGTCCTTGATTTTCCCTCTTGGACCATCATGTATCCAACAGAACAGCGCAAAGAGGTACACAGACACGTCTTATACTATCTTCCAATCCTAATGAAACAGAAAGAGGCCATTCAGCCCTTTTGGACCATGTGAGCACTTTAGACACTTTGGAGATACAGCGGATGGAACAGGCCCTTCGGCCCACTGAGTGTACGCCGACCAGTGACCACCCCATATGCTGGCACTATCCTATGCGCAATGGGCACTATGGGCAATTTACAATTTACAAACCAATTAACCTACAAACTTGCATGACTTTGGAGTGTGGGAGGAAACCGGAGCATCCAGAGAAAACCCACGCGGTCACGGGGAGAACGTACAAACTCCAAACAGACAGCACCCGTAGTCAGCATGGAACCCGGGTCTCTGGCGCTATGAGGCAGCAACTCTACCACTGCGCCACCGTGCTGCCCAGTTGGAAGAGCAGGCTTCCACTTTAAACATTCAGTTCATTTCCTGCCCTTGCCACATCTGAAAATGATACAAGTGATGAAACGATGAATAGTTAATATTTAATATAGAAAAGTGAAAAGTTCTATTCGTGAAGATTACACTGAAATTAAAACTTGCAATTTTACTAACAGATCGAGGCAAGTAAAAGCAAACATTGGCTTCACCTATCCTCTGCAGTCACAGAGTCGTATAGCAAGGAAACAGGCCCTTCGGCCCAACTCGTCCATGCCGACCAAGATGCCCCATCTAAACCAGTCCCATTTGCCCGCGTTTGACCCATAGCCCTCTCAACCTTTCCCATCCATATACCATGTGCCTGTCCAAGTGTATTTTAAATGCTGTTATTGTACCTGCCTCAACTACCTCCTCTGGCAGCTCGTTCCATATACCCACCACACTGAAAAAGTTGTCCGTCAGATTTATAGGTTAAATTGCCCCTAGTCTATAGGATATAAAACTAGTGTTTAGGTGACGGTCGGCGTGGACTTGTTGGGCCAATGGGCCTGTTTCCACATTGTATCTGTAAACTAAATTCTGCCCCTCACACCTTAAGCCTGTGGCGTCTTGCTTTTTCAATCCCCTACCCTGAGGTGAAAGACTGTGCATATATATATATATATCTGTTTTTAAGTATAATCGTCAGTTTCGAAGGACTAAGGCTGCAGTTTAATTTGGAAATATCCTTTCTTTAGATAGAGTGGCCGTCACAACTCTATGCTTTATTGTTTAACATGCTCGCTGGGCATTCCCAGCCCCGCAGAATGGTTGAAACTGCAACTGTGTGTGCTGGTCTAGAGCCGAGACTCAGAGCCGCGGTGAAAAACACTAAGCAGCAGAATGGCTCAGCATGGGGTTTAATTCAATGATAAAATTAGAGCCGCAGTACAAAACCATACAATTACAACACATTCCTGTGGAAAATGAAAGACTTTCTCAAATAAACCGTCAAAACAAAAAGCAGATTGCCGAGTACAAGAGCCAAATATTGATTTTTATTTTTTGTGTGTGTGGCGCAGTAAACCATCTCCTTGCTATTTGGTTGTTGTCAAAGACACAGTTTAACAGCGGGAGTCAAATTGCATCATTTACAACAAGGACTCCTGTCAAGTGGACCATAAGTGTTCTCTCCGCACACTATTCAAATGGTGCTTCACCACAAAAATCATCAACTTCACTTCAGTCAAAGCTCTGGTCCGCACAAGGACACGTTTCACAGCCCCACCAAAGCACTGGACAATGGATCGACACAAACAGCTGGAGTAACTCAGCGGGACAGGCAGCATCCCTGGAGAGAAGGAATGGGTGACGTTTCGGGTCGAGACCCTTTTTCAGGACCCATTCCTTCTCTCCAGAGATGCTGCCTGGCCCCACTGGGTTACTCCAGCTTTTTGTGTCTATCTTTGGTTTAAACCAGCATCTGCAGTTCCTTCCGACACAAGGCACTGAACAGGTTTCACGATATCAACTGAACGGCGACCTGAAAATGTTCGCTTTTAACATCTAGTGAAAAAGGTTATTCACATTCACCAAAGATAAGACACAAAAAGCTGGAGTAACTCATCTGAAGAAAGGTCTCCACCCGAAACGTCACCCATTCCTTCTCCCTAGAAATGCTGCCTGTCCCGCTGAGTTACTCCAGCATTTTGTGACTATTTTCGGTTTAAACCAGCATCTGCAGTTCCTTCTTACACATTCACATTCACCACACAGATGCACTGACACTCCGGTTCAACTGAATTTGTCACACTGCTTAAAAATCTCCCCACTACCAGCTCCACCAACAAAGGAGCGCACGTTGGCACACGCGCCGACAAAGGCAGAGTTGAAGATGTCAAGGCAGCGTGAAGTCTAACTTTTCTCTTTTGTATTTCCCAGCCAATTGTTGGGGAAAGTGGTTTCAGACAAAAGCAGGGACAAGCAATCAAAGGGGAGGGGGGGGAGACGACGACTCGTGCACTGTGCATGCTGCCTCTGTTGGCTGGATGTCTCCCATTATGGTGATGTATAAGCAGGCGGTGTCCACAAACATGGTACGAAGACCTACCGCCTTGGAGCAAGCTCAATCCTCAAATTGCCACACGGTGCCTCAACCGAAGTCTAAAATTAATTCAAGTTATTAATTTCTTAATTGGGTGACGTTAAAAAGATTTGAATGAAAAGACCATTGGGTTTAGGTACACATCTTGGCGTAGTATATAGATATAACAATAATGTAATTGTTCCATGTCCAATACACGGGTGGAACAGCGGTAGAGTTGCTGTCTTACAGCACCAGAGACCCGGGTTCGATCCTGACTGCGGGTGCTGAGTTTGTACCTTCTCCCCGTGACTGCATGGATTTTCTCCAGCTGCTCTAATGTCCTCCCACACTCCAAAGATGTACAGGTTTGTATGTTAATTGACTTCAATAAAAATGTCCCTAAGGTGTAGGATAGTGAGGTTAGTGTGCGGGGTGATCCCTGGTCGGGATGGATACTGTGGGCCGAAGGGCCTGTTTCCGTGCTGTATCTCTAAAGTCAAGACCACGTGGGTTTCCTTTGGGCATTTCCTCCCACATCCCAAAGGCACACTCAGGGCAATTTACAGAGGCCAATTAACCTACAGTGTACGGAGTGGATGAGAAAGTGGGATAACATAGAAGTGGTGTGACTGGGTGATTGATGGTCAGCGTGGACTCGGTGGGCCATAGGGACAGTTTCCATGCTGTATCTCTCTAAACTCAACAATAATTTACATTACATAAACAACATTACCAGAATTCTATTGAATTGCAATTTTATATAGCTGTGACGCTTTAGATTTGTAAAGTATAGAACAATTGATTGATTGATTGAAAGATACAGCATGGAAACACTCGTTGGCCAACTGAGTCCACGCTAACAGTCAATCACCCATTCACACCAGTTAACCATATAACAATTACAGCACGGAAACAGGCCATCTCGGCCCTTCTAGTCCATGCCAAACACTTACTCTCTATGTTAAATGTTAAATGATGAAAGAATGGATCGACTGGGCTTATATTCACTGGAATTTAGAAGGATGAGAGGATATCTCATAGAAACATAAAATTCTTAATGGATTGGACAGGCTTGATGCAGGAAAAATGTTCCCGATGTTGGGGGAGTCCAGAACCAGGGGTCACAGTTTAAGAATAAGGTGTAGGCCATTTAGGGCTGAGATGAGGAAAAACTTTTTCACCCAGAGAGTTGTGAATCTGTGGAATTCTCTGCCACAGAAGGCAGTGGAGGCCAATTCCCTGGATGTATTCAAGAGAGAGTTAGATGCAGTACTTAGGGCTAATGGAATCAAGGGAAGAAACTCAGGCGGTCACAGGGAGAACATGCAAACTCCACAAAGATGGCACCCAAGGTCAGGATCGAACCAGGGTCTCTGGCACTGTAGGGCACCAACTCTAAATGCTGTGCCATTATGTCACCCCAATATCCATGTCTGCTGCTAAACACGCATATGAAAGCAGTTTTACGTTTTGCACAAAAACATAAGATATCACTGGTAATCTCATAATGCTAAAAGTTATTTGATTCAATCATCCTAAATCTGCAACCTTTAGTTCACTTTGCTTTAGAGACACAGCGTGAAATCAGGCCCTTCGGCCTGCCGAGTCTGTAATAAATATATTATACATTCAGCAGCACAAAATATGAACGTTAATATTCAAGTACATCAAGCAATTAACATTAGTAAATGGGAATGGAGATTGTGATCTTAAAATAAGGACATCCTAGTGCAGTTACATGGGGCTTTGGTCTCCTAATTCAAGGAAGGATATTTGTTTTGAAGATGGTGCAATGAGCTCTCATCGATTCCTGAACTAAGAAGGATGTTCTTTGAAGAGAGACGAGGGCAGAATTCACTGACATTCTCTGGAGTTCTGAGAATGAAGAGCTCCCTCTCTGGAACGTATAAAATTACTTAAGGGCTTGATGAAGTTAATGCTGAGAGCCTACTTCTGTCAGGTGGAGGGTTTATAACTGAAGATCGTGGTCTCGGGAAAAGTGCTTGGCCATTTAGGACTGATGAGAGGGAAACGGTTTTCTCTCCGAGAGGGGTGAATCCCTGAAGGTGTGCACTACGCTGTAGATGCGCGATCGGCGAGTACATTTGGCGTGGAGATCAATAGATCTTCTGAGCAAGTTCATCTTTGATCTTGCTGCATAACAGAGCACCCTCGAGAAGTCCTACAATCCACTCTGCCTTCCTTTCTCTTGTGTTCTTTTATTCCATAACACTGCATCCTTTCTCTCAGGGTTGAAATGTCAAAGCTAGAGGGTGTAGCTTTAAGGTAAAGGGCACAGTTCAAAGGAGATGTGCGGGGCGGGTTTTTAACACCAAGAGTGATGGGTGACTGGACGCGCTGCGATGGTGGCGGCAGATGCAATAGGGCTATCCAAGAGATTCTGATTAGTAAGGGAGGCAGGGGTTATGGGGAGAAGGCAGGGGAATGGGGTTGAGAGAGAAAGATAGCCATGATTGAATAGCAGAGTAGACCTGATGGGCCGAATGGCCTAATTCTGCTCCCAGAATTTATGAATGTGGATACACAGGGAATGAATGGATATGGATGATGTGCAGGCAAAAGAAGAGATCATGTTTGGCATGGTCATTGTGGGCCGAAGAACCTGTTCCTGTGCTGAAGATAGACACAAAAAGCCGGAGTTACTCAGCGGGTCAGGCAGCATCTCTGGAGAAAAGGAATAGGTGACGTTTCGGGTCGAGGTCTTTCTTCAGACTCAAACGACCCGAAACGTCACCTATTCCTTTTCTCCTGAGATGCCGCCAGACCCGCTGAGTTGCTCCAGCTTTTTGTGTCTGTCTTCCTTTGAAACCAGCATCTGTAGTTCCTCCCTACACACACTGTTCTTGTGCTGTACTCTTCTTTGTCCTCTGTACTGAGGACCCTCGGTCTGAAGGGTCTCGACCCTAAACGTCACCTATTCCTTCTCTCTAGAGATGCTGCCTGATCCGCTGAGTTACTCCAGCATTTTGAGTCTATCTTTCGTGTAAACCAGCATCTACAGTTCCTTCCTACACAGTGAACCATGGAAGTGTTGGTTATGGAAAGAAAAGAAGGCAAGTTACCTCTGTGGTGTGGAAAGCCGCAGGAGATGTGCTGAATTTGAAGGAGGCACATTGCTTGCAGCTCTTCCTCTGCACTGGGTCAGGTGATCTCCCTCCCATGGATATCGAATCGATTGTGTTCATGAATATAGACAAGGAGTCATCACACGATCCAATGATTGCCTTTGCTACTTCACCAGTCTCGTGTCGATCAAGCGTTCCTGCCAAAGAGAACGTCAGAACTTGAGAAGGAGAAGTAGGGTAGGCCAGTAGAAGCAAGGAACTTCAGATTCTTGTCTAAAGTGCCCTCAAAAAGGAGAGAGGGTCGGAAACATGGGCAAGAATTTGGGGACTTGGGTGGCTCAGTGGTGCAGCGGTAGAGTTGCTGCCCTACAGACCTGGGTTCAATCCTGACTACGGGTGCTGTCTGTACGGAGTTGGTACGTTCTCCCCGTGACCTGCCTGGGTTTTCTCTGAGATCTTCGGATTCCATCCATACTCCAAAAACCTACAGGTTTGTAGGTTAATTGCCTTGGTGTAAATGTAAAAATTGTCCCTAGTGTGTGTAGGGTGGTGTTAATGTGCGGGGATTGTTGGTCGGTAGGGAGTTGGTGGGTTAAAGGGCCCGTTCCCGCCCTGTATCTCTACAACTAAAAATTAAAAAAATTAAAACTAAAGTTAATGGTACAAGTAACATTGTCAAACTGAAAGAAACGGGGGATAGACAGGAGATTCCATTTCCAGTAAACTTGGAGAGTTTAGGGTTGGAATAGACAGCAGAGAATGGGAGATGCAAGATTATGGAACGATTGAAATGAGGGGACAAGAGTTTAGAACAAAGGTATTAATATAATTTTATTAGGATTAGATACAATTGCATTCCATGCCCATTAGATTTATGAATTCATTTGATAGTGAAAATTTGAAATTTGATTGTTAAAATGGGATACTTTGTAACTTTATCAGCACCCTTTATGTGGCCACTCTTTGCATACATTAGGTATATAAAACAAAGAATATCACTGTGACATGTCACATGTGACAATAAAATATCATTCATTCATTCATAATAAATTGACAAATAATGCATTTTAATTTAATCAATTGCCAAGCAGAATGAATTATCAGAACAGCTGCTTTTCAGGAATATTTCAGTCAAGAAAGAGTTTATATATTATGTCTCTACGCATCCCAATTTTTTTTTAAATCTGTGCAAGCAACCCACACCACAACAAGCAGAACAATGATGCGAGACAAGTTAATCTGATGTTGGACACAAAGTGCTGGAGGAGATCAGCGGGTCAGGCAGCATCTCCGGAGAACATGGATAGGTGACGTTTTTGGGTCTGGACCCTTCTTCAGACTGATTGTGCTTGGGGAGGGGGGCGGGAGGGGGGGGGGTGGCAAGAAAACTGGGAGAAAGGAGGGCAAGGACCAAGCTTGGCAGGTAATGGGTCGACACAGGCGAGATGGGTTTTTGATAGGTAGTTTGGTTGGAATAAAGTCCAGAGATTAAAGCTTAGTTACCTAAAATTGGGAGAATTCAATGTTCATACCGTTGGGCTGTAAGCTACCCAAGTGGAATATGAGGTGTTGTTCCTCCATTTTGCTTGTGGCCTCACTCTGGCAGTGGAGGAGGCCAGGACAGCAAGGTCAGTGTGCAAATGGGAAGAGGAGTTAAAATGGTTAGCAACCGGGAGGTCCAGTAGTTCGTTGTGGCCAGCCTGCCATTTAATAAGACCATGACTGGTCTTTCCTGCATAACCTTGGATTATTCTTTGGAGCGCAGGAGGATGAGGGGTGATTATATAGAGGTGTATAAAATCATGAGAGGAATAGATCAGGTCTCTTGCCCAGAGTAGGTGAATCGAGAACCAGATGAGATATGTTTAAGGAGTAGGGTGCAAAGATTTAATAGGTATCTGAGGAGTAACTTTTTCGCACAAAGAGTGGTTGGTGTATGGAACCAGCTGCCAGAGGAGGTAGATGAGGCAGGGACTACCCCAGCGTTTATGAAACAGTTAGACAGGGGTACATGGATAGGACAGATTTGGAGGGATATGGGCCAAACACGGGCTGGTGGGATTCATGTAGCTGGGACATGTTCGTCGGTGTGGGCAAGTTGGGCCGAAGGGCCTGTTTCCACACTACATCACTCTATGACTCTAACTTCATACTCTTAAATTGCCTTAACAGGCGAGGGAGGGGGGGGGGGGGTTGATTAGCAAATGGTTAGACAAAGGCCCAGAGATGAAAAGTAGACAAAAGGCTGTGAGATAAGGAGAAAAGAGTGTGATTTGTGAGGCCAGAGGAAGGGATATTGGTGGAAGCAATAATCTAATGGCTCGACCTAGTCAAGAGCAAACATGGCAACGGATAATGAAAATGGCTGACTTTACGCTGGTATTATTATAAAAATAAATAATAAAAAATAAAAAATGGATTTTATTGTCACAAACTATGTAAGACACTCTTCTATCACCAACCAGAACATTTTAATTGGAAGAGTCAATAGAACTGCAGAATTCTTATGTTAAAATATACTTTATGTAATAAACTGGGGAATTATTATTAATTACATCTATCACAGTCACAAGTTTTCTTTCCCCTTTATTTTAATGCCCTTTTAATGCAAAACCTTCCAGTCAACTTGTGGTGAATATATTTTTTTTATTTTCATATCATAAATTTTCAACTGATTTATCTAATTAAATCACCGGATAAGACTTAATTTTATTTCCCTCCACTGATATCACAAAACATTTAATCATGAAAACAATGAAGATGGTCAAATTATGGTATAGCCTGTTCTTCTATCAGTTACTGGTGAAATTATTGTAGCTTAGTTTAGAAATCCAGCGCGGAAACAGGCCATTTGGCCCACTTAGTCCGCACCGACAAGCAAGCCCCGCACATTAACACAATGCTACTCACTCACACAAGTGACAATTTACAAATTTACCATAGCCAATTAACCTACAAACCTGTACGTCTACAGAGGAAAACCCATGTAGGTCACGGGGAGAAAGTACAAACTCCGTACAGACAGCATCCGTAGTCAGGATCGAACCTGGGTCTCTGGCGCTGTGAGGCAGCAAATCTACCGCTGTGCCACTATGCCACCCATATTGTGTACCTTCAGCATTTCCCAATATGGATTTGCATAACCGAGCATGCTTGAGAGTTGCAAAAATAAAAACGACATGGATATTTAGCAAAATGCGAACCATTCTTTACGAGAATGATCCAGGGGATGATTGGGTTAACGTACGATGAGCGTTTGATGGCACTGGGCCTGTACTCGCTGGAATTTATAAAGATGTGAGGGGGGGAAGGACCTAATTGAAACTTACCAAAGAGAGATTGGCCTGGGCAGAGTGAATGTGGAGAGAATGTGGGAGAGTCTAGGACCAGAGACCATAGCCTCAGAATAAAATGACGTACCTTTAGAAAGGAGAAGGGGAGGAATTTCTTTAGGCAGAGGGTGGTGAATCTGTGGAATTCATTGCCACAGAAAGCTGTGGAGGCCGAGTCAATGAAGGCGGAGATTGACAGATCACGTTTAGTACGGGTGTCAGAGATTATGGGGAGAAGGCAGAATGGGGTTGAGAGGGAAAGATAGATCAGCCATGGTTAAATGGCGGAGTAGACTCGATGGGCTGAATGGCCTAATTCTGCTCCTACAACGTGAACAGATACGAGGTGGTGTTCCTCCATTTTGTATGTGACCTCACTCTGGCAATGGAGGAGGCCCAAGACAGCTAGGTCAGTGTGGGATCGGGAACGCGAGTTAAAATGATGGGCTGCGGGGTGCTTTACAAACTCTGTTTATTCCTCTCCATCACCAATAAATTATTGAACAATGTCACAATCAAATTTCAACAACCAACCGTACAAGTTATTCACTACAAGTGAAGAAGTGGGCCTCAGTGTGTGTATAATACACCTTTGAAAGTCATACAAATTGGCAAGTGGCTGAAATGGTGGGGCAGCTTTGACAGTTTTTATTCATTTACAGCCTTGGGCACCAAATCAACAACCAGCTACAATTACTGAAGGGGTCCATTTTCAGGGTAGTTTTTTTTTGCTGACATTTTCAATTTTAACTCATCGAAACAAACAAAATAATATCGCAAAAATAATCAGTTCTTACTTAATAGTGGCCCAGACAGTGTCAGTCAGAGGGCGTTAAGTGAGGCATGAAACCAAAGGGCCGTCCACTCTCCCAGGTGGCTTAAAAGATTGATCGACTGAATGATACAGCATGGAAACAAGTCCTTCGGCCCACCGAGTCCACACCGACCATCGATCACCCGTCTACACCAGTTCTATGTTGTCCCACTTTCCCATCCACACCCAATGCACTGGGGGCAATTTACAGTGGGATGTGGGAGGATACCGGAGCGCCCAGGTAATCCATGCCGTCACAGTGAGAACGTGCAAACTCCACACAGAGTTATAGGGAGGTTTCACGGCAGTCGGGTCACGACCCATGACCCGTACTGTTGCTACGCTACGCCAAATGGATTACACGCGATGAACTGCAGGTAAGTACTTACCATTGTTTCCAGCGTAGCGGGCCCGTTAAAACCCGCCGAAATTGTCAATTTTTGCGCTGTAAATAATTATGGAAATCGGGATAAGCGTGAGAGACATTTAGCCAACTTCAGAATTCCAAAAGTGAGGAGAAATGACGGTAGATAGAAGCGAGGAGAGTGCTTGTCGAACATTGGCCGTTTGCTCACTGCATTTCATCAACTAAGGCATTATTTGTGTTTTTTCTTGATTCCTTTGGCATCTAAAAAGTTTCAGAATGGATAAATCTGGCTGTAAAATGTTAAAATCGCCCATGGTTCTCAAGTGGGTTTTTACATACAAAAATAAAACGCCTCTAAAGCAAAATTTACAGCCAGATTTATCACTTCTGAGACTTTTTAGATACCAAAGGAATCAAGAAAAACCCCAAATAATGCCTTATTGTTGATGAAATGCAGTGAGCAAACGCGATAAATCCCAATATTTTCCATTCTGATATCTGCACGGCCAATGTCCGCCAAGCACTTTAGCTGCTGTTGTCCCTTCAGCTCTCGCTTCTCTTTCCCTTCATTTCGCTTCACTTTTGGAATTCTGAAGTTGGGTACATGTCTCTCACACTTACCCCGACTTCCACAATTTTTTACAGCAAAAAAAATTCAACATTTTGGCGTTTTTTAACAGGTAGGAAAGTACGCGTTTCTAGCATTAATAACATATACCGGAAGTTACGGATGTCCTCCAGATGGATTGAGTGGCTCCGTGCGTTAAGCCCTATGACCCTGTGACCTTACGTGCAACCCCCCTATACAACTGTGGAATTCTCTGCCTCAGAGGGCGGTGGAGGCCGGTTCTCTGGATACTTTCAAGAGAGAGCTAGATAGGGCTCTTAAAGATAGTGCAGTCAGGGGATATGAGGAGAAGGCAGGAACGGGGTACTGATTGTGGATGATCAGCCATGATCACATTAAATGGCGGTGCTGGCTCGAAGGGCCGAATGGCCTACTCCTGCACCTATTGTCTATTGAACGGGTGATTGGTGGTCGGCATGGACACGGTGGGCCAAAGGGCCTGTTTCCATCCTGTATCTTTCAATCAAATGAACACAAGCCACAACTCAACACACCAACCGCTGCACTCACTAATAATACAAAAACAGAAAATGCTGCAATCATTCACCAGTCCAGGCCACATCTCTGAAAAGATTTAGCATTTCTGATCAAACACCCTTCATCAATATTGTTTGTGCCATTTAACTTAATCGGGAAATAAGTGGACAGAAGGATATGATTAGCTAACACTATAACAGAGCAGCATTACGCACGACCTGTGTTGGCCAGCATTCTTTTGTTCTTTTGCAATGCACTCATGGAAAATTTGTGCACATCTCAGAATTAAATTAACCCTTTAAATTAACCCTTCATCAAAGAAAGCCTCGCTAGCAACTGTGCGAGTGGAGCAAATGAATGCAACACAGTAAAATCGAGAAATCCAGTCTGAAGAAGGGTCTCGACCAGAAACGTCACCTATTCCTTTTGTCCAGAGATGCTGCCTGTCCCGCTGAGTTACTCCAGCATTTTGTGTTTATATTCGGTGTAATTTTAAACCAGCATCTGCAGTTCCTTCCTAAACACTTTAAATACTCAGCCTGAGCTTTGCAGCTCTGAAATCTACTCCACCTTACTCGTTTGAGAAGTGATTTACATCTATATATTTTTTTTTAAGCTGGAGTGCTCCAATTTAAAACAAAGGAGATCTATACACATGTGGAAAGGACGTTAACAGCTTTTAACAATATTGAACAGATAAGGTTAACTCCATAGTCCTTACACACAGCAACACAATATTAAGTACCCATAAGTGTCTCGAACATTAATAGCGTGTATTTTATGCTTTTGTACCAAAAAAAGCCCCACAGGCTTTGGAGCAGATGATTGGAAACAAAATGTACTTTTATATAACAATAAGGTTTCTACAACCGAGTTTAGATTCCCACATTTTTCTCTCGAAATCCATAGAATCATACCTAACCATCGTACCCTCTGTAAGAAAGTATCTGGTATCTATTTTAAAATGCAGGGCACAACTTTAAGCATGTTGCTTTCAATAAGGGACACAATGATCCAAGGTCTCACAATCAATCCTATCGGGAGAAGAATCTTTCAGAATTTTTTTTTTAATGCAAGGAGAAGACGGCAGTTTTCAATAGGCAGTAGTCGATCATGGCTCCTGGTCACTCAGTCCAATTGAACAGGCGTCATTTATCAACAGTTACTGATGAAGTTCATCGTCTGGGCAGCAGGAACTCAGAGCACATCGACCCATTGTGCCCTTTCTAACAAAGCCATTTCACAGTTACTGCACCTTACTCCTGCAAACGTATAAAATCTACGCCAGCTTGCAGGAACCTAAGATAATAGAGTTAGTTATCCAGAAAATATGAACTCAACACACGAAAGCAGACATATAAATGCAAGAGGAATCATTGCGAGATTTTTTTATGTACAACTGTACTATATTTCACACACATATATACAAACACACACACATACATACATGTACACACATACATGCACACACATAAACACACATACATGCACACACATATACACACACATGCACACACATATAAACACATACATACACACACATATATTCATATACACACATAAACACACACACATACACATAAACACACACACACATACATATATAAACACACACACACATATACATACACACACATATATGCACACATAAACATATACACACACATAAACACACATACACATATAAACACACACACACACATATACATACACACACATATATGCACACATGAACATATACACACACATAAACACACACACACACACAAAATTTTGAATGCCCAGAATAATTCAGTTTACACCACCTTGATTCTGGATTAAACATACTTTCAGGAGATGGGTTATTAAATACACACCCAATCTTTGCATTTAGAAAACCCGAGGCTACCGAACGTATTTAGAGAAATCAGTGACCACTGTGACCTTGACCCGAGCCACACTATAGCCTCCAGCAAATGAAAGGCAAGCACAGGATTTATCAGCAGGGCCACATTTGCCCACTCAAATCTAATTCTGACCAGTGACCTGGAGAAAAATAGAGGGAGAGACAATGATAGCAACAGTAAATCACTAATATTTGCAAGGACAAAGGGGTGAAAATGAAGGAATTATGATGGTGTATAACAAATAAGTCATGGATGACAATGGGTGAGCTTTAAAGAAAATCTTTAAACCCTTAACATGCTTGATCTCTGAAACAGTGCACATTCCAGGGGTTACTAAATTGTCCTTGGATGCATGCACTAAAAGCAGAGGAGAGTCGTGCTAAGTGTTGTGCTCTGGTTCCAAATTTCAGCACCTCCGATGTCAATGTAAACGAATTTCAGAAGCAAAGTTCAATACATGCACATGTGGTCAAAGACAGCTCTCTGTCCTTTGCATTTTATAACCCTTTCTCAAGATTGCAAGGGGTTAGATTGTAGTCAGTAATTTTATTTCCCCCCCACATGTGTTGCTTGCTGTCATTGCAAATGCAGCACATCTATTAAGGGACTATTGATGAAAGAAGATTCAGGTGCATGTGGACTCAAGAGGCACTTTACTCACACCAGTCCGTTCATCAAGCCAATCTTAGGCAGAATGGGACTTGTAACACTACACTGCAGACAGAGTCATACAGGACGAGCAGGCCCTTCAGCCCAACTCATCCATACTGACCAAGATGCCCCCAAGTAAGCTAGACCCATTTATTCACGTTTGGCCCTTATACTTAAACCGATACAGCATGGAAACAGGACCTTCGGCCCAAATTGTCCACACAGGCCATCATTTCCCAGCTACACTAGTCCCATTTGCCTGCATTTGGCCCATATCCCTCCAAACATATCCTATCCATGTACCTGTCTAAGAAGAAGGGTTACGACGCGAAACGTCACACATGCCTTCTCTCCAGAGATGCTGCCTGTCCCGCTGAGTTACTCCAGCTATTTTTGTCTATAAATGTATCTGTCTAATTGGTGTTATAATACCTCCCTCAACTACCTCCTCTTGGCATACCCATCACCCTCTGTGAGAAAAATACTGCCCTTCAGGTTCCTATTAAATCTTTCCCCTCTCACCTTAAACCTATGTCCTTTGGTTCTTGATTCCCCTACCCTGGGGAACAGTCTCTGTGCATTCACATTATCAATTATACCTAAATGAATTTCACTGTACCTCGGTACAGGTGACAATAACGTACCATTCAACCATTGAAAAGTAAATGATCTCTTAAGTCAGAGGTTCACTTTGATTTCTGCAGGTTATAGTTTAGTTTAGTTTAGAGATACAGCGCAGAGACAGGCCCTTCGGCCCACCGAGTCCGCACCGACCAGCGATCCCCGTGCACTAGCATTATCCTACACATATTTGGGGACAATTTACGATTTTTTTTTAACAAAGCCGAAATAACCTACAAACCTGTACGACTTTGGAGTGTGGGAGGAAACCGGAGCACCTGGAGAAAACCCTCGCAGGTCGCGGGGAGAATGTACAGACTCCGTACAGACAGCACCCGTAGTCAGGATTGAACCCGGGTCTCTGGCGATGTAAGGCAGCAACATTACCGCTGTGCCACTGTGCAGCTTAGAGTTGAACATGTGGTTATAGTATGATATTTAAAGTAATATTGAGTGTGATACAGGGTAAAACTACCTGACTTCAATGCAGCGTCAATATTCTGAGCTACCAAATCAAGTTGGCAACATGAACTGAGAGCACAATAAAAGAGAAGAGGTGTAAAGACCCTCTGTGAGGTATTCCGATACCACTGCAGTTCACAACCAGTGTAAGTTCTCTGAAATGTGGCTGCCAGCCAAACTTTAAAAGCTCTTTTGTTTAAACTAGCATACTGTACGTAATATTAGCACAGTTCTTTAATCCCTTCAGCACTTGCCAGAGAAAAAAAAATCAGAAGTGGGACAAGCTTCAGGGAATGTGTGCTGAATATCATTATTGGGTGACAATGAAAACTGAGTTGATATAATTTAGGCCTCCCAACCCATGTCAAATACTGCTGACACTGCAACTCAATCGCACAAAAGGACGTTTTGAAGAGCTGGAGGCGAGAAAAGACTTTGGTAATCAGGGCCGGCCACAAATGACTTCAGGCAGGGCGGTACCTGTTGGCCGGGGTGGGTGTGATCTCAGGAGGCAAACAATGTGGAGAACTGTGGTACTGGTAAAATGACTAGGGTGGAGGAAGGGGGCAGAGTGGTCGGGAGATGGAAGGGAAGTGCAAGTAGAAGTTACAGAAAATTGGAGAATTCAATGTTCATGCGGCTGGGTTGTAAACTGCTCGAGCAAAACATTAGTTGCCATACCGCTACCCAAGCGAAACCTCCTATCTCACATATTGCTCTCCACGTTCTCCAGAGATGCTGCCTGACCCCAGTGAGTTACTCCAGCACTTTGTGTCCTTTTGTGTAAACCAGCTCCTGTAGTATCTTGTTTTTGCCTTAATCACACGTCTGTGTAGTCGTTTCTGGATCTGGATGTAGTACGCTGAAAAGCTCTAGGTAGAGCATCACGCCGCACTTTTTTAACGCTATCCCACACCCACTAGGGACAATTTTTACATTTACCAAGCCAAAATAACCTACAAACCTGCACGTCTTTGGAGTGTGGGAGGAAACTGAAGATCTCGGAAAAAACCCACGCAGGTCACGGGGAGAACGTGCAAACTCTGTACAGACAGCACCTGTAGTCGGGATCGAACCCGGGCGCTGCATTCGCTGTAAGGCAGCAACTCTACCGCTGTGCCACCATGCCACCGTTTACGGCAGACAATATCATCAAAGACCCACACCACCCTGGCCACGCTCTCACCTTGCCTCTCCCAATAGCAGGAAGTACAGGAGCCTGAAAACCATGACCACCAGGTTCAAGAACAGCTTCTTCCCAACAACCATCAGGCTCTTGAATACTACACAACACTAAGCTCAGCAACTATGGTCCACATTGGACTTAGCTTTGGTTACACCACAAGCTTTGGTTTTTGCACTATTGTGGTTCCCGAGTATTACGATTATTCATTTACGGCATTATTGATTATTGCATGTTTATTTGTGTGTCATCGCATTAACGGGCCATGTTAAGCTGCAGAAAGTAAAGATTTAATTCTTCTGTTGTGGGTACATATGGCAATTAAACACTCTTGATATTCTACCCTGGTAACGCACACCTCCAGATTCAGTAACAGTTTCTTCTCAGCTGTTATCAGGCAACTGAACCATCCTATCACCAACTAGAGAACAGTCCTGAACTACTATCTACCTCATTGGAGACCCTCGGACTATCTTTGATCGAACTTTATTGGCTTTATCTTGCACTAAACGTTATTCCCTTTATCATAACAGTATCTGTACACCATGGCTGGCTCGATTGTAATCATGTATTGTCTTTCCACTGACTGGTTAGCACGCAACAAAAGCTTTTCACTGTACCTCGGTACACGTGACAATAAACTAAACTCAACTAAATACCATTTCTTCCTCTCAATGTTGCGGGTGATAAAAAGAATTGATAATTGATAAAAGAAATCTCCAATCAAATCAGTTGTACCACATCAACGTGGCATTTGTAAAGTCAAAACAAATCTCAATTACAGAAAAAAAGTGTTCCTTAAATACAGACTGAATAGATTGTGTTCAGTTGTGGTCATCCTGCTGTAGGGAAGATGCCATTAAATATAGAAGGTAGACAAAAATGCTGGAGAAACTTAACGGGTGAGGCAGCATCTATGGAGCAAAGGAATAGGCGACGTTTCCTATTCCTACAAACGTCGCCTATTCCTTCGCTCCATAGATGCTGCCTCACCCACTGAGTTTCTCCAGTATTTTTGTCTACCTTAGATTTTTCCAGCCGCTGCAGTTCTTTCTTAAACATTGAATAGAGAAGATTTATGAGAATGTTGCCAGGACCTGAGGGCCAGAGCAATGGGGTTGGGCGGGCTTGGACTTTATTGGACTTTATTTCTTGGAGCACAGGAGGCTGAGAAGTGTGTAAAATCATGAAGTGCATAGGACACAAGTATAAGGTGAGAAGGAAAAGATTTACAAGGAACCTGAGGGGCAGGTTTTTTTTTTACACAGAGGGAGGTGGGTATATGGAAAGAGCTGCCAGAGGTGGTAGTTGAGGCAGGTGCTGCAAAGCCACTTAAAAGCCACTTTGGACAGGTACATGGATATTTACAGGGCAATTTACAGAAGCCAATTAGCCAGAAACCCACACATCATTCCACCCTTCGGCAAACACAAAACCCATGTGGGCACAGGAAGAACGTGCAAACTCCACACAGACAGCACCCAAGGTCAAGGCCAGGAATGAGTGGGTTAACATATGATGAGCGTTTGAAGGCACTGGGCCTCTACTCGCTGGAGCTTAGAAGAATGAGGGGCGACCTCTTTGAAACGTTTTGAATAGTGAAAGGCCAGGATAGAGTGGATGTGGAGAGGATGTTTCCACTGGTGGGAGTCTAGGACCAGAGGTCATAGCCTCAGAAATAGAGGAAGTTCACCGAGTCCACGCCGACCAGCGATCCCCTACACCCACTAGGGACAATTTTTACATTTACCAAGCCAATTAACCTAGAAACCTGTACGTCTTTGGTGTGGGAAGAAACCGAAGATCTCGGAGAAAACCCACGCAGGTCAAGGGGAGAATGTACAAACTCCGTTCAGACAGCACCCGTGGTCGGGATCGAACCCGGGACTCCGCCACTGCATTCGCTGTAAGGCCGCAACTCTACCGCTGTGCCACCATGACCGCCCTAGGAAGGAGATGAGGAGGAATTTCTTTAGCCAGAGGGTGGTGAATCTGTGGAATTCATTGCCACAGTAGGCTGGGGAGGCCAAGTCAATGGATATTTAAGGCAGAGGTAGATAGATTCTTGAGTAGTACAGGAGTGTCAGTGGTTGTGGGCAGAGGGCAGGAGAATGGGGTTAGGAGGGAGAGACAGATCAGCCATGATTGAATGGTGGGGTAGAACTGATGGGCCGAATGGCCTAAAATTCTTCTCCTATCACTTGTGAACTATGAGGGCAGAACCCGTGTTTCTGGCATTGCGAGGCAGCAGCTCTACCAACTGTGCCACTCTGGGCCACTTTTCTTCTTGTCAAGGAATTCTGGAAAAACTGATGCCCCTCAGGGTTGTCGTTACAAAGCAACAACTAATTTTCTGGAAGTGAAGAAATATTCAATCAATTTTTTTTTTTTTTTTTTGTTCGCCTGACTTTTGAGTTTTGCAGACACAAAATGCCACAGTGTCCCTGCCACTTAAACAATCCACTACGAGACAGTCATTACTCACTCGTGACTGTGTCGCTCACAAGCTATCTGGTCGGCATCAGTGGTGAAATATCCATCATTTGTATTATGATCACCTCTGACATACCCTTAGAATTTTAATTAAAACTATTCCTGAAGGCCACATAAAATACTATTCCACTATGAAATTAATTAAATGTTAAACAACTAATATGACATGCACCAGTTTGAGGAACATAAATGCACAACAGATAATATCCATGTTAAAATGGCTGGAAGTAGATTTCTCTGCTCAGCGTACACAGGGCAAGGCAATAAATCAAGACGAGTATTGACTAATGTAACTGGTTACATTACAAGATGTCACAGCTCTTAATTGGATGGGGGTAGAAAATCATCAAGGAGAATTTGCACAAATGACTCTCTGTACTCGATCTTGATAAACAGTTCACAATGCTTTCAGGACAGTAACTGAACACACTACTTGGAAATGTTAATCTTTCAGTACTAGGACCCCTGTGTTGAAACACCATCCATTTTGAAGATTTAGTTTAGTTTAGTTTAGAGATACAGCGCGGAAACAGGCCCTTCGGCCCGCCGAGTTCTCGCCGACTAGCGGTTCCCTGCACATTAACACTACCTTACACACACGGGCGCTGTGAGGCAGCAGCACTACCAGCTGCACCACTGTGGCGTGAACTCCATGAGTAAAAAGTGGTTGCTAAGGACCCACTGATATATCAGTCACCAGCTCCTTTTAATCCCCTCCAAATCTACCAAGAAAGTGGATTTGTGAGTTTTTACACTATATGTTTAAATTGCTAGGTTACATACACACCAAATGATATCAATAGAAAATCTTGCATTGCTGTTCTATCTTATCGAACCGTAACATTTTAAATTCTTCACAATAAATTATCTTGAAGAGCAGTTTTATTGTTGTAGCTCACAGTTCCACAGACAAAGTCCAATGTCCACTGTGGGGCAGTGGTGAATCAGACTGTATCCTACCTAAACACAAAATGCTGGCGTAACTCATTGGGAAAGGCAGCATTTCTGGAGAGAAGGAATGGGTGACGTTTCGGGTCGAGACCCTTCTTCGGACTGAGTAATAAGCTGAGTACCCTAGCTTATGGAAGGACCGTTCAGAAGCCTGACAACAGAGGGGAAGAATCTGTTTCCAAATCTGGTGGTACGTGCTTGCAAGCACCTGTCTGATGGGAGGAGGAGGAGGGAGGAATGATTGGGGTGGAACAACTCTTTGATTATGTTAACTTCAGGAGTGGCATAGTGGCGCCACAGTAAAGTTTCTGCCTTACAGCGCCAGAGACTTTGGTTCGATCCTGACTACAGGTGCTGTCTGCACGGAGTTTGTACGTTTTCCCTGTGACCGCGTGGGTTTTCTTCGGGTCCTCTAGTTTCATCCCATACTACAAAGCCATACAGATTGGAGATTAAATATGGAGGAAGGAACTACAGATGCTGGTTTATACCAAAGACAGACACAAAATGCTAGAGTTACTCAGCTGGTCAAGCAGCATCTCTGGAGAACAGGAAAAGGTGATGTTTCGGGTCAGAACCCTTCATCAGTCCTGTCATTAGTCTAATGAAGGGTTGTGACCCAAAATGTCACCTACTCCTTTTCTCCAGAGGCTTATAGGTTAATTGGCTTCGGTAAAAAAAGGGTAAAATGTCTCTAGTGTACGGGGGGTGATCGCTGGTCGAAGGAGACTCGATGGGCTGAAGGGCCTGTTTCCGCTCTGTATCTCTAAAGTAAACTAAAGTTCAGCTGTGTTGTAACTGAAAGTCGTTTCACTCCTGAACTTCAGTATTCCTACTTACAGAAAACAAATTCCTTAACTATCAATGTAATTGTCAAGTTAAGATTCTTTTAAACGATTTCCTAATTATAAAGACAAAACAAATTGGACAGGTACAGTCACACCCACTGAGTCCAAGTGTGAAAGAGGGCTGAAATAAAGATTGCAGCCCGCCAATAATCAGGGCTGATTTAAAATTGTTCATGAGATTCTCAACAGATTTTATAATTAGACAAGTACAGCGTTAGAGCTACTGCCTTACTGCACCAGAGACCGAGGTTCGATCCAGACTATGGGTGCTGTCTCTGTGGACTTTGTACGTTTTCCCTGTGACCGTGTGGGTTTTCTCCGGGTGCTCCAGTTTCCTCCCACTGTCCAAAGACGTACAGGTTTGTGGGTTAATTGGCTTCTGTATAATTGCAAATTGTCCCTACTGTGTAGGATAGTGCTAGTGCATGGGGTGACCGCTGGTCAGCACAGACTCTGTGGGCCAAAGTTACTGCTTCCACACTGTATCTCAAAAGCCTAAAGTAAGCCTGCGTTTGGCCTATATCCCCCCAATCCTGTCCTATCCATGTACCTGTCCAATTGCTTCCTAAACTTAGGAATAGTACCTGCCTCAATTACCTACTTGTTCCATACACCCACCACCATTGTGTAAAAAAGTAACCTCTCAGGTTCTTATTAAATCTTTCCTCCCTCACCTTAGGCGTTTGCCCTCCAGTTCTCGATTCCCCTACCCTGGGACAAAAGACCGTATGCATTCACCCTATCTTTTCCCTTATTATGTTATACACCCAACCTCCTTCCTGCACTCCAAGGATTAAAGTCCTTGCCTGTCCAACCTCTCCCCTCAGCTCAGCCTCTTGTGTACTGGCAACATCCACCTAAATATTCTCTGTACTATCCACTGAAATCCTCTCTCCCCTCTCTAGATAGTTTTAAAGCAGAGATATATATATTTTACTTCGGAGTCACGTGAGTGACTACGTGAAGAACCCCGCCAGTGTGCCTGCGCGTCATTACGTCAGACGCCTTGACGCAAACGGACGTGAGGAGCAGAGCTCCTCCAGTGGTTTGTAGTTTTTCAACTACAAGGTAAGTAACAACTTTTTCATGTTTTCCAGGTCCGTTTACTGTGGGTCTGTGGGGATTTTTTCCACAGACGCCATGGGAAAAAACGGGCAGGGGGAAGAGGCGAGCGACTCAGCCGACAGAAAGTCGGGAAAGTCGGGAGTCCGCGGTTAGAGACCAACCGCCTCTAAACCCCGGTACAGTCGCCAGCGGTGAGCATAGCGACTGTGGACCTGGGGCTGGTGAAAACACAGTCAACGCCTGTCGGGCAAAAGGCAAAGTTTAAATCCCAACGGCCCACGGAGGGAGTCCCAGGCAATGGAAGTAGCTCCAGGGCTAGATACTGCTTTCGAGCGTATTGCCCAAATAGAAAGCTTTTTACATAGGCTGTTGGAGCAAAGTTCACTCAGGTGAAATCCAAGCTGCTGGAAGCAGCTCAACAGCACCTGGTACAGGGCTGATGGAATGCACCCTCAGGGATGAGGAGCGTGCTATGGGTCATGAGATTTCAGACCCCGACTCTGACGGTGAGGCTGTACAAGGCGTTGAACGGCAGCTGCCAGATGTTCCACCCCTGGCAGCAGGATTCGCTGCCCCGTCAGGGTCAGGAGAGCCATTAGGAGAAGAACTGCCTCCTTAAATAAATTACTTGGTTTCCCATCAGCTGGAACAGCAGGAGATGGATGAGACTGCAAGAAAGCATGAGACCCCAAGTAACTGTGGGTTGCTGAAAGCAGCAGCAGTGAACCAAATTATCTGGAATCAGTTGCAGAGAATATTAAAGCTGCTGGGTTCTGGAATAACTGCTTTTACCAGAATAGCAGATAACAGCCAAGAGATGACGAAGTTGCATCAGGAAGCACTGGGGTTGCTATGCAGCACCCACTTCGAGATCAATTATCTGAGGAAGGTGCTATACGGCCTACTATGAATCCGAAATTCACAGCACTCTGCAAACCAAGTAATATACAATTACCCAACTTACTCTTTGGAGAGGATCTCGGGAGACGTAATAAAGAGTTGGAAGATGAAGCGAAAACAGGATTGATGAAAACATCAATGGTTGCAAAGTCTGTAAAGAGGAAGTATCCTTTCAGACGTCATACGGATCCTGGACCAGGACCAAGTCGCTCATCAACGCAGGGACGTAGCTGGCGGCCTGCAGCGGGAGTAAGAACCAGTGATGGTGCTTCCGGGAGAATCCAGGGATCTCAGAGTACTCAAATGACTCAAGAGGTAGGTGGACCTGGTTCTCATGGGAACATACTAATCGGATTAAGTCCAAAAGTTGGAGGCAGATTACGTCTCTTCTATAACAATTGGAAGAAGATTACGTCAGATGTGGTAATTCTGAATAATATACAAGGATTTTGAATTGAATTCAATCCAAATTATGATTTGCCTGTCCAGCATGTTCCTAGCAGAACTCTCCACTTTGCAAAATAATGGAGGTTCAAGCTGCGCTTCAAAACCCTATATATAAAAGGTGTTATTGAAGAATCAGTCTACCAAATTCACCAATTTGGGTCAAATATATTCCCTCGATCAAAAAAGGATGGAGGATGTAGGATTATTATAGACTTGACAAGTCTGAATCCTTTTGTTCAGTGTCATTTCACTTGGAAGATATGAAGTATCTTAAATTTACATGGATGAACCAGTTAGGGCAGTTCAAAGCTCTGCCTAATGGGTTAATGTCCGCTCCTAGAATATTCATAAAATTGTTAAAAATCAATTCTGGGGTTGCTAAGAGCCAGGGGCATGTACTAATGGCATACCTGGATGATGTCCTGATTATAGGAAGGACAAAACAGTCAACAGAAGCATCTGTTGCAGTTATGAAATCAAACTTTTGAAAGTTTGGGGGTTTGTAAATTCATCCAAAGAAATCAAGGTTAAAAACATGCACCTCGATTGATTATTTGGGGTTCACAATTGATTCAGCCCAAATGAAAATTACTTTGCCAAGTGAAAAAAGGGTGGAGTTGATTAAAGATTGCAGTAATCTGTTAAACGAACAAAAACCTTTAATCAGACAGGTGGCTCGAGTACTGGGAAAATTAGTAGATTCCCAGCAGTCCAGTATGGACCATTACATTATCAACAGCTGCAGAGAATCAAAGAACAGGCACTGAGAGTAAATGCTGGTCATTTTGATAGAACCATGCAAGTAACAACAAATGCTGTTTCTAATCTGCAGTGGTGGATTCTACATGTCTCAAGCAGTTCAGGCAAAGTGCTGATTGAACAACCTTCCATGATATTACAAACTGATGCCAGTGCACTAGGATAGGGTGCAACTGACTTAACATCTAGCTGCGGAGGCAGATGGAATCAGGAAGAGTTATTGTTACTGCAGACATGGGGAATTACCTATTTGGAGCTTTTAGGAGGTTTCTATGCTTATTGTTCTAACAAAAGTTCAAATTAATAAACACAACAGCAGTTGCCTATATTAATGATATGGGTGGAATTAAGTCGGTGTCATGTGACAAAATGGTTAAATCAACTTTGGTCTTGGTGTATTGAAAAGAACATTTGGATTTCAGCTATCTATCTACCAGGTAGAATGAACACGATAGCAGACACCAGGTCACGAAAGTTCCATGATAATAAAGAATGGATGTTGAATCAAGAGGTATTCAATGATATAGTAATCAGATTTGGAATGCCCGACATTGACTTGAATCATCAGCTATCGAGATATGTCTCATGGAAACCAGATCCAGGAGCAGTGGCGATTGATGCTTTCTCGCTACATTGGGGTGGTATGTTTTCATATATATTTTCACCTTTCTGCCTCGTAAGCCAATGTTTGCTTAAAATCAGGCAAGATGCTGCTTCAAGGCTATTGGTAGTACCAGATTGGCCTACATAGCCATGGTATCCGTTGATATTAGAATTAACAACACAAATGTTGATGAAATTCCCAAAAAGGAGTAATTTATTGCTGCACCCTGTAACAGGGGAACAACATCCATTATGTGATCGTTTGGATTTGTTGATTTGCAGGTTTTAAGAATGCCTTTTCTGGGACGAGGACTGTCTGAGCGTACTGTGGACATGCTTACGGCAGCCTGGAGGAAGAGCACTCAAAAACAGTACCTTTCTTATATTAAGAACTGGGAAGAGTTCTGTGTACAAAAGAATGTGCAATAAAGGACTGCAGATATTTCAAATGTTTAGAATTTCTGTCAAAACTTTATTATGATGAAGGTCTGAGTTGTAGTGCAATTAATTCAGCCAGAAGTGCATTGTCCTCATATTTGGTTCTGGATTCAGAAAGAAACCCAATTGGGTCACACCCAATTGTTTCCAGACTAATGAAAGAAATCTTTAATTCCAAACCACCGAAACCTAGGTACATGACAATCTGGGATGTAAGTGTGGTACTGAAACTACTTCGTGAATGGTCATCAAGTGTGTCTTTACCTTTGGCCAAGCTCAGTATGAAAGTATTCATGCTTATGGCATGAGTGACAGCACAACGAGCAAACACTTGGAAAATTACAAATAGACAGTATGGAAGTAACTGAAGATAAGGTTACATTCTATATCTATGACCTACTAAAGCAAATTAGGCCAGGTGTGACAGGATTTAAAATTATGCTAGCAGCATATCCAAATGATCCTTGTCTCTGTATTAAGACATATTTGTTACAATACATTGAGGTCACAAAGAATTTGAGAAATACGGAAACTGGGTTGTTGATCACACACAAGAAACCATACAAGAGAGTTTCAATACAGACTATTTCCAGATGGATAAAAGAAGTCTTAACAGCTGCTGGTATTAACACTTATGTTTTTACGTCTCACTCGACTAGGGCAGCAGAAACGCCGGCGGCCAGGGCAAAAGACGTCCCCGTCGACCATATCCTCGCAGCCGCCAGGTGGTCCAATGAGTTGATGTTTCAACATTTTTACCATCGGCCTATTGTTAATGTGGGATTGTTTGCAGAAACTATTTTAAGTTCTGTGTAAATTCCTCTGGTTTAAAGGGGATCTGATTAATTTCATTATTGAAATGAATTACTGCATTTGTGGTACAAATGTTATTATGAATGCATGATTGATTATTTCTCGTTCCGAGTCAATCAATGCAGTGAGAAGCCGGGATTGATCTACGGCATGAAATCACAAAGCTTTAAAATCTTCACGTAGTCACTCACGTGACTCCAAAGTAAAATAGTAAGATTAAACGAGAACCTACCTAAGTTTGAAGTTTGATCTTTATTTTATGAGGAGTTACGTAGGTGATTACGTGCCCGCCACGACCCTACCCTCTATCATAAAGGTCAGATGGAAGTTCTTGTATTACTCGTTTTATTATGAGACTATATTACTTCGGTTGTTGTTTTTTGTGATTTCACACCGCTGCTTTGAAGATTGACGCGCAGGCGCACTGGCGGGGTTCTTCACGTAATCACCTACGTAACTCCTCATAAAATAAAGATCAAACTTCAAACTTGGGTAAGTTCTCGTTTAATCTTACTATTCTTGATTAGTTTATGTGTCACAGGTTATGGGAAGGCAGGAAAATGGGGTTAGGAGGGAGTGATAAATCAGCCATGATTGAATGGTGGAGTAGACTTGATGGGCCAAATGGCCTAATTCTAACCCTATCACTTATGCCCTTATAACTCTTCCCTCTCCCCAAGATAGCATTGTTTTTAGCAGACTAAAGCCCCTGTCCCACTTAGGAGACCTAAACAGCAACCTCTGGTGACCTTGCCCGCCACCCAAGGTTTCCATGAGATCACCGGAGGTTTTGGTCACTCTCCCTAATGGTCGAAAGTGGTTTCCGCGAGGTCGAGGCTTCATCTAGGTTGCTGCTATTTTTTCATCAGGATTAAAACCGGCCTCGACTTAAAATAGGTTGCCGTTTTAAAAATCGATTGTTTTTTTAGTCGCAGGTCTAGTCAAAGCCGGTTTTCTTCATAGTCGAGGAAGGTTTTCAACATATGCGTGGGAGGTGGTAGGAGGTTGCAGGTCACCTCGACCTTGATTTTTTTTTTGGGTGGCGGGCAAGGTCACCAGAGGTTGCTGCTTAGGTCTCCTAAGTGGGACAGGGGCTTAACAATACCTACTGACCATTTATTTTGCAAAATAGCAGCTCCAGCAGTGCATTACCTGATAATTGCCTGTCTTAAGTACTTAACCTGATAATTGCCTGTCTTAAGTACTTAACTCCAAATTATGATTTAATTCACCTGGCCCATTGATAAGAGAGCTCCCATAATGAGCCTAGACGCCAACTAGTCTCAGGTGTGTAAAGTTCAGTCTCTGAGCAAATAATGCCACTCCTCCAAAATTCTTCCATGCCATACTTGTTAGTGGCATTTATGAGGCTTTTGGACAGGCACATGGGCACGCAGGGAATGGAGGGATATGCATTATGGTACAGTACAGACATTGTGGGCCGAAGGGCCAGTTGCGGTGCCACACTGTTCTCTGCGTAGGAAGGAACTGCAGATGTTGGTTTACACCAAAGATAGACACAAAATGCTGGAGTATCTCAGCAGGACAGGCAATGGTTCTGTAGAATCCAGAGATTATCTCCTGACCTGAGATGCTGCCTGACTTGTGGAGTGTCTATCTGTAATCTTCTATGTTCCAGAACAGCATCTCATATTTCACTTGGGCAGCTTACAGCCCCGTGGTATGATTTTTGATTTCTCTAACTTCAAGTCACCCCGGCATTCCCTCTCTCTCCATCCCGCCCCCACCCAAGTCCCACCAGCTTCTTGTTCTCACCCAGCAAACAGCTAACAATGGCCTGTTTCCTTTATCATCGTCACTTTTTTGAAAATCTTTCATTCATTTTTCTTTATCTCTCTACGTCATCGTCTATATCTCTCGCTTCCCTTTTTCCTAACTAGTCTGGAAGGGTCTTGACCCAAAAGGTCACCCATTCCTTCTCTCCAGAGATGCTGCCTGTCCCGCTGAGTTACTGCAGCTTTTTGTGTCTATCTATGTTCTATGATACAGCAGTTCTTTGCTTATCACACTGTGGAGTTTTACACTTTGCTGCACCCATTTTCCTTTCAGGTCAAAACAATCAATTATTCCCATTGCAACAGAGAAATAAACCAGTTCAGAACTTCAGTGTTCCTAATTGAGAGAAATAAACATCCTGATTTTCATTGTACTCTTTGGAACCCTCGCTGGTAATTGGAAAATTTAATGATCATTGCCGTGAAATTTATTCCCGATCAGTCTTATGCGCACAATGTAATCTCTTCCATTTCCAAAAATCGGTTTTAGTTTGGTTTAATTTAGAGATACAGCACGGAAACAGGCCTTTCAGCCCATCGAGTTCACACCGACCAGCGATCCCCGCATACCAACACTATCCTACACACACTAAGTTCAAGTTCAAGTTCACATTCATTTGTTACATGCACCAATTAAGGTACAGTGAAATGAGTCACCATGCAGCCATACAATCAAAAAGAACACAATACACAATAGAATTTAACATAAACATCCACCACAGTGGAATCAACGTCCTTCACTGTGATGGAAGGCAGTAACGTTCCGTCAATCTTCATCCTTTCTTCACCCGTGGTTGGTGGCCATGAATCCTCCATAGTTTATTGTATGGCTGTATGGTGACCACACATTTCACTGTGCCAACTTATAACCATATAATCATTACAGCATGGAAACAGGCCATCTCGGCCCTTCAAGTCCGTGCCGAACACTTTCCCCCCCCCCTCCCCCTTCTTTCTTCCCCCTAGTCCCAGCTACCTGCATGTACAAGCCTGATGTACAAGCCCTCTCGATGGGATGGTCGAAACTCTGGCGTCGGGATGGATCGGAACTAGAGACAATTTTACTCGGTCAATTAACCCACAAACCAGTATGTCGTGGGAGGAAAGCTGAGCACCAGGAGAAAACCTACGCAGGTCACGATGAACGTACAAACTCCGTACAGACGGCACCCGTAGTCAGGATCGAACCCTGGTGCTGTACGGCAGCAACTCTCCCATGCTGCCCTATTGTCTTGCATTGTAATGAAGTCACTGTGGGTGGTTTTGACCACAGACTTTCTGAGCACACGTGCCCTTGAGGTAATAAAAGAAGCATTAACGAGGTGGAGGTGTGATGTGGAATGCAAAGCTACATCTATCATTTTTATATATAAAACACTTTTCGATACTGGCAGTCTTTCCTTGTTCTAAAACAGCATTTGTGATTGGAATGAGGGATTGGAACTAACGCCCAAACCCCTGTTTCAAATCCCAAAGTAATGAAAGTTAGAGAAGTCCAAAAACGCATTGACATATGCACTAAATTATAACGGGGTATTACAGAGAGCTGACCTCGAATGCTTGTCATCTGGCTAAACTAATGATCAGAAGAGAGGGCAAATTCATTCTTTCATAGACCTCACTTAGGCTTAGTGTGACCTTGTGTAACATTTCGGCCTGACACTTTTATTGATTAGATCTAGCAGCTAATGCACTGAGCAGCGCTGTACCTGGCGCCTTCCTCGGGCATTTTTCCTCGACATCTTAATTTAAACTGCTCTTGCTGAAGCACCAGCAAAGAACAAAAGAATTTGAGTGGCCCAACATGGCCAGTGCGACTTACAAAGAGTGCATTATCGTTTGCTGCAATCATTTCCTCCTTCTTGATCCCTTTCATAAATCATAAAGGCCGCTGAACATGATCACCTTATATACCTACACTACCCACCCTTTCGCACCGATTCAGCCTCGGTCTGACGGTATAAACGAGCCTCTGAAGGAAAGCTTGCAAGAATAGCAGAGGGAGAAACTACGATGTGTAGGAAGGAACTGCAGATGCTGGTTTTACACCGAAGTTAGACACAAAATGCTGGAGTAACTCAGCGGGACAGGCAGCATCTCTGGAGAGAAGGAATGGGTGACGTTTCGAGTCGAGACCCTTCTTCAGAGCCGAAACGACACCCGTTCCTTCTATCTGCCTGTCCCGCTGAATTACTCCAGCATTTTGTGTCTATCTTCCGTAATGCCGCAAGAATTAGTTCTTGACTCTACAATTGTTCACTATTTTGGTCAGTGTGGGTAAGAGGGGCTTGTTTCCACGCTGTCTCACATACCTCACTTCGGTAGCTTACAACCCAATGGTATGAACATTGAATTCTGCAATTTTCGGTAACAAAGGTGGCGCAGCAGTAGAGTTGCTGCCTTGGTTCTTGGTTTCTTGGTCCTCCAAAATATTCCAAATGGAATTTAAACTGGAGGTGGTGGAGGGAGGACTTAAGCCAGAAAGGGTTTTTGGGAAGAAAGACCTACCTTAAATTTAGTTGCATCTGGTTGGGTAACTAAAGTAGGGTGGAGATTATTCCATGCTTTAATTGTGCGGGGGAAGAACAAATTGCTGTACACATCTGTCTTGGTAGCTGGAATCACAAATTGTATCAAATGCCCTCATCTGCTCCTAGTTGGTTTGGGTTAGCGCCAGACACCCGGGTTCGATCCTGACGACGGATGCTGTTCGTACAGAATTTGTACGTTCTCCCCGTGGGTTTTTTCCGGGATCTCCAGTTTCCTCCAACACGCCAAGGACGCACAGGTTTGTAAGCTAATTGGCTTGGTATAATTTGAATTGTCACTGATGTGTGTAGGATAGTGTTAGTGTGCGGGGATCTCTGGTTGGCGCGGACTCGGTGGGCCAAAGGGCCTTTATCCGTGCTGTATCTCTAAACTAAACTAAACTAAACCCTACCCCCTCCTTTTCTCCCCCTCCCTTCTCTCTGCCCCACCCATTCCTGCTCATCCATTCCTCCCACTATCCCATTCCCCTACCCAATCCCTCACCACCCATTCCCCAAATATTCCTTCCTCCAGCTCCACATTTCACTCCTTTCCTTATCTGATACCCTTTCATCTTTTTTTACCTCTAGCCTTTGTTCGCCCATTTGCCAATCACCTCCCATCCCGAAATGTTGCCAAAACACGTTCTCCAGAGATGCTGCCTGGCTTGCTGAGTTACTCCAGCACTTTGTGTCTTTTCTTGTAAACCAGCATCTGCAGTTGCGTGTGTATACACCTATCACTTGCCAGGCCTTGTCCCATCCTCACTTCTTTTCCAGCTTCGACCCTCTATTACAAACAGTCTGAAGAAATACCCCAATCCAAAACATTGCCTATCCATGTCTTCCAGAGATGCTGCCTGACTCGCTGAGTTACTCCAGCACTTTGCGGTTTCATCTCTCGGGTCAATGGGGAAAGAAAACGCCATTTATGTAGCATCTTGTCATCCTAAGAGTTCTCTGAAAGAAATTCTCAGCCAACGAATTGCTTTTGTTTTGAAGTATATTGACTATTCTCTGATCCATAATGAGCACATATTTAGCAGGGTCATCATGCAAGGCCCTGGTCATTTTAATAGAAACACAGCAAAACGGTGATGATGGAAATCTGGAACTGAGAATGGTGGAAACATTCAACTATTCATATGACATCTGTGAAGAGCAACACAGTTTCTTCTCACCATAAGCTTTGACGCCCTTACTAATCAAGAACCTATCAACCTCCGCGTTAAAAATACCCAATGGTTTGGCCAACACAGCCATCGGTGGCAATAAATTCCACAGATTCACCACCCTCTGGCGAAAGAAAGTCCTCCTCGTGGATCCTGTGCAGGCAGAGATTAGTTTAACTTCAGTCTGAAGAAGGGTCTGGACCCGAAACGTCACCCATTCCTTCTCTCCAGAGATGCTGCCTGACCTGCTGAGTTATAGCCATGTCCCACGGTACGAGTTCATTCCAAAAGCTCTACCGAGTTTTTAAAAAATCAAACTCGTGGTAAGCACGGAGAATGAACGTAGCGGGTACGTCGGAGCTCGGGGACGTCTCTTAGCGGCTCGTTACGCTAACAGCAGGTACTCGGGAAGACTTGCTAACGGCAGGTAAGCACGGGAAGACACGTGAAGATTTTTCAACATGTTGAAAAATGTCCACGAGAGCCCCGGGTACCGACGAATGGCCATTACCGTAAATCTCCGAGTTCGAATCAGGGCAAACTCGGGAGAGCACTTGGAATGAACTCGTACCGTGCGACAGGGCTTTAACTCCAGTATTTTGTGTCTATCATTGGTTTAAACCAGCATCTGCTGTTCCTTCCTACACATTAGTTTAACTTGCCCTCCTTTTTGGGCATGGCCATCGTGGGCCAAAGGGCTTGTTCTTGTGCTGTGCTGTTCAATGTCCTAATGTTATCAAGCCCTGCTTCTTGATCGTTACCGATTCTAATTATTTCTCAATCGATGGGCAAGCCTTCAGCTGGCAATATGAAATTCCCTCCCTGGACCTCTTCACTGATCTAACTTCCTTCCTTCAGGATCCCGTCACCAGGACCACTTTAGGTCACTTTCCATCTGAAGAAGTTGTCGCAACCCGAAATGTCACCTATTCCTTTTCTCCAGAGAAGCTGTCTGACTTGCTGAGTTACTCTAGCTTTTTGTGTCTACTTCCACTTTCGGTCATTGGCCTTAATATCTCCTTACGTGACTCGGTGTCAAAACATGTTAATATTTTCCTGAAGACCCATCTAATCTTTTCCCCACAACAAAGACATCGTGGAAATGCAAGCTTTCATTGCAAAATTCAGAAAAGTGATTTCAGAATGTTACGACTGTAATCACAGGAGACAAGAAAACCAATACAATGTGGTGGTGTCACAGATAAGCTAAATTCAATCATTATCTAACATCCCTTCGACATTTTTGCATTTCACATACAAAATTGTCTTCTGTAAACAAACCCTCAAGCCTTTGTTTTGAAAGCAGTGAATAAAATATTTCACTAGGTGGTGTTTAGGGCTGGGAAACAATCAGATTTTTTCAGTTACAGATTTCTTAAAAAACAAAGGAATACAGTTATTCTCAGATATAAAAAACATCCTGTACTCTGATATGCATGAAGGTCCTAGATATTAAAGTCTTCATTTACCAGAATGCTGCTGCCTATTCAACAGTTCAATGGGGCATTATTGTCACTCGTGCAAATGCAGAGTGGTCCTTTACTTACACACAGTCCAGTAGAGTATTGCCATAACTAAGTGCAGTCCGGTTAGCAAAGTGTACAGTAATAGTCCACTGTGCCCGCACGCAAGAGATGCCCTAGAGCTTTTTAATTATTCCATTCTTGGCTTCATTTACATGTTCAGTTTTAGCTTAGTTCAGAGATAGTTTGGAAACAGGCCCTTCGGCCCGCCGAGTCCGCGCTGACCATCGATCCCTCGTTCACAGGTTCTATGTAATCGCACTTTCGCATCCGCTCGGCACACACTTGGGGCAATTTACAGAGGAGCCAATTAGCCCGTGAACCCGCAAGTCTTTGGGATGTGGGAGGAAACCGGAGCACCTGGAGGAAACCCACGCGGTCACAGGGAGAACTTGCAAATTCCACACAGACAACATCAGCGGACAGGATCAAACCCTGGTCTCTGGAGCTGTAAGGTTCATGTAGTGTGTTCTAGCCTGATCGTCCTGCTATTTTCTGAAGAAGGATCCTGGCCTGAAACGTCACCTATCTGTTCCCTCCGCAGATGCTGCCCAACCCAGCTGGGTTCCTCCAGCACTTTGTGTTTTGCTCACGATTCTGGCATCTGCAGTACCTTGTGTCTCCATCCTGCTCTTATGAGGTCAGAAGGTCAGATGTGATAGGAGCAGAATTAGGCCATTCGGCCTATCAAGTCTACTCCACCATTCAATCATGGCTGATCTATCTCTCCCTCCTAACCCCATTCTCCTGTCTTCTCCCCATAACCCTTGAACACCACACAACACTAACCTCAGCAACGATGATCTTCTATCGAATGTCTATAGTTCTCTAATGTCTGTGCATCGTGTTTTGCTCTATCATGGTCACCTAATATTACTGATATTAGTTGATTGTATAATTTGATTATTGTGTATTATCGGTATGTTATTGCATTTACGAGTCTATTAAAGCTGCAGCACATAAGAATTTCATTGTTCTGTCGTATACAGTATATATATGGCAATGACACCCTGTTGATTCTTGACAATATTTAAATGTTGGCAGTATTTCACATTGTCACATCAGCATTCAGAGGCTGAGGGAATTAGCCAGTCCCTCCATACTTGAAGGTTGTACCAAATCACAAGGAAATCAAGCCTCCTTACACCAGACGGCTTCAAACAGAAAAGCTGAGATTTTAAAATCCCCAGCTCTGTTTCATCGAATCCCCGATGGACTTATCAGTTCCATTGCTACAAACCTCCTCCAGGCCTGCAATCCTTTGAGATTTCTACCTTCCTCCAATGCTGGCCTCTTCTACATCTCTGGTTGTCGTGACTACTTCACATGCAGCAGCTTGTTCCGAAGCCTTGGCCCTAAGCTCTGGAATTTCCTCCTTAACCCTCTTTACCTCATCATCAATTTCCCTCCCTTAAGATGTTTGTTAAAAATGTCTTCGACCGGGCAATCGATCACCGCGTGCTAACATCTTAGAACGTGGCTCAACGTCAAAGGTTTTTTATGGTGTCCCTGTGAAGGACATTTGGAACATTTTACAACAAAAGAGATGCTATATAAATTGAAATTGCTGTTGTTAAATAAAGATTGAGGGTCTCTGACTCAAGAGTGGAATATCAATGCTCAACAAGAGAGAGACAGACAGGGGTTGTTTTCTCTGTAGTATGATTATCAATATTGCCAGCTCACAATAAGTGTTAATAGCCCACAGCATATTACTCTGCTGATAAACGCACAGCAAATTAATGTGAAGGAAGGAACTGCAGATGCTGGTTTAACACCGAAGATAGACACAAACTGATGGAGAAACTCAGCGGGTCAGGCAGAGTTTAGCATTAGAATGGAAGGAATGATTAGAAGGAATGGGTCGAGACCCTGCTCCAGTCTGAAGTCTGAAGAAGGGTCGAGACCAGGAACGTCACCCATTCCTTCTATGCTGGGATGCTGCCTGTCCCGCTGCCTTCCTTCAGCCTTTGTGTCTATCACAGCAAATTGGAGGAACAGCATCTCATATTTCGCTTGGGCAGTTTACAACCCAGTGATATGAATATTGTATTCTCTAACTTCAAGTAACCCCTACACTCCCTCTCTCTCCATCCGCCCCCCACCCAAGTTGCAAAAAGGTTCCTGTTCTCACCTATCAAACTGCTAACAACGGCCTATTTCCTTTATCATAGTTACTTTTTTGCATATCTTTCATTCATTTGTTCTATATCTCTCTACATCACTGTCTATATCTCTCGTTCCCCTTTCCCCTGACTAGTCTGAAGAAGGGTCTCGACCCGAAACGTCACGCATTCCTTCTCTCCAGAGATACTGCCTGTCCCGATGAGTTACTCCAGCATTTTGTGTCTATCACAGGAAATTAATAATGTATCATAAGGAAACATTTCTAGAGAGATTTTGCAAAGTATATAAGAGTGTTTGGGAGATGTTTGCTTACCTGTCTCGATGTCCCAGACATAGACGGCTCCATCTATACACTCCACTATCAGGAGATCCTCTGCCGGACGCCATTTTATTATCTGCACTGGAGACAGATGCTTCCTTGCATGCATCAGACATGTTCGACATTGGAGACTCAGCAGTGCCACAGAGTTATCATTTGCCACACAGCAAATGGCCTGGTGCATCTCTGGCTGTTGGAAGAAAATGAACGCCAAGATTAATCCATGGCATCATCCAAGATTGAATGGCGGAGTAGACTTGATGGGCCGTAGGGCCTAACTCTGCCCCTGTAACTCATGGTTAGTTCCTCTCTAAACGCAAGTCAATAGCAAGCAGATGTTCCTACCTCACACGTAGGTAAGCGATGAAGCGTTATAGAGGCATAGGGTCACACAGCACGCAAACAGGCCCTTCGGCCCAACTCATCCATGCCAACTGAGATGCTCCATCTAAGTTAGTCCAATTTGCCCATATTTGGCCCATATCCTAAATCTTTCCCATCCATGCACTTGTCAAGTTTCTTTTAAATGTTATACCTGCGTCAACCACATTCTCTGGCAGCTGATTCCATACACCTACCCTCTTTGTGTAAAAACGTTGCCCCTCAGATTCCTATTAAATCTTTCCCCTCTCACTTTCAATCTATGCTGGTTTAGAATCTTGATTTCCCTACTCTAGGTAAAAGGCTCTGGATTCACCCGATCTATTCCCCTCATGGTTTTGTACACCTCTATAAGATCACCCCTCAGTTTCCTGTGCTCCAAGGAATAAAACCCTACCTTGGTCTGGCCTCCCATTATATATATTGTGCTTTATTTGGAAAGAAAATTTACTAATAAATTACCTGCTGACAAAAACAGGAGATTTAAATCCTATTGTCTACATACAGTAACGCTGCAATAAAAAGTAAGGATCAATATCATGATAACTATGGAACAAATGGACTGTTATGAACACTATTCTGATTCATTAAAGCCCCTCAAGAAGAGATATAGAAGTGGGACATTATGGTTGCATCTGAACAATGGTCCTGATCCAAAACATCGCCTATCCATGCCCTCCAGAGATGCTGCCTGACCGGCTGGGTTAATCCAGCTACACAAGATTCCAACACGATTCATTGTGTCTCCATAGTTGATTCTTAACTGTACCCTACCTTTTCATACCTCTAGTTTCCCTCTCCCCTGACTCTCAGTCTGAAGAAGGGTCTCGACCCGAAACTTCACCTATTCCTTTTCTCCAGAGATGCTGCCTGACCAGCTGAGTTACTCCAGCATTTTGTGTCTATCTTCGCTGTAAACCAGCATCTGCAGTTCTTTCCTACGCCTGAAATATCCTTGTGCAGGAAGGAACTGCACGGAGTTTGTACGTTCTCCCCGTGACCTGCGTGGGTTTTCTCCGAGATCTTCGGTTTCCTCCTGCGCTCCAAAGACATACAGGTTTGTAAGTTAATTGGCTTGGTAGAAATGTAAAATAATTGTTCCCAGTGTGTGTAACCTGGTGTTAATGTGCGGGGGTCGCTGGTCGGTGAGCTGAAGTGCCTGGTTCTGCGCTGTATCTCTAAACTAAACTAAACTAAACTGCAGATGCTGGTTTACACCGAAGATAGACACAAAATGCTGGAGTAACTCAGTGGGTCAGGCAGCATCTCTGGAGAGGAGGAATAGGTGATGTTTTGGGTCGAAACCCTTGTTCAGATCCTGCATGCTAACCAGTTAGGAATGAAAAATAAGTGCATGGCTCATCGGCAAAGCTCACCAATTGATGTATACAAACCTGATCAAAAATAGCAGAGAGGAGGCAACGGTATCAGTTCAAACATACTCCTTGTTAATAAAGGAAATCACCATTAGGATAAACACCTCCTCCATGGCTTACAAGACTTACAAGACTTAGGGCGGAACAGTGGAGCAGTGGTAGAGTTGCTGCCGTACAGCGCCAGAGACCTGGGTTCGATCCTGACTACGGGTGCTGTCTGTACCGAGTTTGTACATTCTCCCCATGACCTGTGTGGGCTTTCTCCGAGATCTTTGGTTTCCTCCCACACTCCAAAGATGTACAGGTATGTAGGTGAATTGGCTTGGAATAAGTGTAAATTGTCCCTAGCGTGTAGGATAGTGTTAATGCTGGTTGGCTAAGACTCGGTGGGCCGATGGGCCTGTTTCCGCGCCATATCACTAAACTAAACTAAGAGTAAACTTATCCTTGTTAAAGAGCATTGCTGCCTCGGTTAGCCGTGCCTCCAGCGATCGCTCTGTCATCTTTACATTCTCCATGTGTCATCTCAACGTGAGAGGTGGCAGTGCAGCCGGAGAGGGTGGTGAGTCTATGGAACAAGCTACCAGAGGAGGTAGTTGAGGCTGGGACTATCCCAACGTTTAAGAAGCAGTTAGACGTGTACATGGATAGGGCAGGTTTGGAGGGATATGGACCAAGCGCAGGCTGGTGGGACTAGTGTAGCTGGCACATGTTGGCCGGTGTGGGCAAGTTGGACTGAAGGGCCTGTTTAATCTATGACTCTATGAGAGGTTCCTGTCAGCACCGGGATGTCCGGGGCTCGACGGTACGAGGGCAGCCGAAGAACAATGAGTGGCAGGAATCACACTGCGTGTCCCTACCGCCGCCCAGATAAAGTGCGGCCAATTACTGCCGCCCTACTGTGCCCCGACTGAAATGTGTCATCATAAAAATGAATCTGCAGTTGTCTCAGCTTGGCGAATGCAGCGACGTTGGTGGTGAGGATTAAGGGCAGGGGAAGAGCAGGGTGATTAGAAAATGTCTTGTGGGCTCAATGTGGATAACGCTAAACATATGCAGAATCCTGCACTGGGACAGAGCTCTTGTTACATTCGGCACTCTGCCAGCAAATATATTGATGTGCTCTTCTATGTGTAGATCCAGCTAGAAAATGATTATAAACACCCCATTACTGCATGCATTACATCCATTTAGAAGCTATTACAATGTTAAATACAATAATGAAAATGTTTAGTACATAACATTTTTATATCAACATCAATATCGTGACTTTACTTCAGCACTAAATCAATGGTTTATTATCGTCCCAGTATGTCAAAATGAAGCTCAGGACTCAATGGACAAGCGTTCATTCACATTCAGCTTGTAATTACTTATAAGGATAGACACACAAATGCTGGAGTAACTCAGCGGGACAGGCAGCATCTCTGGAGAGAAGGAATAGGTGGCGTTTCTGGTCGAGACCCTTCTTCAGACCCGAAGGTGCAGGAGTGTAGTCAGCATATACTCTAATAGATGTTGGGTACCATGTACTGACCTTTCTGTCCTGGGCCTCCTCCACTGTCAGAGTGAGGCCAAACTCAAATTGGAGGAGCAGCACCTCGTATTTCATTTGGGCAGATTGGGCAGTGGCTTGAATTCTGATTTCTCTAACTTCAAGTAAACCTTGCTTTCCCTCTCTCTCCCCTTCACTCCCCCATCCTCCTTCTCTGACTAGTTTCACTATCCTGACTAATTTTTTTATGTTTTCATGTTATGTTTTTTATGCCTTGTTGTCACCATCCCCACAGCCAACAATGAACCATTCTACATTTCCTAGAGCATCGTCTGCATTGATCTGTCTTTTACACACCTTACCCTTCCATTCATCTCGTCCCCCTCTCCCCTGAACCTCAGTCTGAAGAAGGGTCTCGACCTGAAACGTCACCCATTCCTTCTCTCCAGAGATGCTGCCTGTCCCACCGAGTTGCTCCAGCATTTGGTGTCTATCTTCGGTGTAAACCAGCATCTGCAGTTCCATCCTACACTTATCATTTACTTACACTGCATTCCTCTGGACACACGGACAGGTTCAGAACGGCCCCCGCGTGCAGGACAAATCTGTGCAGGATCTCCCCTTTGAACATGTCCCACGAGATCACGCACGAGTCTTCGTCTCCCGACACCAACCAGCTGGGGTCGAAGGTGGCAGATTTACTGTGCGGGTGGAGGAGGCAGGTCACGCGGCCACAGTGGCCCACCAGAATCCTGTGTGGCAACCAGGCTGCGAGGACAAACATTGGTCAGCAACGAGTCCCCACAGACATCACTATACAATGTGAAGACAAGCCCCTTCGGCCGAGCGAGTCCGTGCCAATATCACATGTGACATGTCACAGTGAAATGCTTTGTTTTCTAAACCATACACAAGGTATGCAAAGGGTCACCACGTATAGGGCGCCGACACTTTCCAAATATTCATTATAGTCCCTAATGGTCTCTCTTTGTTCTCAGCACCCCCCCCTCCCCCACTCCCCACTACATTCAACAGCAGCACAGTGTGGTCACGGTAAAGTTGCTGCCTTACAGCACCAGAGTCCTGGGTTCGATCTTGACTACGGGTGCTGTCTGTATGGAGTTTGTACGTTCTACCTGTGACTGCGTGGGTTTTCTCTGGATGTTCCGGTTCCTCCCACACTCTAAGGACTTGCGGGTTTGCAAGTTAATTGGCTTTTGTAAATTGCCCTTAGCGTGTGGGATGCGAAAGTGGGACAACGTGGAACTAGTGTGCGGGGGTCGACGGTCGGCGTGGACTCAGTGGATGAAAGGCCCTGTATCCATCCACGTTGTATCTCTAAACTAGACTCTTTACGGCTTAAACAGTCGGCAAAGCTGGGGTGGAATTTTGTCAAATGTCATAACTTGTGGGGCATTTCAGGGACAGGGATTCTTCATTAAAAACTTAATTAATAATAAATGTAATCGATTATTTACAATAATATGAACAATACAAAACAACACCAATAAACCCACCACCATGATACAAAGCATAAAAAATATTCTTAAATACTGAATATAAAATAAATAAATATATTACAATCCTTGTTAAGGATATCATTAAAACATTTTTTTTCTTCTTTTTTCCCCATTAAAATCTGTTGGTGTTGGAACTATGTGGCTGGAGTTTAAGATGATTCATCACTTTTGCATCCGCCAAGTTTGGGTGTGGGGTGACCAGGGATGGTCATTGTGAGAAGCAGACCCTTTGCTTTTGGGTGGCAATTGCCAACAGTGGATCAACAGGTCGATTAGACTGCAGTCGAACAACTGTCCATGCCAGCAACATTGGCCCAATATGTTCACAATTCTTTGGACATTTCTGTCAGTGAAGGTACTGCAGTTTGCCAGTTACAAATAACTTCAAAGTCTTCATTTTATTACTCCCTCTGGCAACAAACCTGTGCAGCCTGCAAACATAAATCCTTTTATTCCTGACAACGTGAAGAAAATTCATTTAACAGGTCCCATGGCACACACAAGGATAAAAGAACCTCTGTTAAAGTTGTTGAATTAGGTTAGCACCTCATAGCCCCAAATAGGATTTTCACCGAACGTAGCAACACTGACAAGTCCTGCATTTTCTGCCCCATTCTGCCTGCCTTTAAGATAGTGGTGATAAAGCTTTGGATTAGAGTCATAGAGCCATACAGCATGGAAACAGGCCCTTTGGCTCAACTTGTCCACGCCAACCAAAATGCCCCATCTACGCTAGTCCCACCTGCCTGCATTTGGCTAATATCCTTCTAAACCTGTGGGCAGTGGGCAGGTGCTATAGACCTGCACAGGAAGGTAGACGCTCCCGCCCCCACGAGTCCCGGGTAGATGGGGCTCATCAGCCTGGGAAGGCAGTCCATCTAGGAGAGGGAAAACTCTGATTTAAAACCTCCACTGCCTTGTGGCCATATCCAGTCATGGAAAAGGCTCCAGGAGTAAACCTCAAGAAAATCCGGAGTCGGAGTCCCTAAGGCAGTTCGTCGTTGTCTACAACCTCGCTCTGGCAGCTCCTGCGACGGTGCTGGTGCCAAACTGTAACGGCCCTGCTGTTCCTTTGGATCGATCAGCGACATGGAGAGGGGGGACGTGCTGCATGGGCAACAGCCTGTCCTCCATATGACTTCGCCTAGGCTTGCATCCGACCACACATCACCTTCTGAACCCTTCCAATCCATGTACCTGTCCATATTTTTTTTAAATATTGTTATTATACCCTCAACTACCTCCTCTGGCTAAAGAACACAAAGTGCGCGAGTAACTCAGCGGATCTGCCAGCATACAACCTTGGGTAGCTCACAACCCAAAGGTGTGAACACTGGATTCTCCAAACTCTGTGATTTTTACCTCCTCCAGCAGCTCGTTTCATATACCCACCACCTGTTGTGTGAAAAAGTTACCCCTAGGATTTCTATTCAATCTTTCTCCTCTCACCTTCAACCTATGTCCTCTAGCTCTTGATTCCCCTACTCTAGGTACTCTTTGCCCTATCTATTCCCCTCATGATTCTATACGTCTCTATAAGATCACAGTCTTCAAGGTATAAAGTCCTAGCCTGCCCTATAGCTCAGGTCCTCAAGTCCTGGCAAGGTCCTTGTGAAGCTTCTCTGCATTCTTTCCAGCTCAACAATATCCTTTGTATGGAAGGGTAAACAAAACTGAACATGATACTCCAAATGCAACCTCATATTGTACAACTCTAACATAACATCTCAACTTATGTACAATACCCTGACTGCTGAAGGCCAATGTACCAAAAGCCTTTTTGACCACCCTATCTACCTGTGATGCCACTTTCAGGGAACTATGTACCTGCAATCCTAAAACCATCTGTTCTACAACACACCCCAGTGAAGGTCCTGGCCTAGTTTGACTTTCCAAAATGCAACCCCTCACTTTCATCTGCATTAAGCTCCATTCCTCAGACCATTTGCCCAGCTGATATGGTGTTTTGTGTGCCGTTCTGGTCGTCCCATTACAGGAAGGAGGTGGAGGCTTTGGAGAAGGTGCAGACGAGGTTTACCGGGATGCTGTATGAATTAAGGGGTATTAACTGCAAAGAGAGGTTGGACAAACTTGGATTATTTTCTCTGGAGTGTTGGAAGTTGAAGGGAGACCTGATATAAGTATATACACTTATGAGGCATAGATGAGGTAGACAATCAGAACTTTTATCCAAATATAGAAATGTCAAAGACTAGCGGGCAGAAAGTGTGAGGGGAAAAGTTGAAAAGAATTTAGTTTTTTTTACACAGAGAGTGGTGGGTGCCTGGATCACGATGCAGGGGGTGGTGGTGGGGGGCAGATACGATTAGTGGTGTTTAACAGGCTTTTAGAAAGAGCATGGATATGCAGGGAATGGAGTAAAATGTTTCACGCGCAGGCAGAGAAGATTTGTTTAACTTGACGTCATGTTCAACACAGACATTGTGGGCTGAAGGGCCTGTTCCTGTGCTGTACTCTTGTATGTTCTTTGTTCTAGCATGTGATTCAGTAGACAGGTGTCAGCTTCTGATTCCGAGGCAGATGGTAAGTGATTATATGCCAATGACGGACTGAGTGTCAATTTTGGATTGCTGATGTTGCTGCAGATTGTCCAAAGCTATAGGGAGAGGTTGGGCAAGCTCGGACTTTATTACTTGGAGTGCAGGAGTCTGAGGGATGATGTTATAGAGGTGTATAGAATCATGAGAATAGACAGAATGAATTGGCCTATTGCCAATCTGTTGTCTATCAGAGAAGGATCAATATTGGAAGTAAAGTGAGGGAAGGCTGTTTGAGAGGAATTCATTAAGGTGTTAAACTGAGAGCTCAAGGTAGATTAAGGCTAAGAAGCTAATCAGTGTAGGAATCAGAAGGTATAAATTAATACATTTCAGAGTAAACTGAGATACTGAGGTAACCCAAAATAACCCAAAATAGATCATCCGTGATTGAATGGCGAAGTAAACGATGGGCTGAATGGCCTACCTCTGCTCCTAGAACATATGAACACCTGAATTTATTTTTAAATATAATAATATAACAAAACATAAGCTGTTGAGCAGGCGAGGACTCTGCTCCTTGGAGTGCAGGAGGATGAGGGGTGATCTTATAAAAGTGTACAAAACCGTGAGAGGAATAGATCGGGCAGACGCACAGCGTCTCTTGCCCAGAGTTGAGGAATCGAGAACCAGAGGACATAGGTTTAAGTTGAGGGGGGAAAGATTTAATAGGAACCTGAGGGGTAAAGTTTTTACACAAAAGGTTGACGGGTGTATGGAACGAGCTACCGGGGGAGGTAGTTGAGGCAGGTACCATCGCAACATTTAAAAAACATTTAGCTACATGAATAGGTACACAAAAATGCTGGAGAATTTTTGTGTACCTTCGATTTTCCAGCGTTTACAGTTCCTTCTTTAACACTTTAGATACATGAATAGGACAGGTTTGGAGGGATATGGGCCAAATGCAGGCAGGTGGGACTAGTGCAGATGGGACATGGTGGACAGCGTGGGCAAGTTGGGCTGATGGACCTGTTTCCACGCTGTATGACTATGACTATATTAAAATAATAATAAAGGTACCTTTTAAGAAAAATGTTCGACCAGGAGTTGGGCTCGTGCAGCATGCAAACCCAAGGTGATTATTATCCGCCCATTTTCACATCCGCAAACAAGTTTTTCAAGATTGGAATATAAATGCTGGCTGTGATCAAACCAGACGGAATCCCATTCATGTGTCCACCCAACTGGTCAGTTATTTCTTCTGTGGCGGTCTTGTGCTGTTCAAATGCTCCTTGTAGGCTCAACGTTGCAGCCATCTTAACCTCTAGAAGCGGTAGATATAATAGGTACCATTATATAATACGGTACACAAATATAATACCTTTATCATGTATCTGTGCACTGTGGATGTGTAGGGGGGAATTGCAGCTGCTGGTTCACACTGAAGATAGACACAAAATGCTGGAGTAACTCAGCGGGACAGGCAGCATCTCTGGAGAGAAGGAATGGGTGGCGTTTTGGGTCGAAACCCTTCTTGAAGAGAGGATGGAAACGCGGGCAGGTGGGATTAGTGTAGATGGGACTTGTTGGTCGGCGTGGGCAAGATGGGCCAAAGGGCCTGTTTCCACACTGTATGACTATGATTCTATAACACACCCATCTCAAGAGTCACGTCATCCCCTGTGTCCTGACCCATAGATTACATAGGTTTACTAGGGGACTGGAAGACCCAGCCCAGATTTCCGCATGTACATAACAACACGTAAGTACTTAGTGGCATGCATCATCAATGGAAATGTCAATTTCCAGTTGCATACAATGAAAAATAATAACTAAACCATTGCATTTTCAGTTAGATTTAATGAGCAGCAGCTAGAAACATAGAAACATAGAAATTAGGTGCAGGAGTAGGCCATTCGGCCTTCGAGCCTGCACCGCCATTCAATATGATCATGGCTGATCACCCAACTCAGTATCCCGTACCTGCCTTCTCTCCATACCCTCTGATCCCTTTAGCCACAAGGGCCACATCTAGCTCCTCTTAAATATAGCCAATGAACTGGCCTCGACTACCCTCTGTGGCAGAGAGTTCCAGAGATTCACCACTCTCTGTGTGAAAAAAGTTCTTCTCATCTCGGTTTTAAAGGATTTCCCCTTATCCTTAAGCTGTGACCCCTTGTCCTGGACTTCCCCAACATCGGAGCAATCTTCCTGCATCTAGCCTGTCCAACTCCTTAAGAATTTTGTAAGTTTCTATAAGATCCCCTCTCAATCTCCTAAATTCTAGAGAGTATAAACCAAGTCTATCCAGTCTTTCTTCATAAGACAGTCCTGACATCCAGGAATCAGTCTGGTGAACCTTCTCTGCACTCCCTCTATGGCAATAATGTCCTTCCTCAGATTTGGAGACCAAAACTGTACGCAATACTCCAGGTGTGGTCTCACCAAGACCCTGTACAACTGCAGTAGAACCTCCCTGCTCCTATACTTAAATCCTTTTGCTATGAAAGCTAACATACCATTCGCTTTCTTCACTGCCTGCTGCACCTGCATGCCTACTTTCAATGACTGGTGTACCATGACACCCAGGTCTCGCTGCATCTCCCCTTTTCCTAGTCGGCCACCATTTAGAAAATAGTCTGCTTTCCTGTTTTTGCCACCAAAATGGATAACCTCACATTTATCCACATTATACTGCATCTGCTAGCAAATAATTCCCCCTGTTTACATCCTTGTTCTAAAGTTGGCATTTCATTTATCTGACCATAATTGGTGCAGAGGAGATTTTCCTCAACGTTGCCTGAATTGTAAGCTACAGGGAAAAGTTGGACAGACTTGGATTGTTTTTGCTGGAACGCCAGTGGTTGAGGGGAGACTTGATGGAGGTATACATAATTATGAGAGGCAGAGAATTTGTTTTGCAGGGTAGAAATGTCAAAGACTAGAAGACATGGCTAAAAGGTCTTAACAAGTTTAATAAACTAATAAGTTTAATGGAGATGTGCACGTCAAGTTTTTTTTTTAACACAGAGGCTGTTGGAGCCTTGGAAGGCATTACCAGGAGTGGTGATGGAGGTCGTTACGATAGTGCCATTTAAGAAGCTTTAGGATAGACACTAGGAAGTTCTGGAATGGAGGAATATGGATCATGTACAGGCAGATGAAATCAATTTAACTTGGCATCATATTCAGCACAAACATTGAGGGCCGAAGGGCCCGTTCCTGTGCTGTACTGTTCTATGTTCAATGATCAATCTTCTAATCTATAGCTTGATTCTCGAACAAATTGGGGAAAGAAATGTTGGTGTTGGTATTGGTTTTTTATTGTCACCTTTACCGAGATACAGTGAAAAGCTTTTGTTCATGTGTTATGCAGTCAAACCAAATCATAGTATGTATGAGTACATTGGAGCCACACACAAGTACAATAGATAGCGCAAAGAGCAAAATACCAGAGTTTCAAACATTGTTAATGAGTCAGGAGATGGCAGACTTTGCTTTTACCTTGGGGGGAGCCATCACGTGTGGCCATTGGAACATCGGGAATGTGCCACATGGAAACCTTCCCCGAAGCTTCACCACAGAAGAGAATCTTGTGAAAAGGCTCCTTGCGTTCATTGATGTAAATCAGAATTGCCTGGAGAAACTAAAAAGAGAGAACAAGAGACATGGTCCCTTTAATATCATTTCCCAACACTGATTTTGCCAGCTTTAGACTTTAGACTTTAGAGATACAGCGTGGAAACAGGTCCTTCAGCCCACCAAAACCAGTGATCATCCTGCGCGCTAGCACTATCGTACACACTTGGGACAATTTACAGAGCCAAATAACCTACAAACCTGTATGTGTTTGTAGTGTGGGAGGGAACCAGAGCACCCAGAGAAAACCCACAGTCAACCCAATTAGTACTGGCCAGATGATGTTTAGTTTAGAGATTTGCAATGTGGGAGGAAACCCACACGGTCACAGGGAGACCGTGCAAACTCCACACAGACAGCACCCATAGTCAGGATCGAACCCGGGTCTCTCGTGCTGTAAGACAGTTACTCTACCACTGCGCCACTCTGCCGTCCTAACTTCTTTGGATGTTTGTTTATCTTCCAGTCTAAGTTTAAAATGCAATGACCTTTTCCAATTTACATAAGACAGAACTACTGGAAATATCCAACAGGTCAAGCAGCAACTGTAGGGAGACTTAAACACAGTTAGCTTTTCACTTAAATTATCTTTTGTCTTAGCTGACAAATGTTTAGAAGGAATTTCAACAGTATAAAATATGTTCACTGTACATCTTTATCTAAATATTTCCAGTAATTTTCATTTACTTCATATTTCCAAAGTCTGCACTATTTTGCATTTGCTGCTTAAACACCCCACCCCCTTCACCTGTATCCACCTATCACGTGTGGGAAGGTACTGCAGATGCTGTTTTATACCAAAGATAGATGTAAAATGCTGGAGCAACTCAGAGGATCAGGCTGCATCTCTGATGAAAAGGTGATGTTTTGGGTCGGAACCCTACTTCAGACTGATTGTAGGGGGAAGCAACTGGAAGGAAGAAAAGACCAAATTTCTTGAAATCCATTTACTTGATGGGTATACAGGAAGAAAGCTGGAATTAGGATTGATGGCTAATTGATGATCATCTCAAATGCAGTGGGCTGTAGTGCTGTCAGAATTCAAAAGGGTTCCACCCGAAACATTATTATTCCTTTCTCCAGAGATGCTGCCTGACCCGCTGAGTTATTCCAGCTTTTTGCGTCTATCCACCTATCACTTGCCTGGCTTTGTCCCGGCCTACCTTCCTTTTCCAGCTTTCTCCCACCTACTTCACCAGACCGATGAAGGGCCCCGACCCGAAACGTCACCTGTCCAGTTACCTCCCCAGATGCTGCCTGACCCATTGAGTTCCCCCAGCACTTTGTGTTTCGCATTGTAGCCAACTTCGTAAATTGAGAGGCTCTCTTAAAACATAACAGCCTATCGTCGAGTCAGTAAAGGAAAAGTAATACCAGTAGGTTTGGGGCTGGATGGCTGCCCACTTTAAGTGGGGAGTTAATGAAACAGAAGACGGTGAGGACCTAGGTTAGTGTTCGAGATGATCCCACAGGGTGAGATTTAATCTTTGCTTGAAAGCGCCAGTGCTCAGTGGGAGAGGGTAAATTCACAAATGAACTCCAGCCAACACTCTCCTAATTACTGATTTAAAGTGCATTCCCAGAGGCTCAGCTGATTCCAACATTTTTAATTGCATCCCAGTGCCAAAGTCGGGATTGTGCACGGGTAAGGTGCCAAATGCTCTTCTCTCTAACAAAAGAAAGATAAAGATCTCTGTTTTTGGCCGGGAGTCTTAAATCCTCTCAGAACCCCTGTCAGAACTGGGTGCTTTGTCTTTAAAATCATCAGGTGAAACCATTCAAACAGGGGGCATCTGTATTAAAAAACGTTCTCTGGCTGCTGTTTATTAGCGGAAATGTTAAGATGAAAGGCATACATGCTGCAGTACAGCACAGGAACAGGCCCTTCAGTCCACAATGTCAGTGCCAAACATGAAGGCAAGTTAAACTAATCTCCTCTGCTCGCACATGATCCAGTCTGAAGAAGGGTCTCGACCCGAAACGTCACCCATTCATTCTCGCCAGAGATGCTGCCTGTCCCGCTGAGTTTCTCCAGCATTTTGTGTCTATCCATATCCCTCCCTTCCCTGTACATCCACATGCCTATCTAAAAACCTCTTAAAGATACAGTTGTATCTGCTTCCACCCCGTTCCCGTCCCCCGGCTGTATGTTCCAGGCACTCACCACTCTCTGTGTAAAGAAAACTTGCCCCACACACCTCCTTTAAAATTTGCCCCTCTCATTTTACAGCAAAGCTGTCTAATCCTTGACATTTCCAACCCAGGACAAAGTTTCTGACTGTCTCCCCTACCTATGCCTCCCTTCATTTTATATACTTGCATCTGATACAACTAGACTCTGACAATGCATTGCATCTTCATTTAATGGGACTAAATGATGAAATGTTCCAAATATGAAAATAAAATGATCTGTTACTTCAATAATCATGTCGTAGGATTTGGATATGATAGTTGTAGGTGTAAATGTACCTGTCAAAGGCCGTTCAGACTGCACTATTCTCAAGGGCAGCACAGTGGTGCAGTAGTAGAGCTGCTGCCTTACAGCGCCGGACACCCAGGTTCGATCCCGACTACGGGTGCTGTATGCACGGAGCTTGTACATTCTCCCCGTGACAGCGTGTGCTTTCTCCGAGCTCTTTGGTTTCCTCACATACTCCAGAGACGTACAGGTTTGTAGGTTAATTGTTAAATGTAAATTGTCCCTAGTGTGTGTAGGATAGTGTTAATGTGCGGGGATCGCTGGTCGGCGCGGACTCGGTGGGCCGAAGGGCCTGTTTCCGCGCTGTGTCTCTAAACTAAACTAAATTTGGGAAAGTGGCTCATATCAATGTCCAAATGATCTTTTAATTGACTGAGCTATGCTCTTACAGTTGACGTCATCTGAACTCTGAATATATTGTGGCGTCTACGGTATGTTTGGACTCCATTACTGTACACATTACAATTGTTACTGATTTTGGCTACACTCACTCCACTCTCATCAGATCATAAAAATGTCTTTATAAAATATTTGCTCAACCAATTAATCCCATACAAAATATTCCACAAAGACCTAAGTGGAGAGGCATATGTTTTCTGGCAGTAATGGAGGCAACGGGCATACAGTAAAGGGCATACTGCCTAGTTGCATCACCGCCTGGCTCGGTAACTCAAATGCCCAGGAATAAAGGAGGCTGCAGAGAATGGTAGACATTGCCTGATCCATCACGGGCACGGACTTCCCCACCATCGAAGGGATCTATAGGAGGCGCTGCCTCAAAAAGGCAGTCAATATCATCAAAGACCCACATCATCCTGGCCACACTCTCAACTTACTGCTACCATTGGGAGGGAAGTACAGGAACCTGAAAACCGTGACCTCCAGGTTCAAGAATAGCTTCTTCCCCCCACCATTAAGTTCTTAAACATCATACAACACTATCCACTTCTTCATCAACTGTGATATTCTGTGGGTAGGAAGGAACTGCAGATGCTGGTTTATACCGAAGATAGACACAAAATGCTGGAGTAACTCAGCGGCTCAGACAATGCCTCTGCAGAATAAAGGAATAAGTGACGTTTCAGATCTGAAGAATGGTTCCGACCCGAAATGTCACCTGTTCTTTTTCTCCACGGATGCTGCCTGACCCGCTGATTTACTCCAGCATTTAGTGATGATCTTCTACGAATTGTTTTTGGCTGCACTGCAGACTTTGGTTTAGCACACTATCATGGTATGGTTGCCAAGTATTAGTGTTATTAAATTATTATGTTATTGATTACTATATATTTATTTGTGTTATTCATGTGATGGGCTTGGTAAGCTGTCCAAGTATAAATTACCTTGCTTCCATTGCAGTACATGTCACAATTAAATACTTTTGATTCTTGACTCGTGAATGGCTGAGAATTTATAATTATACAGGTGTATTGGCCACAGTTTAAGGGGTTGGTCATTTCGAACGGAGATGAGGAAAAACTTATTCACCCTGAGAGTTGTGCATCTGTGGAATTCTCTGCCTCAGAAGGCAGTGGAGGTCAATTCTGAGATGCTTTCAAGAGACGGTTAGATAGAGCTCTTATAGCGGAGTCATGGGATATGGGTAGAAGGCAGGAACGGGGTGCTGATTGCTGATTGTGGATGATCAGCCATCAAACTGCTGGAGGAACTTGGCAGTCTGAAGAAGGGCCCCAATCTGAAACGTCACCCATCCACGTTCTCCCGAGATTTTGCATGACCCGCTGAAGTCTTCCCTCATCCACTGACATGACATTCCTGAGAAAATAATGAGACCCTTGGGTCTCGACCCGAAACTCTGAGTTACTCCAGCATTTTGTGTCTACCTTCGATCTTACCAGCATCTGCAGTTCTTTCTTACGCATGAAATATTGAACGTTGAGAAATAGGCAGTACCTTACTGCTGGTATCACTGGATGTGTAGCACAGCAGGCGTGGTGCAACAGTCTCAGTTAACGAATGTTGACCAGAGGTAAAGATGCCAGTTCTGAACAAACTGCTGCAATGACATTGAAGAGGGTTTGTGACCAAGTGCTGAGAACTTGTGCCAAGTGTGAACAAAGCCAGACAAATTTACAACTTGTGTGAATGGTAAACAAGGTAACGGGAGAATATGGTGGGAGAATCGAGGACCAGAGATCACAGCCTCAGAATTAAAGGACGTTCCTTTGGGAAGGAGATGAGGAGGAGTTTCTTTAATCAGAGGGTGGTGAATCTGTGGAGGCAGTGGAGGCCAAGTCATTGGATATTTTTAAGGCAGAGATAGATAGGTCCCTGATTAGTACGGGTGTCAGGGGTTATGGGGAGAAGGCAGGAGAATGGGGTTGAGAGGGAGAGATAGATCTGCCATGACGGAGTAGACTTGATGGACCGAATGGCCTAATTCTGCTCCTATTACTTAGGAACATGAACAAACCAAAGTTACATTCACCATTATTAATATTAATGCATGTACACAGAATTCAATTCTGAAATGAGCCAGAAATATCACCAATCAAAGGCTTTTCAGATGAGACAACCCACACATCCCACACCACTTTTACACGACACTAAATGCCAACGTCAATCCTTAAAATAAATTTTCAGCTACCCTAATCACACTAATTTTAAATTATCATTTTTGCCGTCCTGAATATTCTATTATTTGACACAGAGTATTATTGCTCATGTTAATAAAATAAACCGATTTTATTTCTGAACGGGTTTTATAATCTTCGCTACTGCGCCAGGAAGTCCTGGCCAATTACTCCTTGTCGTCAGACACCCACTGTGTGAGACAAGACTCACAGCTGCCAACTCCCTGACAACTGTCCGCTCTGTAAAGGCTTTGTCCGCACCCCTCTTTTTATCGCTTGCGTCACGCTGTGGTTTACATTGCAAAGTGAACGAGGCGTTTGAAGCTCAGTACCCTACCTGAACTTATCCCGTGGCTTTCCCACCTGCGCCCACCTGTCAGGCAGCTGGTAAATGTAGCTGCGGCCACTCTCAGTCCAGACTATTATTTTGTTGGCAGCTAAAACTTCCCCACCGGCCCAGTGCTGACTGTCTTTGCTGCTCCCCAAACACAGCAATGAAAAGTCACAATAATCAAAAACCTACAGGAGAGGGAAGAAAAAAAAAATAAGACATCCATAAGAGTAACGTTAAGCCATAAGAGGGCGTCACGGTGGCGCAGCGGTAGATTTGCTGCCTGACAGCTCCAGAGAACCGGGTTCAATCCCGACAACGGGTGCTGTCTGTACGGAGTTTGTCCGTTCTCCCCGTGACCTGCGTGGGTTTTGTAGGTTAATTAGCTAGGTATAAATGTAAAATTGTCCCGAGTGTGTGTAGGATAGTGGTAGGGCGTGTGGATCGGGTGGGCCTAGGGGCCTGTTTCCATGCTGTATCTCTAAAATAAAATAAAACCCAGCAGAATAACCAAAAATTGCATTTAATTTAGTTCACAGATACAGCGTGGAAACAGGCTCTTCTGCCAACCACGTTGACCATCAATCACGCATTCGCTATTTTATCCCACTTTCTCATCCACCCCCTACATGCTTGGGCCAACGTTTACAGAGACCAATTAACTACAAACCCGTATAACTCCTTCACCGATAATATGGCCAAATGAATGGGGTTTGAGCCACGAACTTTGAGTTTACTTGAGTTTAGGGACATAGCGTGGAAACTGACTCTTCAGTCCATGCCGAACATACACTAGTTCTATCCTACCCACTAGGGACAATTTACAGAAGCTAACTAAACCACAAACCCCACATCTTTGGAGTGCGGGAGGAAACCCATGCGGTCACAGAAAGTAAGTGCAAACCTGGATAGACAGCACCCTTAGTCAAGAACGAACCCGGGTCTCTGGCGTTGTAAGGCAGCAAATCTACTGCTGCACCACCATGCTGCCCCCATAACCTGGCCTAATTAATTTAACTTAGTTTAGTTTAGACAACAAGTGCTGGAGTAACTCAGCAGGTCAGGCAGCAGCATCTCTGGATAAAAGGATGAGTGATGTTTCGGGCCGGAACCCTTCTTCAGACCCTGAAGAAAGGTCGAGGGCTGAAATGTCACCCATCCTTTTCTCCAGAGATGCTACCTGACTCACTGAGTTACCACAGCACTTTGTGTCCATCTTCAGTATAAACCAGCATCTGCAGTTCCATTCCACATGTTTAGTTTAGTTTAGTTTACTGTCACGCGTGATGAGGTGCTGTGAAAAGCTTTTTTGTTTTAATGGAATTGATGGAGGCCAGCTAACAAGATTGTTTATCGCACTTTTCAGCACTTTCCATCAGATGTCACCGAGTGATTTCATGTGTAAGGAAGGAACTGCAAATGCTGGTTTAAAAATACACCGAAACATAGAACCATAGAAAATAGGTGCAGGATTAGGCCATTCGGCCCTTCGAGCCAGCACCGCCATTCAATATGATCATGACTGATTATCCTAAATCAGTACCCCCGTTCCTGCTTCCTCCCGATATCCCTTGATTATGTTAGCCCTAAGAGCTATATCTAACTCTCTCTTGAAAACATCTAGTGAATTGGCCTCCACTGTCTTATGTGGAGAGAATTCCACAGATTCTCAACTATCTGGGTGAAAAAGTTTTTCCTCATCTCAGTCCTAATTGGCCTACCCCTTAAACTTCTTAAACTGTGACCCCTGGCCCTGGACTTCCCCAACATCGGGATCATTTAAAAATAAAACGCAATTTTGCCTTAAAACATTATTGTAAAACAGTAAAACATCCAGTGAATTGGCCTCCAATTCAGATAGACACAAAAAGCTGGAGTTGAGTTGCCGCCGTCCTGCTGAGTTACTGTGGCTTTTTTTGTGTCTGCCGAGTGCTTTCAGCCTGACATAAAACATACCTTCCAGCAGTCAGCACAAATCACCAAGAGCAGCCGCTCTGTGTACGTACAAAAGCAGACAGCTTGACAATCGAAGCACTGAAGTGACTTGGACTCTGATTCAGAGACATTCTCTCTGGCCTGCAAAATACAGTAAGCGTTATCAGAACGGGCAAAGAACTTCCTGCGTTGTAGAAAAAAAACATAGAAACATAGAAAAATAGGTGCAGGAGTAGGCCTTTCGGCCCTTTGAGCCAGCACTGCCATTCAATATGATCATGGCTGATCATCTAAAATCAGTACCCCGTTCCTGCTTTTTCTCCATGTCTCCCGATTCCTTTAGCCCTAAGGGCTAAATCTAATAGCCCTGTCCCACGATGCGAGTTCATTCAAGTGCTCTCCCGAGTTAAAAAAAAATCAAACTCGTGGTAAGCACGGAGAATGAACGTAGCGGGTACGTCGGAGCTCGGGGACGTCTCTTGGCGGCTCGTAACGCTAACAGCAGGTACGCGGGAAGACTCGCTAATGGCAGGTAAGCACGGGAAGACTCGTGAAGATTTTTCAACACGTTGAAAAATGTCCACGAGAGCCCCGAGTACCGACGAGTGGCCATTACCGTAAATCTCCGAGTTCGAATCAGGGCAAACTCGGGAGAGCTCTTGGAATGAACTCGTACCGTGGGACAGGGTTTTATCTCTTTCTTCAAAACATCCAGTGAATTAGCCTCCTTCTGTGGCAGAGAATTCCACAGATTCACAACTCTCTGGGTGAAAACGTTTTTCCTCATCTTAGTCCTAAATGGCCTACCCCTTATTCTTAAACTGTGACACCTGGTTCTGGTCTCCCCCCACATTGGGTACATTTCCCCTGCATCTAGACTGTCCAATCCTTTTAAGAATTTTATATGTTTCTAAAAGATCCCCTCTCATCCTTCTAAATTCCAGTGAATACAAGCCCGGTCGACCCATTCTTTCATCATATGTCAGTCCCGCCATCCCGGGAATTAACCTGGTGAGCCTGTGCTGCACTCCCTCAATAGCAATAATGTCCTTCCTCAAATCAGGAGACCAAAATTGCGCACAATACTCCAGGTGCGGTCTCACCAGGGCCCTGTACAACTGCAGAAGGACATCCTTGCTCCTAAACTCAAATCCTCTTGCAATGAAGACCAACAAGCCATTAGTTTTCTTCACTGCCTGCTGTACCTGCATGCTTACTTTCGGTAATAGAAAGATGAATTTCTGCAGTTCCAGGGACCCTTTTTCTATGATGAACTGACCTGAACCCCATTGACAGATGATGACAGATCCCACACCTTGAGCTCTCCTGTCACTGAAATGCCAACCAGCGAATCCTCTGCAAAATATAGAGATGCTTTTAAGTAACAAAAAGATTAATAGCACTCAAAAGAGATGTAGGTTCAAAAGTGTAATTCAGTATAGTGTCAGGACATGTGTTTTAGTGATTGAATTGAATGTACACCAAACCAAGCCTACATTTGATCTAATCTTTAAAACATGTGTGCAAAACACTGCAAGAGGTATCATTTTTACTCAGACGAAAGCAATTTTAGTTTTCTTTTTAAGAAAGAACTGCAGATGCTGGAAAAATCGAAGGTAGACAAAAATGCTCGAGAAACTCAGCGGGTGAGGCAGCATCTATGGAGAGAAGGAATAGGCGATGTTTCGGGTCGAGACACGGCAGTCAAAGATGCTTCAACTTGTGGTTCTTTTAGATAGAGATACGCAGCATGGAAACAGGCTCTTTGGCCCATTGAGTTCATGCTGACCATCAACTACCCATTACACTAATCCTACTTTAATTTAATCCAACTTTATTCTCTCCACCCCAAGATTCTACCATTCACCCGTACATCAGGGGCAACTCGCAGAGGCCAAAAGGGAAAAGATTTAATAGGAATCTGAGGGGTAACTTTTTCACACAAAGGGTGGTGGGTGTATGGAACCAGCTGCCAGAGGAGGCAGTTGAGGCAAGGACTTTTAAGAAACAGTTAGACAGGCACATGGATAGGACAGGTTTGGAGGGATATGGTCCAAACACGGGCAGGTGGGTCTAGTGTAGCTGGGACATGTTGGCCGGTGTGAGCAAGTTGGGCCCAAGGGCCTGTTTCCATGCTATATCACTCTATGGCTCTATGACTCTATTGATCGACGAAGCTGCACCTCTCTGGGATGTGGGGAGAGACCAGAGCACCCGGAGGAAACCCACGGGGTCACAGAGAGAATATACAAACTCCACACGGACAGCACCCGAGGTCAGGATTGAACCTGCATTGTGTGGCACTGTGATACAGAGGTTCTACCAGCTGCACCATTGTGCCGCCCTCGCATGCAGGAGAACAAAGACAAGGAGTTATGAAGAGTCCGGGGAACCTCCATTTTGGATTTCTTTATCTCTAAATAATTGGTTGTATTGCAACAAAGAAATTATTCTGCAAACTGGAATACTGATCAATTTTACGATTTAAAGCCACGGAAACCGGCCCTTCAGCCAACTCATCCATGCTGACCAAGTTACCCCATCTAAGTTGGTCTCATTTGGCTCACAACCCTCTAAGCTTTTCCTATACATGTCAAGATTCAAGTCTGAAGAAGGGTCTCGACCCGAAACGTCACCCATTCCTTCTATCCAGAGATGTAGAGCTGCCTGTCCCGCTGAGTTACTCCAGCATTTTGTGTCTATCTAGTTTAATTGACATCTGTACTGAAATGGAACAATGAAATTCTTACTTGCAGCAGCATAACAGGTTTGTAAACACTGTACTCAATAGAAAATATAATAAAACAAACAAAAAAAATGAGTACAAAACTAAACGAAAGCCCAAAGTCTGCGTGAAACTGACAGTTTATAGTTCAAAGTTTATTTGGTGGTTGCAGTGTTCAAGAACCTGATGGTTGTTGGGAGGAAGCTGGTCCTGAACCTGAAGATTTCTCAGTCTCTGTACCTGTCCATTTCTCTGCTATTTCATTGCATTTAATTTAGTTTAGAGATACAGCATGGAAACAGGTTATTGGGCCCACTGAGTCCACGCCGACCAGCAATCACCCATACACTAGTTCCATCCTACACACGAGGGACAATTTACAGAAGCCAATTAACCTACAAACCTGTACGTCTTTGGAGTGTGGGAGGAAACCGGAGCACCCGGAGAAAACCCACACATTCACATGGAGAACATACAAACTCCGTACAGGCAGTTCCCGTAGTCGGGATCGAACCCGGGTCTCTGGGGCTGTGATTCAGCAATTCTACCGCTGCGGCACTGTACTGTACCCTACTGTAAAATTCCCTTTGGTACATTGCTGGGGTGGAGGGAAGCAATGCCCTGGATGGAGACACCGTGAGTGGACCCTGGAGACGGCGCCTGTCCTGATACCTTGGATTCTCTGCGAGCGGACAATGCACATGGAACTGATCCAGTCTGGGGTTGCAGATGAAGCGAGAGCGTGGAGAAGCTCCAGGGTCCGTGCATCGATGACCAAGACATCCTGGTACTGTCCACAGCACAGCAACCAGCCCTCTCCCGACATCCGAAAGGAACGGTAGTAATACTGGAGGACGACAATGCCAAACCAATCAGCTATAAACCCTGCCAAACTCACAAAAATTAATGACACAACTTATCATTTGCAATGTTGCAATTTAAAAGGCACTTGGCAGCAAAGATACTAGAGGAGCAAGATAGACCACTCCTCCGAAATCCATTGGACTGACGTGTAGTACGTAACGGAACGTCACGGCCGCCATTTTTTAATGCAAAACGCGACATCTGCTCTGCTCTATAATCTTTGCTTGGCAGGTACATGGATAGACACAGGTGTCAGGGATTACAGGGAGAAGGCAGGAGAATGGGATTAGGGGGGGAAGAGATAGATCAGCCATGGTTGAATGGCGTAGTACAACTGATGGGCCGAATGGTCTAATTCAGCTCCTATCACTATGAACATGAACTCATGATAGGAGAGGTCTAGTGGGATATGGGAGGGAGGTTGGTTTGTGTATTTGTGTGATGGTCTGGGCTACGTCCAACAACTCTCTGCAGTGTCTTGCGGTCTTCGGTGGAGCTGTTCACAAACTAGGCTGCGACGCATCCCGATATCTAGGGGGATAAAATGCTTTCTCCGCCGATCCCCTCTGACCTCACCTCTGAAGCTCACGACGTGTATGTTTGAAACTGTGAGGTTTTGGAGCTGACAAGTGCCGCAGGGCACTGCTGATCAAGTTACTGATGACTAAGTACCATTTAACTGTGCTGTCGTGGGCTCTTCCCATTACTCTGTTGATGACTGAGAGCAGATTAATGGGGCGGCAATTAATGGGCTGGATTTGCCCGGGACACTTCTGGGTAATCTTCCACTGTCTGCCTGACGTCAGCAGAGCAGTGGAGCAACTCAGCCGGTGGAGCTCGTTGGCGGCTCTGTAAACAGGAACTATGACCCTGGTGGCTTCTGCCGAGCACAGTCCTTCCGTGATGTGTCGTGAAGTGAATTTAATGAGCTTCTCTGAAAGTGGGGACCTGCAGAAGACGCCCGTGATGGATGATCCACTCGGGAAGTCCGGCTGAATGTGGGGGCAACCTTTGATGCTCGCTGCCACTTTTGGGCCGACACCATGGAAAACCCCACCTCCCATTGTCTACTTGTCAGCCGCCAATTGTGGCAGTAGTGAAGATCTTTGACCCGATCTGTTCGCTGTGGAATTGTTCAGCTCCCCCTGGACTGTGCTGAGCCGCAGTAGCATTTTTAATATTTGTTTTTAACTTAGATACAGTCCGGAAACAGGCTCTTCAGCCCGCTGCGTCCGCACCGACCAGCGATCCCCACACACTTGCACTATCCCTACACACACTGGGGACAATTTACATTTTTACCAGGCCAATTAACCTACAAACCTGTACGTCTTTGGAGCGTGGGAGGAAACCAAAGATCTCAGGGGAAAACCCACGCAGGTCACGGGGAGAACGTACAAACTCCGTACGGACAGCAGCCGTAGTTGGGATCAAACCCGGGTCTCCGGCGCTGCAAGCACTGTAAGACAGCAACTCTACTACTTCCGATACTGCACGGAAACAGGCTCTTCGACCCACCGAGTCGGCACCGACCAGTGATCCCCGCACACTGACACTATCCTACACACACTAGGGACAATTTACACTTATACCAAGCCAATTAACTTACAAACCTGTACGTCTTTGGTGCGTGGGAGGAAACCGAAGATCTCGGAGAAAACCCATGCGGGTCATGGGGAGAACATAAATCTCTGTACAGACAAGCACCCGTAGTCAGGATCTAACCCGGGTCTCTGGCGCTGTAAGGTAGTAGCCCTATCACTGTGCCACCGTGCCGCCCAAAGCTTAAACAAAGCTAAATATTGGTTGTGTGCAATGTTATAAATTTTAGATTTAGGTTTATTATTATCACGTGTACCAAGGTACAGTTAAAAGCTTTGTTTTGTATGCCGTTCAATCAGATTAGATAATATTATACATAAATGCAACCAATCCAAAGTACAATAGGTGGAGCAAAGGGGAAGATACAAAGTACAGAATATTGTCCTCAGCATTGTTGTGCATCAAATCAGTGCCAGAGACAAAGTCCAATGTCCGCAATGGGGTAGAGGTGGATCGGACAGTACCCTAGCTTATGGAAGGACGGTTCGGAAGCCTGATAAGAAAGGGGAAGAAGCTGTTCCTCAGTCTGTGTTGTGCACACTTTTACACTTACACCCTCCAGGAGCGGAGAGAAGAAGGAATGACCAGCGAGGGACAAGTCTTTGATTATGTTCAATGATTCAATGAAATTATGTTGGCAGCTTTTCCAAGGCAGTGTGAAACATAGAGAGTGGGTGATGAGGAATCTGGTCTGTGTGATGGACTGGGCTACATCTACACCTCTCTGCAATTTCTTGCGGTCTTCGGCAAAGCTGTTCCCATATGATGCAACCCGACAGTCTGCTTTCTGTGGTGCATTTGTGGAAGCAACAAATCATTGGTTTCTGGAGTTATGTAAAACCGTGGTCTTTGGCTCCATTGATGCTGCCTCACCCGCTGAGTTTCTCCAGCATTTTTGTCTACCATATGATCAGCAAAATTCCTTTCGCCCTCTCATTGTCATGACAACTGTGCTTTACTGTGGTGATGAGTGGGGGAAGAGTTTTATCCTATTTCAATAGACTCATTATCAATGTATCTATGTGAACAGAGCACAAAGTGCTGGAGAAAGTCAACACGTTCCATAATTCATGGCAGCAGGCCCTTCGGCCCAACTCATCCATGCTGACTAAGATGTCCCATCTAAGCAAGAACCACCTGCCCACGTTTGACCCATATCCCTCTAAACCTTTCCTATCCATGTACTTCTCCTAATGTCTTTCAAATGTTATTGGTATTTGGCTCAATGACCTCAGGCAGCTCTTCCCACCGCCCTCTGTATGAAATTCTTGCCCTTCAGGTTCCTATTCAATCTTTTCTCTCCTATCTTAAATGTATGCACTCTAGTTCTTGTTTACCCTATTTTGAGAAAAAAAAGACTGTGCATCCACCCTATCCATTACCCTGATGATTTGATGCACCTCTATAAGATCACTTCAGATAGATGCTGTCAGACTGAACTAGACATCAAACTGGGCGGGGACAGGAGGGATATTGATGACATGCAAGCAGATGAGAATGATTTAACTTTACATCAAAGATCATACTCTATGATCTTTGTTTTACATCATGTTCAGCACAGACATTGTGGACAGATGGGCCTGTTCATGTGCTGTACACTTCATGTTCTATATTCAACGTAAATGCCAATTGCAGACCCTTCAAATTCTGTGAAGGTTCACAATTCTCTCAGGGAATACTGAAGTAAATGCTTCTCAAATGGTCAATGGTTCTTTATTAAAGAGGTAGAGAGTGACATTTTTTTTGCATACAGTTCAGTAAAGTATTGCCATATCTAACTAAGCACAATCCCAGATTAGAACAAAGTGCAAAGAAATAGTCAACTGAGGCCGCATGAAAGGGTCGCCAGGTTTTGGCGCCATTTTTCAAAGTCCAGTGTCCAGGCGCGGACCCCCAGGGCCTCCAACCGTCGTCCCTCTCCTCGCCCGGCCCGGACCGGCCCACCACGAGGGCGCAGAAGGTAAGACCCCGGTCCACTCTCTAACCTTGCTCTTACAACGATTTAATGGACACCAACCTTTTCGAACGCTCTTTAAAATCAGAGATCTCCGTTTCATGCTTCCAACTTTCAATGCACAACAGCCCCACGGTGGTGGAGTTGCTGCTTTGCAGCGCCAGAGACGCGGGTTCGATCCCGACTGCGGGTGCTGTCTGTGCGGAGTCTGTACGTTCTCCCCGTGGGTTTTCGCCAGGAGCTCTAGTTTCCTCCCACACTCCAAAGACATACAGGCTCTTTGGTTAATCGGCTTGGTATATAAGTATGAATTGTCCCTCGTGTGGGATAGTGTTAGTGTGCGGGGGATCGTTGGTTGGCGTGGACTCGGTGGGCCGAAGGGCCTGTTTCTATAAACCGAACTAAACATGTGTAAGTGGATTAGATGCAGAAGTCACACAAACGCCGGGGTACTTACATAGATTGCTGTGTGAGTGAAGGGCAGTTTTGTCTGTTCAATGCATTGGCCACTGGTGACATTCCATAGGCACATCTCCCTGAAAAGTCAACCTCTAGGTTATTTTTCACAGCGTCTCTAATCAATTGACCAAAACGACTTCACAGCAACAAGGTTTCCTTTAATGCCCCTAGTTCATAGTGGTCGGACAATTTTTTGTTGTTGTCGTTATTGTTGTCAATTACTGCACAAGGCAGTGTTGTGGCCATTATTTAAATCTGCTCCTTGCTGTCGGAGTATCCCACAGCTCAGCTTGAAGCCAAGATTCAAGAGAGTTTATTGTCATGTGTCCCAGATAGGACAATGAAATTCTTGCTTTGCTTCAACACAACAGAATATAGAAGGCATGAATACAGAACAGATCAGTGTGTCCATATACCATTATATAAATATATACACACATGAATAAATAAAAAGATAAAGTGCAAATAAACAGATAATGGTCTATTAAAGTTCAGAGTTTTGTTTCAGTTGAGTTTAATAGCCTGATGGCTGTGGGGAAGTAACTATTCCTGAACCTGAACCTGAAGGTAGCAGGGAGATGAGTGTGTGGCCAGGATGGTGTGGGTCCTTGATGCTGCCAGCCTTTTTGAGGCAGCGACTGCGATAGATCCCCTCGACTGAAGGGAGGTCAGAGCCGATGATGGACTGGGCAGTGTTTACTACTTTTTGTAGTCTTTTCCGCTCCTGGGCACTCAAGTTGCCGAACCAAGCCATGATGCAACCGGTCAGCATGCTCTCAGCTTGAACACACAGCTTGAAACCCAGTAACTAACCCACATGCCGTCTGTAACAAATTGCAGGCGGACCAGCAATATGGGTTGTCAATGTGGATTGTTCATCATTTGTGTGAGTCACATCCAATTAACAAATGCTGCCTTTCATCCAAATTAAACCTGATATTCTTGAAAGCGCCATGCATCCTGGAGACTTCCAGCTTTATTTATCTTCCCGCTGTCTCATTGCTAGGCTAAGGTTTCTTTCCATTCCCTTTTTTTAAAACACACTGCCACCCCTTGGAAATGCAATGAATTGGAGGAGCTCCAATCCAGAGCAGAAAAAAGCAAAGTGATGGAGGATTTGTTTAAGAAGGAACTGCAGATGCTGGAAAATCGAAGGTAGACAAAAGTGCTGGAGAAACATCTGCAGCAGCATCTATGGAGCGAAGGAAATAGGCAACGTTTCGGGCCGAAACCCGAAGGTGCAGCGAAACTCAGCGGGTGCAGCAGCCCGAAACGTTGCCTATTTCCTTCGCTCCATATATGCTGCTGCACCTGCTGAGTTTCTCCAGCATTTTTGTCTACCAAAGTGATGGAGAAACTCAGATAGTCAGGGGGGAGGTGGGCGGGGGGAGGGAGAGGGGAGAGGGAGAGGGAGAGAGGTGAGAGAAAGATATACAAGGAACTGATGCTGGAATCATGCATAGATGAGGGAGAGTATTAAATTGCCACGTGCACTGATAACAGAACAATGAAATTCTTACTTGCAGCAGCATTTCAGGTCTGTAAATGCAATACACACAGATATTATATCATTTAAAAAATCAATAAATTAATAACGACAATACTAGTGCAAAGAAACCCGTCATCCTTAGTGCAGCCTGATGGTCGTTGGGAAGAAGCTATTCTTGAACCTGGTGGTCATGGTTACCTTCTCCCTACTACCACTGGGAGGAAGGTACAGGAGCCTGAAGACCGTGACCTCCAAGTTCAAGAACAGCTTCTTCCCAACAACCATCAGGCTCTTGAACACTGCACAACACTATCTGCAATCCTACACCAGACTTCAGTTTTGCACAACTATAGTCTGGATTCTAAGTATCACTGATTATTAATTTATTGTATTATTGATTATAGTATATTTATTGTATGTTATTACAAGGACAGTCCTGTCAACCTGTTGTAAAGAAGAGTTGCATTATTCCATTGCTGACAATCAAACACTCTTTCACTCTTGATATTTACAAGTTCAGACATTATAAGAGTAGAATTAGGCCATTCAGCCCATTGATTCTACTCCGCCATTCAATCATGGCTGGTCTCTGCCTCCTAATCCCATTTTCCTGCCTTCTCCCCATAATCCTGGACACCCATTCTAATCAAGAAGACCATGGTACCATTCTACCATGGTATATATTATTTCTTCCTCTCAATGTTGTTTGCTCTACCTATTGCACTTGAGTTTGACTTCATTTTGTTCATGTATTTATCAACATGAATTTATCTGTAATATTATTGGAAAGATTGGATAGCGTGCAAAAGAAAGCTTTTCACTGTACCTCGGTACACGTTACAATAATAAATCTACACCTAAACCTTGAACCCACTCCTGACCAGCAACCCTCTTCCTGATGAAATTGACCTGAGATATCATCTCTGTTTCTCCCTCCTATTTGCTGCCTGTCCAGCTGAGCATCTCCAGCATTTTATTGCAGATCCCCAGCATCTGCGGCATTTTTCTTTTTACCCTTTTCTACCTTGTTCTACCTTCTGTAAAGGGCATCAAATAGAAATGAGTTGTTATTAAGATTGAACCCAGTGCGTGTATTCTTCTGCTGATGTGACATGATATTGTGGTGCCATAAAAATCCACTTGCTTAATGAAGCGTATACTTTAATTAAAGAATGTCGTGTGGACATCAGGGAGAGCAGGATCTTTGAAACATGCTCATTTGCTGTTCACATTCCTATAAATGATTGAGGCTTATATTCTTCCTCCATGTGTAGCTGACAATTGTAAAAATAATTGGTAAAAACGTTCCAAACTGAACTAACTCAAGGAGTAAATGCAGGAGTTTTGTTGGCTTTACCTTGCACTAAACGTTATTTCCTTGTAATGGCTCATTTGTAATCATGCATTGTCTTTCTGCTGACTGGATAGTTCGCAACAAAAGCTTTTCACTGTACCCCGGTAGATGTGACAATAAACTAAACTGAACTGAACTGAGCTGACTTCATTTGTTAGTCTGTTTAGTTTTAGCTTAGAGCATACAGCGTGGAAACAGGCCCTTCGGCCCACTGAGTCCGAGCCGACCTTCGATCACCCGTATACTAGTTCTATCCTACACACTAGGGACAATTTTACGCAGCCAATTAATCTACAAACCTGCATGTCTTTGAGGTGTGGGAAGAAACTAGAGCACCCGGAGAAAACCCACACGATCATAAGGGAGAACATACAAACAGACAGCCCCCATAGTCTGTATCGAACCCGGGTCTCTGGCGCTGTAAGGCAGCAACTCTACCGCCGCACCACTGTGTTGCCCGACATGTTTGAACATTGAACATTGAAATACGGTCACCCTAACACTCCATCACTCAAATGGAAAAAGTCCCAAGAGACGGCCATGGTGGCGCAGCAGTATAGTTACTGCCTTACTGCACTTGCAGCGCCGGAGACCCAGGTTCGATCCTGACTACGGGTCTTGTCTGTACAGAGTTTGTACATTCTACCTGTGACCGTGTGGGTTTTTTCCCCCAGATCTTCGGTTTCCTACCACACTCAAAATACGTACAGGTATGAAGGTTAATTGGCTTGGTGTATGTGTAAGTTGTCCCTAGTGTGTGTAGGATAGTGTTAGTGTGCGGCGATCACTGGTCGGTGGGCCGAAGGGCCTGTTTCTGCTCTATATCTCTAAACTAAACAAATAAAACTAAACTAAAAGGACTTGGAAAAAGTCCGAAGGGCAGTGTATAACTGGTTTAGCCACTGCCTCACAGAACCAGAGACCCGGGTTCACTGCTGTCCTTAGGTGTTGTCTGTGTGGAGTTTGCACAACTGGGTGGGTTCCCTCCGGGTGCCCCGGATTCCTCCCACATCCCAAAGACGTGCCGGTTTGTAGGCTAGCTAGCCTCTGAAATTCACCCCTAGCGTGTGGAGAGTGGATGAGAAAGAGGGATAGCACAGAACTACTACGAATGGGTGATCGGTGGTCGACGTGGACTCAGCGGGCCTCGGGCCGGTTTCCATGCTGTATCTTAAAATTAAACCTAAAAGGCGAGCATGGGGAAACCGACCTCTTTTGGACTCATCTGGTGCAAGGCAAGAACTTTACAGGAACGCTCAACCAATCTATCTAGTCAGAAGACTCACCCATTTTCTGCCGCGCTGACAATGTATGGCTGCTTCTCACTTGCTTTGCCAAGCGAAGTGATGGAAGTCGTGTGGCCAAACAGCAGGACACGAGGCTGAATCTGAGGAAACAAATTAATGCACTGATACATGCACGGGCAACAAAGTCGACCGGTCTACTTTGTCTCCCAATGACGCTCACCGCAGTGTTATGGCCACAGCAGTCCCGACACCACACAATATTATTGTGAAAGCAAAAAAAAAAAAGAGTTGGGTTGTTTTGAAACAAAATAAGATCTCACATGATAACTACAAGATTGTCATAGCAAAGACTTAAAATAGCCATGTGTAAGAAAGAACTGTAGATGCTGGTTTAGATCGAAGGTAGACACAAAATGCTGGAGTAACTCAGCGGGACAGGCAGCATCTCTGGAGGGAAGGACTTCAGTCTGAAGAAGGGTCTCGACCCAGAAACTTCTCTCCAGAGATGCTGCCTGTCCCGTTGAGTTACTTTAAAAAGCCAAGCGTATGACAGGATGACTTGTGAAATTATATTGTTCAAAATTATATCTGCTCAAAATTATATCTGCTCGTAACAATTCTTGATAATTCATGTATTATGTGAATGTTACAATGCATTTCACCCCTCTTATTTAATCACTTCAAAGAACTAGAAGAAGCTTTAGAATGAAGATTTTTATTTTCCTTTGTAAAATGGCTCTTTCAGCACAGTGCACCTACTAATAATAGGCCTAGACTGTGGAACAGCATCCCTCTTCCCATCAGAACTGCCCCCTCCAGTCGAGACTTAAAACTCATCTTTACTCTCAAGCCTTTCTTGACGTCCTCTGAGGGAGGGCTATATGTATGTATTTATGTATGTACGTAATCTATGAACCACTGTTGTATAACGTTAGTACCTCCACCAATGTAAAGCACTTTGGTCAACAAGAGTTGTTTTTTAAATGTGCTATAGAAATAAAAGTGACTTGACTTGACTTGCTAGATAATGGAACTGTACACAGGGACAGGCCCTTCGGCCCACAATGTACTCGCAAACAAGACGCCAAGTTAAACTAATCTTATCTGCTTGGACAAGATCCATAACACCTCCATTCTCCGTATCTCCTGATTTTTTCAATCCGCCGAGAAGGTTATTGGCTGCAACCTCCCCCCATTGACGAACTGTACACAGCAAGGGCCAGGAAGCGAGCGGGTAAGATCATCTCTGACCCCTCTCACCCTGGCCACAAACTCTTCGAAGCACTTCCCTCTGGAAGGTGACTCCGGACTGTCAAACCTGCCACAGCCAGACATCAACTGACCTGTTCTTGTGCTGTTCTATGTTCCACGTTAAATCAGACATTTTCAATCACTTGTACATTCGCAACATAGAAGCAATGAGATAATCATTTCCTGAGACGTTTTCATGCAAAGTACTAACCTTGAAATCAGGCGACAGATTCCAGAGGCATATCTGACCTTCCTGACTTCCCGTCACGATGGTCCGCTGGTCGTCAGTCAGCATTAGGGCACAGATGGAATGAGATGGTGCTTTCCTGCCCCACACTGCAATGGACTGCACAATGCTCTTCATGGTCACTACGTACCTGGACATCAGAGAAATAGAGTCTCAGACACGTACAGCAGAGAAACAGGCCCATCGGCCTAACCCGTCCATGCCAAAAAAGATGCCCCATCTAAGCTAGGCCCATTTGCCCACGTATGGTCCACATTCCACTAAATCGTGTCTATTTATGTACCTGGTCAAATTTTCTTTTAAATGCTACTATTGAACCTGCCTCAACTACCTCCTCTGGCATCTCATTCCATATAACCACCACAGCGAGAAGAAGTTGCCCCTCAGGTTCCTATTAAATCTTTCCCCTCTCACCTGAAACCTATGCCCTCTAGTTTTTGATTCCCCAACTGGCGAACAAGACGGTGTACATTCACCTTAACTATTCACCTGACAATATAAACTAATTGCACATCAATTATATATTTCCAGCATTATGACATCCTACAGCAGGGTGACCAAAACTGAGCACTGTGCTCCAAGTGTGGCCTCACCCAACGTCTTGTACAACTGTAACATAGTGTACTAACTTCTATACTCAATACCCTGACTGATGAAGGCCAATGTACCAAAATACTTCTTGACCAACCTATCTACCTGTGATGTTACCTTCAGGAAACAATGTATCTGTACTCCTAGATACTGCTCTATAACACTCTCCAGGGTCCTACCATTCACTGTGTAGGTCCTGAACTGGTTTGACTTCCAAAAATGCAACACCTCGCACTAATCTGCATTAAACCCCATGAACCATTCCTCAGCCCACTTTGTGTATGAAACTGCAGATGCTGGTTTAAACTGAAGATAGACACAAAAAGCTGGAGTAACTCAGCGGGACTGAAGAAGGGTCTCGACCCAAAACGTCACCCATTCCTTCTCTCCAGAGATGCTGCCTGTTACTCCAGCTTTTTGTGTCTATCCTCAGCTCACTTTCCCAATTGATCAAGAGCCTGTTGTAATCTTTTGACGACCTCTACACGATCTACGACACCATCCACTCCTAGTGTCATCTGCAAATTTACTAATCATGCCTTGTACATTATCATTAAAATGGTTAACTATTTCCTTGCATTTTAGTTTGTCAGGATATGTCTCTTCGTTAATTAGTGGAATATGTCAAGAGTACCGACAATGACACAATTGAATCCTTACTTGCTGCAGCTTCAAGGGCCTGTCCCACTTACGCGACCTTTACAGGCGACTGCCGGCACCCGTGATAGGTCGCCGAAATTTTCAACATGTTGAAAATTTAGTGGCGACCAGAAAGACGCTACGACTCTTTGGAGACCTCTCATGACCATAGGAGACCTCTCACGACCATACAGACGACCCCTGGCGACATGTCGCGGGTGACCTCTCACAACTATAGGAGACCATACAGCCTGTATAGCCGTGACATGTCGCCAAGGGTCACCAGTATGGTCGTGAGAGGTCTCCTATGGTCGTGAGGGGTCTCCAAAGAGTCGTAGCGTCTTTCTGGTTGCCGCTAAATTTTCAACAGGTTGAAAATTTCGGTGACCTATCACGGGTGCCGGCAGTCGCCTGTAACGGTCGCGTAAGTGGGACAGGCCCTTAACAGGTCCGTAAGCATAACGTGATCACAAAATGCAATAAATTAATGACCACAATAGCAGGTTCTAGAACAGCTTCTTCCCAACAACTGTCAGGCTGTTGAACACCACAAACACCAACTAAACTATGAACTATACCTGTCTTGTTTGCACTAAAGACTTTGGGGATTTTGCAGTAATATCAGAATTTTTAATTTACTGATTTGTTATTGTTTATTATGTTATCCTGTGTGCTGTGCTTACAGGCCTGTTATGATACAGCAAGTAAGAATTTCTTTATTCCATTGTTGGTACATATGACCATTAAATACTTCCTGGCTCTTAACACAAGGGGCAGCACGGTGGTGTAGCAGTAGAGTAGCTGCCTTACAGCGCCAGAGACCCGGATTCAATCCTGACTACGGGTGCTGTCTGTACAGAGTTTGTGCGTTCTCCCTGTGACCTGTGTGAGGTTTCTCCGGGATCTTTGGTTTCCTCCAACACTCCAAAGACTTGCGGGTTTCTAAGTTAATTGGCTTGGTATAATTGTAAATTGTCCCGGGTGTGTGTAGGATAGCATTAGTGTGCAGGGATCACTGGTCAGCGCAGACCCGGTGGGCCAAAGGGCCTGTTTCTGTGCTGTATCTCTAAACTAAACTAAACACAAGGTAACCATAAAATTGCAAAAATTGAAGTCCGTATGTAATCGAAGACACAGTCCAAAGTTGATCCTAGTTGCTGAGGTTAGTGTTGTGCAGTGTTCAAGAGTTTGATAGTTGCTGGGCAGAAGCTGCTCTTGAACCTGGAGGTCACGTTTTTCAGGCTCCTGTACCATTTTCCCTGGGTTCCACCGTTCTTACCTGTCAATCTATGATGTTGTCATAGTGAACAACTGGTTAGGGCCTTTTGAGATTTTATGAATTCACCTAAAATTGCGTTATCACCTAAATGTGATTTCATCTGCCTGTGAAATGCTGATCAGCAGACAGGGTCCTTGTTAAAGGCTTGTTAACCTCATGAATACCGGGAATGTGCTGACAGAACCATTTTATTGCAGATGCTTGCTCCTCTATTCTGACAGCCTTTGAACCAATATTCAATCTCTGCCAGACCTACCTGTAACTGGACAATTCTACCTGAAATCCCTTGCTAAACATGCAGACTGTGGTGGGGCGGCATGGTGGAGCAGCGGTAGAGTTGCTGCCTTACAGCGCCAGAGATCCTGTCTACGGGTACTGTCTGCACGTAGTTTGCACGATCTCCCTGTGACCGCGTGGGTTTTCTCCGGGTGCTCCGGTATCCTCCCACATCCCAAAGGCGTACAGGTTTGTAGATTAATTGGCTTCTGTATAATTGTAAATTGTCCCTAATGTGTAGGATAGTGCTAGTGCACGGGGTGAAGGCTGGAAGGCTGTGGGCTGAAGTTACCTGTTTCCACACTGTATCTCAAAAGCCTAAAGTAAAGTCTAAATGTTCATAGGTTCTAGGAGCGGAATAAGGTCAGTCGGCCAATGAAGTCTACGCCGCCATTCAATCATGGCTGATCTATCTTTCCCTCCTAACCCCATTCTCCTGCCTTTGCCCCATATCCTGTGACACACTTACTAATCAAAAATCTATCAATCTACACCTTAAAAGTCCATTGACACGGCCCGCACAGCCGACTGAGGCAATGAATTCCACAGATTCACCACCCTCTGACTATAGACATTCCTTCTCATTTCCTTCCTGACGGTACGGCCTTTTATTTTGAGAATAATTTTTTTCTGGGAGGAATGCAAAGTTGCAAAATTCCATTGCTCACAAATTTCACAACCCTGCGTGGTCAATACATTAAAAAATGATTTCCTCTGCTCACGATACCTTCACTGAGTGGGTCTAAGGTGTAGACTGTTTTCTGATTTGAATGGCTAGCATGCAAACAAAAGCTTCTTGTTCAACCCTGGTACACAAAACAATCACAAACCTAAACTTGAACTTAAACGAGGAAAAATATCATGAACTTTGCACACAAAACAGTCAGCCCTGGAGCACTCAACGTGATCAAGAGTCAAGAATGTTTAATTGTCATGCTTACCGACAAGAGAACAATTACAATTTTTCGTGGTTTTTTGGAAAATATGGTCGGTTTTCCGAAAGATTCTTCATGCTATATGTTTGAAATTACAGGCCAAAATATTTTACATCACCACAAAACCAGCAAAATTAATCGAGCGTTACTTAAACTATTATGCACTTTAGAAAATGTACCTTCGATATTTAATGAAAGGCAGCACCACTTGTCCACTGCGGGAATAGCACAGACAAGTCACACCTGACCCCAGGGAGTTGCAGCTTTGTGTGAAATATTGTCCGTGTTACTGCAGGACAAAACTGCATTCACAGCATTAAAAGCACATCTGTGACAAACTGCACGGGAGTACCCGCACTGTAAATTACTCTCCTGATCACACAAATAGTTATTGCCTTGAACAATATATTGTACAAAGGTACTAAGTTGCGAGGCGATAAATGTTGCAAGCCGTGCACTTCAGCGTAATCACTCATTGAGATTCAACTGTGTAGGAAGGAACTGCAGATGCTGGTTTAGCTTAGTTTAGATACAGCGTGGAAACAGGCCCTTTGGTCCACCGAGTCTGCACCGACCAGCGATCGCTGCACATTGACACCAGGACAATTTACATTTATACCAGGCCAATTAACCTACAAACCTGTACGTCTTTGGAATGTGGGAGGAAACCGAAGATCTTTGGGAAAACCCACACAGAGCATGGGGAGAACGTATACACTCTGTACAGACAGCAGCCGTAGACAGGATCGAACTCCGGTTTCTTGCGCTATAAGATAGCAACTCTACCGTTGCGCCACCTAGCCACCCTTCGGTTTACACTGAAGGTAGACACAAATTGCTGGAGTAACTCTGCGGGACAGGCAGCATCTCCGGAGAGAAGGAACGGGTGACGTTTCGGGTTGAGACCCTTTTTCAGACTGAGTCTCTAATGCCTAAATTCATACTGTACGTAATGTAATTTGACACTTCAAAATCTGCACACTTTCTGACCAAACTTCCATACAGGTTTGCTGTTCAGTTCAGCTATGTTTGAAGGTTAGTCATTAGCTATAAAAAATATACTAACAAGAAATAAAGTGCCCATTACTGAAGAGCTGATTGATTATTTTGATAAGGTGAGGAGTTATGATATTTTTTGTACTCCCATAAAAAAAATTCTTGCTGTCTGAATACTGCTGAAACAGAAAGTCATGGCTAGCATTATAAATCATTGGAGCTTGCCCATTCCGTTAGTCTTTGTGTGTTGAAACTCAACACACAAAGCCAAGCCAACTATTGTATTTGAGGCTCCTTCCCCCGCACGCATGCTGTTTTATTCTGCACTTAATAAAAATTTTATGAGAATTATTTTGAAGAAAGATAGGCCTTTTCTTTAGCCAACATGTGATGCCGAAGTTGCTCACTCTCTTTGCAAGATACTGTTTCATCCAACAAGTTGAAAGTTTTGGACTCGGAAAAGCTCAATTTATCCAGTATTTCTAATCTTCAATCAGACAAGTTCAAGGCTATTATTTGTGTCAAATGGGGTGGGAGATTGCAACGTTCACCCTGTTTCGACGAATGCAATCAACCCGACGTGCACCAACAGAAGATCAAATAGAACAAGTTGACCTACAACTTTAGGGTGTGCACGCCATACACAAGAAGATTTATGTCAAATGATAAATTAATATGCAATTCTGTGGGTCAATTAGAGTCATAAAATTATATAGCACAAGAGCAAACCCCTCAGCTCACTAAATCCATCCAAATCTTTACAGATCAATAGTCCCATTTGCCTGTATTAGGATCACATCCCGTTGAAAATCCTGTTGAAATGCTTTAGATTGTAGTTTTAGAGATACTACGTGGATACAGGCCCTTTAGTCCACCGAGTCCACACCGACCAGCGATCACATGTACACTAGTTCAACTGGGGCAAGTGGGACTCTATTGGGTTCTATTTACCGATGCCAATTAACCTACAAACCTGTACGTCTTTGGAATGTGGGTGGAAACCGGAGCACCCGGAGAAAGCCCACGGGGAGAACGTACAAACTCCGGACAGACAGCACCCGTAGTCGGGATCGAACCCAGGTGAGGCAGCAACTCTATTCGTGCGCCACCGTGCCACCCTTATAGTGGTGGTGGCAAAAGTGGTGGAACTAGTGTAAAATAATCGTAAGATGCAGTAATGTGCCTGTGATAATTTGAAACGTCACGCTACAAAATGGATCGCTGAAGAGATTTAGTGCTCAGCTTAAGTCGTAACCAACCAACATTTATTTCTTGCAACTTTGAGAAGTCATGGTCACAACGAACACAGTTAGCAGCTTATTACGTTACAACAGCTAATAAAGTTGAATGTTCAGTAACCAAACTTCAATAATATGCTTTTGGCTTAGGCTGTGACACTGAGCTTTGCACAGTGAAATGTGTTCTTTTTTTTCCTGATTTTTACTTTACTTGAAAGATGAGGATATTCACTTAAACGTTAATAATAATTGATCTTGTGCAAAAGGCAAATCTCTGTGTAATCTAAATGAGTAAATCAAACATTTACTGTAAAATAGCTACAAAACGCTGGAGTAACTCAACGGGTCAGGCAGCATCTCTGAAGAATAGGAATACGTGACGTTTTGAGTCAAGACCTTTCTTCAGTCTCAGAGGAAGTGTCTCGACCCGTAGTGTCACCTATTCCTTTTCCCCAGAGATGCTGCCTGACTCGCTGAGTTACTCCAGTTTTCTGTGTCTGTCTTCAGTTTAAACCAGCATCTGCAGTTCCTCTCCACACATATCAGGTTGGCAATGACAACTTGGGCCAAAGGCAGTGATACCGTCCATTATAATTCAGACTTCACAGGGCTTCAGATTTCTCTGCTGCACTAATCACCAATGATTACAATGTCATATTAATAATAGCACGTTTATATTGGCCGAAACATGATAGAAACTGCCTTGTATTCCCGCAACGACATTTGCAAAAATAATTAGACAATAGGTGCAGGAGTAGGCCATTCGGCCCTTCGAGCCAGCACCGCCATTCAATGTGATCATGGCTGATCATCCCCAATCAGTACCCTGTTCCTGCCTTCTAATTTTGCTGTTAATATTATTTTTAATACCCTTGGAGTAATAGTAAGCAGGCCCTGCATACACCCAGGAGGTTCCGAGTCATACAATATGTGTTAAATATTTCACAAAGGAACATGCCAAGAATTGAGTCCCTCAGAAAAAGGGAGGATCGTCACCATGGCGACCACTGGTTCTGAACCAGGCAAATGCAGGAAGTAGACATTTTTTTGTGCAAAACATATGGAATATCATCAGTTTCCCACAGAGTCTCTTTGCAAGCCTCCTTTTTCTCTATTACTAGTCTACTCTCATTTTTTAGTTTAGTTTAGAGATATAGCGTGGAAACTGGACCTTCGGCCCACTGAGTCCACGCCAACCAGCGATCCCCGTACACCAGCACTATCTTAGACAATGGGGACAATTTACAATTTACAGAAGGCAATTAAGCTACAAGCCTGTACGTCTTTGGAGTGTGGGAGGAAACCGGAGCACCTGGAGAAAACCCATGTGGTCACAAAGAGGCCACAAAGGTATGAGCTATAGGGAGAGGTTGATTAGGCTGGGTCTCTTGACTATAATGCAGGGCCCAACCCCTCAGTTGCACAGGACCCTAGAATGCATTCCTTCCCCATGATACCTTTGCATTGGCTGCACCAAGCTTCAGTGCGGCCCTACGCATGGCTACCTGCAACGTCGCCGGAAGAAAGCTTCCACTTATGGACACCTCCTACCGGAAGACTGACGAGTTTAAGAACCGGTAAGTACTGGATTCAGGAAAAGTCTGATCCTCGTCAATGCCATGGTGACAATCGTGCAGCAGTAGAGCTACTGCCTTACAGCGCCAGAGACACGGGTTTGATCCTGACTACGGTTGCTGTCTGTACGGAGTTTCATACGTTCTCCCCCGTGACCTGCGTGGGTTTTCTCCGATAACATTGGATTCCTCCCACACTCCAAAGGCGTACAGGTTTGTAGATGAGGCTGTACGTCTTTGGAGTGTGGGAGGAAACCGGAGCACCTGGAGAAAACCCATGTGGTCACAAAGAGGCCACAAAGGTATGAGCTATAGGGAGAGGTTGATTAGGCTGGGTCTCTTGACTATAATGCAGGGCCCAACCCCTCAGTTGCACAGGACCCTAGAATGCATATCCAAATACAAGGCGTAGCTATGGGCACACGCATGGGCCCCAGCTACGCTTGCCTCTTTGTCGGGTACGTAGAACAATCCCTGTTCAATGCGTACCAGGGCCCCATCCCCGACCTCTACCTCCGCTACATCGATGATTGTTTTGGTGCCACATCCTGCACCCACACACAACTGACTGACTTCATCCGCTTCACCACCAACTTCCATCCGGCACTTAAATACACCTGGACCATTTCCGACACTTCCCTACCATTCCTTGACCTCACTATCTCCATCGCAGGTGATAGACTCCTTACCGACATCCACTACAAACCTACCGACTCCCATGGCTATCTGGACTACACTTCTTCCCACCCTGCTTCCTGTAAGGACTCCATCCCCCACTCCCAATTCCTCCGTCTACGCCGCATCTGCTCCCAGGATGAGGCGTTCCACACCAGGGCATCTGAAATGTCCTCATTCTTCAGGGAACGGGGGTTCCCCTCCTCCACCATAGATGAGGCTCGCACCAGGGTCTCTGCCATACCCCGCAACACTGCTCTCTCTCCCCATCCCCCCACTCACAACAAAGGCAGAGTCCCCCTAGTCCTCACCTTTCACCCCACCAGCCGTCACATACAACAAGTGATCCTCCGTCAGTTTCGCCACCTCCAACGTGACCCCACCACTCGCCACATCTTCCCATCTCCCCCTATGTCTGCCTTCCGCAAAGACCGCTCCCTCCGTAACTCCCTTGTCAATTCTTCCCTTCCCTCCCATACCACCCCCTCCCCTGGTACTTTCCCTTGCAACCGCAAGAGATGCAACACTTGTCCCTTCACTTCCCCCCTCCACTCCATTCCAGGACCCAAGCAGTCGTTCCAGGTGCGACAGAGGTTCACCTGCATCTCCTCCAACCTCATCTATTGCATTCGCTGCTCTAGATGCCAGCTGATCTACATCGGTGAGACCAAGCGGAGGCTTGGCGATCGTTTCGCCGAACACCTCCGGTCGGTCCGCAATAACCAACCTGAACTCCCGGTGGCTCAGCACTTCAACTCCCCCTCCCATTCCGTATCTGACCTCTCTGTCCTGGGTCTCCTCCATGGCCACAGCGAGCAACACCGTAAATTGGAGGAAATGCACCTCATATTCCGCTTGGGCAGTCTACACCCTGGTGGCCTGAACGTTGAATTCTCCCAATTCTGCTAGCCCTGGCTGTCCCCTCCCCTTCATCAGCCATCTGGTTGTCTCCTCCCCTCCCCCAACCCTCGGGCTCCTCCTCCTCCTTTTCCTTTTTTCCTTTCTTCTCCCCACCCCCTATCAGTCTGAAGAAGGGTTTCGGCCCGAAACGTTACCTATTTCCTTCGCTCCATAGATGCTGCTGCACCCGCTGAGTTTCTCCAGCATTTTTGTGTACCTCAGGTTTGTAGATGAATTGGCTTGGTATAAATGTAAATTGTCCCTAGTAAGTGTATGACAGTGTTAGTGGATGGGGATTGCTGGTTGGTGTGGACTCGGTGGGCCGAAGGGCCTGTTTCCACGCTGTATCTCTAAAACTAGAAAAAAAACTAGTGTTGGTTTTGACACAAGTGAGTCTTGTATCAGTGACCTTGTGGTCACCAATGGAACCGCGCATTCAAGAGAAAAGTAAATTTAAGATTTACAATATATTTTTCTGTGTATGTGCGCAAAATTAATTAAAATCAAAATGCAGAGCTGCCCCTGTTTTTGACTGTTTAATGATGCCTTCAACTTTTCACTATAAGATAAATAGGTTACACTTCCCCATACACTATTTGTTTTGCAGAATCTTGCTCTATTGTTAGTGTAGATTGGAGAAGGGGCTCAGAGATCAACCAAGTTAATCCCAATTTCCTGGGCGTTCATTATAATGATCAAGAACATAATCTGGATTTATTTAATTCCATAAAATTTTAAGTCGGGGCCTTTCCATTGAAAAATAAATCTGCTCTTTCAATCAGATTGGTGTTGACACTAAAATAATTGAAAGATTTGATTGCAAATTATGTATGGAAAGAGGCCCCTCGGCCCGCCGAGTCCACCTGACTATCGGTCATCGGTCACACCAGTATCTATCTTTCTCATCCACTCCCTACACACTGGGGCAATTTGCAGAGGCCAATTAACCTACAAATGTGCACGTCTTTGGGATGTGGGAGGAAACCGGAGCATCCGAAGGAAACCCACAGGGAGAACATGCAAACTCCACATAGACAGCACCCGAAGTCAGGAGGAAACCCGGGTCTCTGGCGCCACCACTGTCCACCTTTACAATGAACACAAAAGTCAAGCTATTTAATTGCAATTTTTGCAATTGTGTTTTGTTTAGTTACGTTTAGAGGTACAGCGCGGAAATAGGCCCTTCGGCCCAGCCAGTCCGCACCGACCAGCGATCCCCGCACACGAACACTACCCTATACACTCTAGGGACAATTTACAATTGTATCAAGCCAAATAACCTACAGACATGCACGTCTTTGGAGTGTGGAGGAAACTTGAGATCCCGGAGAAAACCCATGCAGGTCACGGGGAGAACGTACATACTCCGTACAGACAGCACCCTTGGTCAGGATCGAACCCGGGTCACTGGTGCTGTAAGGCAGCAAATCTACTGCTCCGCCACCGTGCTGCCCTAATTGTGTTCTTTACATACTCTCAGTTTCCACGCCAAGTCTCGGCTGCAACTTGCCAGCACAACATGGAGAGGTTTTCAACAGAGTTGAACTTCTAACACCTAAAGTCAGACGAAGAAACCAAAGTTTCTGCGATTAGCAACAAGATTTGATTTTTCAACTGCAGAAAACATAAAAGCTGTGGCAATTGTTCATTTACAATTGAGCACACCCATCAATCTATCTGAATGGCTTTACAATTTGTCTACTTCATTACGGAAAGCCCCATTCATCATCTACAATGAATATGAAACAATAACACCACATATTTCTGAAAGTAACTTGACCTTGTCTGAAAAATACTGATGTATATGCTTATATGTTTAGCTGCTTTTTATCTTTGCAAGGAAAATAACCTGAGAAAGGAACACATATTTCAAACATGGCTATCATTCAGCTTTCTGGAAGATCAAAAGTTCAGGAGATGGAACTGCATTTTGCATTATTACCGTAAAATGCATGAAAATAACTCTGAGAATTCGGGCGGTATGGTGGCGCAGTGGTAGAGTTACGGCCTTACAGCGCTTGCAGCGCCGGAGACCTGGGTTCGATCCCGAAGGCAGGAGAATGGGGTTAGGAGGGAGAGATAGATCAGCCATGATTGAATGGTGGAGTAGACTTGATGGACCAAATGGCCTAATTCTACTCCTATTTTTTTATGACCTTATGACCTTGTACTCCTATCATTTACGATGAACCAATGCTGTTCACCCCATCCCATCCCTTTTGCTCTCCCCTATCCTTTCCCTTGCTCTGATTCTGAGTTATCTTCACAGTCCTTGCAAATATCTATCCTCGAGCAATTGTGCACAATATGATCTCCATCACACTGCTGTTGCTTTGCACAAATTGGCTGGTGGTTTAGCCATGTTGCAATGGGAGCTGTACTCCAGAATTACTTCATTGGATCTAATGTGTTGATTGATGACCTGAGCCACAACATTTTGATTTCTATTTCTCCCATTCCAGTCATCAGCATGAAAGACTTTCACTAGCCAGATTTTGTTTGACCTATTATATGCTTCCAGCATTTTCTGTTTTTGATGTTGATTGCAGTGAGTACTGACCAAGGTACAAGGAATAATACTTCTGCTCTTCTTCAAAGTCACTCACTGGGGATTTTTACTTCATGTACATGAGAGGGCTGGAGGAGCCAAGAGCTAAAGTCCCAAATGAAAGACTCCATCCATATTTGGATTGAAAGATACAGCAGAGAACCAGGCCCTTCGGTCCACACCGACCATCAGTCACCAATTCACGCTAGTTCTATGCTATCCCACTTTCACATCCACTCCCTACACACCAGGGGCAATTTACAGAGGGCCAACTAACCTACAAACCCACAACCATCTTTTGGATGTGGCAGGAAATTGGATCACCCATGGGAAACCCACACAGTCACAGGGAGAACGTGCAAACCCCACACAGATAGCACCCAAAGTCACGATCAAACCTGGGTCAAGGTCATAAGTGATAGGAGTAGAATTAGGTCATTAGGCCCATCAAGTCTACTCCGCCATTCAATCATGCCTCCTCACCCCATTCTCTTGCCTTCCCCCCCATAACCCTTGACACCCATACTAATCAAGAATCTATCTATCACTGCCTTAAAAATATCCACTGATGGCCTCCACCGCCTTCTGTGGCAAAGAATTCCACAGATTCACCACCCTCTGACTAAGGAAATATCTCCTCATCTCCTTCCGAAAAGAACGTCCTTTAATTCTGAGCCTATGACCTCTGGTCCTAGACTCTCCCACTAATGGAAACATCCTTCCACATCCACTCTATCCAAGCCCTTCACTATTCTAGGGTCTCTGGTGCTGCGAGGTGGTGCCTCGACCAGCTGCACCTCTGCCACCCTACCCAACGTGGAAATGAACAATGTCATTGCAAATATGACCTTGACATTTATCAGCCTTGCTGATCTGCTTTGGAACTTCACTTAATAACCACACAAGGAGTGCTCACAAAACCATCAGAGGAGCACGTTAGTTTTTAACACATTACAATCCTGGAAGTTTTACCTGTGCTTTCCTGTCTTTCACCATTTGTTCAGGAAGCAAAAGCACACAGCAACTCCCAGAATAACAAATAGGCAATAAACAAAGTGCTGGAGGAACTCAACAGACCAGGCAGCATCTGTGGAGGGAATGGACAGATGACGTTTTGGCTTCATCCTGATGAGCTGTCCCAGCCTGAAATGTCATCTGTCCATTTAGAGTCATACAGCATGGAAACAGACCCATCGGCCCAACTTGCCCACACTGACCAACATGTCCCATCTACACTAGTTCCACCTGCCTGCGTTTGGCACGTATCCCTCTAAACCTGTCCTATCCATGTACCTGTCTAAATGTTTCTTAAATGTTGCGATAGTTCCTGCCTCAACTACCTCCTCTGGCAGGTCATTCCATACACCCACCACCCTTTGTGTAAAAAAGTTACCCCTCAGGTTCCCATTAAATCTTTCCCCTCTCACCTTGAACATGTCCTCTGGTTCTTGATTTCCCTACTCTGGGCAAGAGACTCTGCATCGACCCAATTCATTTCTCTCACAATTGGTACACTTCTATAAGTTCAACCCTCATTCTCCAGCGTTCCAAGGAATAGAGTCCTAGCCTACTCAGCTTCTCCCTCAGGCCCTCGAGTCCTGGTAACATGCATGTAAATCTGGTAAATCTTCTCTGCACCCTTTCCAGCTTGACAACATCTTTCCTATAAAATGCTGCCCAAAACTGAACACAATACTCTAAATGTGGCCTCAGCAACGTGTTATATAACTGCAACATGACGTCCCAACCTCTATTCTCAATACTCTGACTGATGAAGGCCAAAGTACCAAAACCCTTTGTGAAAATCCTATCTACCTGCTACGCCACTTTCAAGGAACTATCTGCACTCCCTGCAACACCTCCACACATGCTGCCTGACCTGTTGAGTTCCTCCAGCACTTTGTCTTTTTGTGCACGATTCTAGCATCTGCAGCCCCTTGTGTCTCCAACAAACCGGCAATGTTGCACAGGGCTTCGTAAGGGAATTTTCTATGGTCTTTTACTTAGATACAACTTCGTATCACTACATAACAGGCACCCAACAGTCTCCAAGAACGCTTAAGTAATTTACTGCACATTTTAAAACTCAATAGAATCCGCCTCTAGTTTCGGGGAATGCAAGTTAAATAAAATCATTTTGATCCAAAGCTTTGGATCAAAAACTCACGTTTTTTTTCCCCGCACTGGAGCCGACTGCAAGCGACGTGCCCGATTAGAGCTGGCAGTGGGAGTGAACGCACTGTGCCTTTAAAAACTCTCCAAGCTCCTCGGCAATCAAAGGCGGAACAAGAATTGCTTGGATCCACTGAGTGGGAGCTGCCCAAGGCTGGTTCTACTCTGTCGAGGAAGCTCGCCGCCCGTTCTGCTGAAGGCAAGTCTTAGAGTGCACCCAACCTCAGGACCAATTCTCCCCTGTCGGACCCTCCAGCTCTCTGTCAACTGTACTACTCCAGAACTCTGCCCTGCCCAAACACCTTCATTGTGGGCGCACACAGATTGAAGACATCAAACAATTCCTTGGGAAAGCCTTTGGCCACATCACGGGTTGGGTCCAAGTGCAGGAACTGCAGATGCTGGTTTAAACCGAAGATAGACTCAAAAAGCTGGAGTAACTCAGCGGGACAGTCGGACAGCTTCTCTGGAGAAAAGGAATAGGTGACCCTGAAGAAGGTTCTAACCCGCTGAGTTACTCCAGCTTTTTGTGTCTATCACAGGTTAGGTCTAACTCCCTCTCCCTAGCTTACAACATTATCAACCTAGTGGATGGTTTTATCATTAGAAACTCCAGACATCGACTGAGGCGAAGAGTCATTACTTTCTCCAAGCTGATCATTGCCTGAAGAGATATTTTAGATAAATATTGACAGTAGTTGAAGAATATAGTAGTAAGCTATTGATGCAAGAGTTTTACAAGTAGCCAAGATTGTGTTTGTACGTTGTGAATGCAATTATTATTACACAGTTGACTTCACTTCTATAACACCAGAGGCAATGTTTTACTGACTTCACTTGCTACAAACCTCTGTATTACTGCACTGAACAAAGACTTCTGAATACGAAAGACTGTCAGAAGTCTGGCATTTATGGAGACGAGGCCAAAATTTCCTTTGTATTTTTTGTGCTCCCATTAAAGGAATTTAACCTTAAACCCAATTGCTAAATACCATCAGATCCTTGTGCCAATGGGTAATTTTGTTCCCCATTCTTTAAGCTCGTGAGGCCCAGGGCAGAATTCCCATTCCCCACACTGACCTTTCTGTTCTGGGCAGATGCCTTCTCCAATGCCAGAGTAAGGCCACACGCAAACTGGAGGAATAACACTTTGTAGTCCACTTGGGTAGCTTACAACGCAATGGAAGATAGACACAAAAAGCTGGAGTAACTCAGTGGGACAGGCAGGATCTCCGGAGAGAAAGAATGGGTGACGGTTCAGGTCGAGACCCCTCTTCAGAGCTCCCCATCGTCATTGCTTCAGCGATAGGCAAATCAAGGCGAACTGTTCAAGGTGCTTTCACGGTGACACGGGGCAGTGATATCTTTTCTTTTTTTCTCTTTTTATTTGAGCCAAGCATTTCCCTGGCAATGCATTAGAAAACATGTTTGCACCAAAAACATGCAGTGCTCCAATAACAACAATAGAAACTAAGTGAGGTAAAGGAACAGCACTCGAATCTGGCCACAGTTGAACAAGCCAGTGCACTGCTACGGTTGTATTCTGAGATATGGGGGAGGATTAAAACCCTCAGATACGGTGGGCCGTCAAAGGAATGACATGGTGGTGCAGTGGTAGAGTTGCACATTTACAGCGCCAGAGAACTGGGATCACTTTTGACAGCGAGGAGCACTCTTCACTTTGCTTTCTTCACTTCCAGAAAACCTCAAAGTAAACCGTGCAATAACTCCAGGTGTTCCTTCAAGCTCGCATTTTCAAATTAGATGGTTTTATGGGGTTGGAGAGGCATGGAAACAGGCCTTCCGGCCCGTCTTGTCCTTGCCGACCAAGTTGGCACAACAGGCTAGTCACACTTGCTTCATTTGGCTCTAAACCATTCCTATCCTAGGGCGGCACGGTTGCGCAGTGGTAGAGTTGCTTCCTCACAGTGCCAGAGACCCGGGTTCAATCCTGACCACGGGTGCTGTCTGTACGGAGCTTGAACGTTCTCCCTGTGACCATGTGGTTTTTCTCCGGGTGCTCCGGTTTCCTCCCACACTCCAAAGACGTACAGGTTTGTAGGTTGATTGGCTTCGGTAAAAATTATAAATTGTCCCCAGTGTGTAGGATAGCGCTAGTGTGCGGGGATCACCGGTCAGCGTGGATTCGATGGGCCAAAGGGCCTGTTTCCATGTTGTATCTTTAAACTAAACTAAACTAAACTAAAGGTCATAACATTAAATTGAAATGGGCAACGGTTAAGTGACATGTGCAGGGCAAGTCTTTTACACAGAGGGTGGTGGGTGCCTGGAATGGGCTGCCAAGGATGGTGGTGGTGGCAGATATGTTAGATTAAGGGGCTTTTGGATAAGCACATAGTTTTAGTTTTTAGTTTTAAAACATACAGGATGGAAACAGACCCTTCAGCCTATCAAGTCATGGACATTGTGGGCCGAATGGCCTGTTCCTGTGCTGTACATTTCTCTCTGTGGAGAAAGAGAAGGGAGCGCAGAAGCAGTTAATTCACAGACTAGGACTAGATGTGTTTCTTTTTGATCAATATTGCAGGTCTTTCTTTTATTTACGGCCCTCCATCTGCAGAATCACAATTTTCTCCACATAATTCTCCGAGCAGCAGTATTCCTGATGATAATTCCGAATCGATAAAGGACTAGAGGGAAGAACAAAGGACAAAACCACTAATAAGGTGAGGATTAATTTTTAATGGGGTGGATTTCAGCCTCAAAGGTTTCCCCGTTGCCTCAGCCTCGCTGTTTTCAGGTTTTAAACCCGAGGTTCTTTCAGGTACACTGCTATCCTGTCGACCCAAACAAGCGGACCTCTGATCTGACGGACATACTTCATCGTCCACTATCTAGTATAGCGATCGCGGGCCTCGAGCATCAGAGGTATTGGCAGCACAATGAGAAATGGCGGCACTAGGACCATCCTTCCCTCCTCCCCTCTCCAGCCCACCGGCAAGATGAAACACCACTTCAAAGCCACATGGCATGAACAAGTGAAATAGAGTTTTAACATCGAGGAGCACTCCTTGCTTTCTTCACTTCCAGAAAATATCAAAGTAAAATGTGCCAATAACTCCAGATAGACACAAAAAGCTGGAGTAACTCAGCGGGACAGGCAGCATCTCTGGAGAGATGGAATGAGTGACGTTTCGGGTCGAGACCCTTCCAGTCTGAAGAACTCAGGGCAACAAACACATTGTTGAACTACTATCTACCTCTTTGGTGACCCTCAGACTATTCTTGATCTGACTTTACCAGCTTTACCTTGCACTAAACATTATTCCCTTATCATGTATCTTTGCACTGCAAATGGCTCGATTGTAATCATGTATTGTCTCCCTGCTGACTGGTTAGCACGCAACAAAAGCTTTTCACTGTACCTCGGTACACGTGACAATAAACGCGACTAAACATTTGGCTTAGTTAAAATTGAGCACCAACTCGCGGGGGCAGCACGGTGGCGCAGCGGTAGAGCTGCTGCCTTGCGGCGTCGGAGACCTGGGTTACACCCTGCCTACGGGTGCTGTCTGTACGGAGTTTGTACGTTTACCCCGTGACCAGCGTGGGTTTTCTCTGAGATCTTCGGTTTCCCTCCCGCACTCCAACAGTGTGGATATTACCGGTTCTCCATTTCCACACATGGATGATGGTTGTAGGTTTAAGTTTATTGTTGTCATGTGAACTGAGGTACAGTGAAAAGCTTTGCTTTGCATACTATCCTTTCAAATCAGATAACTGTACGTAAATACAGTACAATCAAGCTAAACTCGACTATATTACATGAGCAAGATGATAGGGCAAAGATAGGAACCTGAGGGGCAACTTTTTCACTCAGAAGGTGGTGGGTGTATGCACCAAGATGTCAAAGAAGGTAGCTGAAGCAGGCATTATAACAGCACTTAAAAGATACCTGGACAGGTATATGGATTGGAAGGGTTCAGAGGGACAAATATAGGCAAATCAGTTTAGATAATGTTCATAAATTGTAGGAGCTGAATTAGGCCATTTGGTCCATCAAGTCTACTCCGCCATTTAATCATGGCTGATCTATCTTTTCCTTTCAACCCCATTCTCCTGCCTTTGCCCCATGACCCCTGAAACCCATACTAATCAAGAATGTGGCATTTTAATCAGCAAGGAGGGGTTGGGCTGAAGAGCCTGTTTCCGTGCTGTATGACGTTGAGACTCATGGTAATTCCACCTTGCTGAGATCTTGTCTTCATTTTTACTGCTATTTGCACCTGTTCATTTTATTTTAGACAACCTGCAGTTGGTCTGCAGGTGACATTTACTTCAACACAACTGGTAGCAGGTAAAATAGCTTGCGCATGTTCCCAGCGCTCCGAAACGTTCCCAGACAAGGCACGGCGATATAAGCGAGGGTTAGCTTCATGCATGCAGTGAATGAGATGTAATGTGCCTCGGGCTAACAACCTGCGCTTTTGTTTCTGGGTCACACCAGACACTGTGGGGATTGCAGGCTGTGTATTTCTGTTCCCTCCAACAGCCAGGAAAATACTACGCTGACAGCCTACATTTTTCAACCAACAATGAGAATTGTTTATTACAGGAGCGGCATGTGGGCGTCACGGTGGCGCAGCGGTAGAGTTGTTGCCTTACAGCGCTTGCAGCGCCGGAGACCCGGGTTTGATCCCGTCTACGGGTGCTGTCTGTACGGAGTTTGTACGTTCTCCCCGTGACCTGCGTGGGTTTTCTCCGTGATCTTCGGTTTGCTCCCACACACCAAAGACGTACAGGTTTGCAGGTTAATTGGCTTGGTGTATGTGTAAACTGTCACTAATGTTGGTAGGATCGTGTTAATGTGCAGGGATCGCTGGTCGGCGCGGACTCGGTGGGCCGAAGGGCCTGTTTGCGCGCTGTATCTCTAAACTAATCCAAACTATATTAAAAAAGGAGAGAAATATGACTTCTGGTTGTGCCACCAGGTGGTTCCAAGTGAGAACTAGTGCTTTATTGAAGGTACAGTCGGGAACTTGCAGCCCTTGCTGAATAAAGAGCCGGTATCGGTAAACATGACCTTGAAGTGGTCAGGTTGAAGGCAATACTTAATTTAGTTCAGCAATGTCCCAGGGAAGTAAACCCGCCATCCTCATCCACCTGGCCAACTCTCCATTCCCATCTCACCCCAATATTGTTGACCTGCTCTCTGAAGCAAGAAACTCAATCGAGCCAAACTATTAAATGAATGGAGCATAAAGGCCTTTGGGCCCTCAATTAGCCAGCTTGCTCTCCCTGTGAACAGCCAGTCAGGGAAACAGGCCTAGGCACCGATGCAAACTTAAGGAAGGTCGTAAAAATGTCAACGTGCTCTTTAACTTTCCCTGGTCCTTTTAATAGTTTTCTGACGAAACAAATGTTTGAGAGTGCCAGAGGTATTTTTCTGCAGAATTTCAGATGAAACTTAACTTAGTCACTCCATCCCAAAATTGTACATCACTCAACCGACTTGGATAATCAGGCTTCAAGTCATCGAGTCGTAGAGTCATAGACATAGAGTGATACAGCATGGAAACAGGCCCTTTGGCCCAACATGCCCATACCGGCCAATATGTCCCCTCTACATTACTGCCACCTGCCCGTGTTTGGCCCAAATCCCCCTAAACCTGTCCTGTCCATGTACCTTTAGTCAATTTAGGATAAGTGCAAGATTGTGGCCTGAATGCACATTTTGATGCATTTCTGGTCCCACATAATTAGGGGCAGTAATATTTTGTGACAGTACATGCCAGTATAGTATACGTGCACCTCTACAAAGTTCAAAATTAGACTTTAGAGATACTGCGGGGAAACAGGCCCTTCGGCCCACCTAGTCCGTGCTGACCAGTGATCACCACGTACACCATCCTACACACACTAGGGACAATTTTACAACTAACCAAAACCATTTACCTCTGGAGGCACACACTGTGACACACACATAGAGACTACTCTGTGGGGACTAACTTGAAGGACACACGTGTGGACTCACCTATGGCGACTGACTGATGGGACTCACCTGTGGAATATATGTGGGGGCTCACCTGTAGGCCATTGGTAAAGACTCACCTGTGGCAACTCACCTGTAGAGAAGGCCTTTCAAGAGTCTGTCAGAATCGGCAGGAGAGACCACACCTCCACGGCAGCCAGCAGGCCCTTGCACAACCGTTGCCCCGACGCTCTCAGTTCTTCTGCCTGAACGTGCCCTCCCTCAGCGAGTCCCAACTCCTGTTTAAATTCTGAAGATTTCCCAACACCTCTCGCTCTGTGTAATCATCTACTACCCGCTCATCGATTTAAATTTGCGCAAGGGCTCTGAGAATTCACCACACTGCTTCAGGTGCTCACCTTCGGGGTAAGACAGGCATTTCTGTCAAACATTTGCTGCAAGCAAAACAAGGAAAGGCAGAGGTGTGAAAACACTGGGTTAGTTTCAACCAGATTAACAGCAACACCTTGTGAACACTGCAGGAAGGAACTGCAGATGCTGGTTTAAACCGAAGACAGATTTAAAAAATGCTGGAGTAACTCAGCGGGACAGACTGGAGACTGATACTGAGGTGAACACTGATCAGTGAAGAGATACAGGCTGCAGTTATGGTTGAAACTAAAGATCATGTGTGGGTTTAGTGATAGCAGGAGTGGAGCATAACAGTTTTACCATAACATTTGCAATTCCCCCCACAAGAGTTATTTTTACATATATAGATATTCCTCTTAAAGGTGCCCAACTCTTACCTGGAAAGACTTTGGCTCACAAACACTGAAAGGTCATAACGGTGACAAAAGGAACTGCAGATGATGGAATCTTGAGCGAAACACAAAGTGCTGGAGGAACTTAACAGGTCGGATAGCATCTGTGGAGGGAATGGACTGAAGACATTTCAAGTCAGGACCCTTCATCAGATGGAAGAGGGGAGGGGAGGGAGGTTGAAAGCTGAGAAAGAGAGGTCTGAGTGGGGCAAACCCTGGCAAATGGCACCTCTAGTCTCCCTCTCTCCTGACTCTCAGTCTGAAGAAGGGTCTCGGCCTGAAAGGTCACTATTCCTTTTCAGAGATGCTGCCTGACCCGTAGTTACTCCAGCTTTTTGTGTCTATCCTGGCAAGTGATAGGTGGATATAGGTGAGGGTGGTGGGGGGAGGGGGGTGATTGGCGAATGGGTGGAGTATGTGACAAAGGCTAGAGGTGAAAAGGAGACAAAAGGATGTCAAATAAGGAAAGAAGAGAGGAGTGAAAAGTAAAGCAGGAGGGAGGAATATGGGTGGGGTGGAATAGAAGGGGAAGGGGGGGATAAACGGGAAAAGGGGGATGAGAGATGAATGTATGGATGAGAGATAAGGAGCAGGGTGACTGGGGGAAGGTTGGAGATGTTGGGTGGGGGTGTGGAGGGTATTATTTGAAATTGGAGAATTCAGTGTTTATACCCAAGTCTAAAGAAGGGCCCTGACCAAAAACGTCAACTGTCCTTTTTCTCCAGAGATGCTACCTGACCCGCTGAGTTACTCCAGCACGACGTGTTGTGCATGACGAATTCAATGTTCATACCGTTAGGTTGTAAGCTATTCAAGTGGAATGTGAGGTGCTGTTTCCTATAGTTTGTGTGTAGTAAGACTCTGGCAATGGAGGAGGCCCAGGCCAGAAAGGTCAGTGTGGGAATGGGAAGGGGAGTTAAACATTTAGGAACTGGGTGTCCAATACATGTGACCCAGATTCACCTGGCCTCTAATTTTTCTCCAAAAACTCCTGGTTAAAGTCTGCGATCTTTCTCAACTCCATGCTTATGTTTGATGCAAGTTGGAATAATCATCTTATCCATGTATCTCTTGTGGGAATATCTGTTTGGACAAGACAAGTCAAAGAATATTGGCAAAGCCCAAGACAAATAACAAACCCAAAAGACAGAGTGAATAGACATTTTACATTAGAACTGAAGAGCGACACAAAAAGCTGGAGTAACTCAGCGGGTCAGACAGCATCTCTGGAGAAAAGGAATAGGTTTCGACCCAAAACGTCACCTATTCCTTTTTTCCAGAGATGCTGTCTGATCCGTTGAGTTACTCCAGCTTTTTGTGTCTATCTTTGGTTTAAACCAACATCTGCAGTTCCTTCCTACACAAATTTCTGTAAGATGCCAACTTTCATGATCAAACATAAAAGAATAAAGTACTATTGTGCATCTTGTTTTCACAGATTTAATTGGAGATCTATTCCTGGGCAAACATAGAAACAAAAATAGGTGCAGGAGTAGGCCATTCAGCACCACCATTCAACATGATCATGGCTGACCATCCGAAATCTGTACCCCGTTCCTGCTTTCTCCCCATATTGAATTGAACTTATTTGTCATTCAAAAAAAGAAAATTAGAACAAAATGTCATTACCATACAGTCATAACAATAAAAAGCAAGTAAAACACACAATTACATAAATTTAACACAAACATCCATCACAGTGACGCTCCTCCAGGCACCTCCTCACTGTGATTGAACGTAAAAAAAAGTCTTATCTTCCTTGCTTCTTCTCCCACGGTCAGGCAGTCAAACTGCTGCGTCCAGGCAATCAAGGCTACCGATATTGAACACGTCGTGAGACATTTTTCCTACATCTAACCTGTCCAATCCCTTAATAATTTTACATGTTTCATATATGTTGAGAAGATTACAGAGAGTCGGTATGTCAAGGAGGACTCTCTCTAACTTCTACAGGTGCACAGTAGAGAGCATGCTGACCGGTTGCATCGTGGCTTGGTTCGGCAGCTTGAGCGTCCTGGCGAGGAAAAGACTACAAAAAGTAGTAAACACTGCCCAGTTCATCATCGGCTCCGACCTCCCTTCCATCGAGGGGATTTATCCCAGTCGCTGCCTCAAAAAGGCTGGCAACATCATCAAGGACCCACACCATCCTGGCCACACACTCATCTGCCCGCTACCTTCAGGTAGAAGGTACAGGAGCCTGAGGACTGCAACGACCAGGTTCAGGAATAGCTACTTCCCCACAGCCATCAGGCCATTAAACTCGGCACGGACAAAACTCTGAACATTAATAGCCCATTATCTGTTTATTTGCACTTTATCCGTTTATTTATTCATGCGTGTATATATTTATATGATGGTATATGGACACACTGATCTGTTCTGTATTCATGCCTACTATGTTCTGTTGTGCTGAAGCAAAGCAAGAATTTCATTGTCCTATCAGGAACACATGACAATAACCTCTCTTGACTTGATGTTTCTTATGTTTGTTTCTATATGTTTCTTCAAAATGAAAATCACTAACATGGAACTGGTCAACACCATGAATCTGAATCCTGAACTTAATGTAATCACCTTGGTAATGACAGGAGTTGGAAAAAGCACGTGGAAAATGTTGGGAAAGTTCAGTAGGTCAGTTATCTATTAATGTAAGTCTTGCAGATGTGGTTTTGTCCACTGACGTACAGCAGCATCTCTTTCACAACGCCTTTAAAGGCGAGTCGAATTGGAGTCATTACTCAAATTCTTTTTAAAACCTTTCACAATGGTAATTTTCATGGAATTAGCCGACAAAAACAGCAATCATTAACTTCCTTACTGGGGCTGCTTTCAGACAATGCATTTGGATACGAAAGCAACAAAGGGAGAATGGAGAAACAAGGAAAGAGACAAAGTGCTGGAGTAACTCAGCGGGTCAGGCAGCATCTCTGGAGAACATGGATAGGTGACGTTTCAGGTCGGGACCCTTCTTCAGACTGATTGCAGGGCTGGGAGGGGGGGAAAGTCATTAAACTTATAAGTGTAGAAAGCACATGACAATAAAGTGCCTTGAACTATTGAACCATCTTGAAATTCCAGGAGTACCTCAAGGCCTGAGAAAAAGACACAAAGTGCTGGAGTAACAACAGCACCTCTCGAGGAAATGGATGGGTGACGTTTTGGGTCGGGACTCTTCTTCAGACTGAAAGTAGAGGGGAGGGAACTGGAGGTAAGAAAAGGTTTATATTCGTTATACATTTATATTGAATAGTCAGGATAGGTATGGTGTTATGGGAAAGGCCACCACTAGTTTTGTCAACCATGGATACGAGTTCAAATCCTACCAGGGCATCTGTGGAATATAAATTCAGGTAATTAAATACGATCTGGAATTTAAAGGAGGTAAAAATGAGTTTCAGTATCCACCTTTAAAACCACTGAATTTGTGTCAAAAACCCACATGTGCTTTAGGGAGAGAAATCTTTTATCTTTCCTTGTCTGGTCTATCTGTGTAGACCCATCGATGTGGTTGTCTCAGAGATGGGTTATCCGTGCCCGTGATTCCCATGTCCTGGGAACAAATTTAAAAAAAAAGAAAATTTGCAATTTCCATGGGGCTGTACGGTGGCGCAGCGGTCGAGCTACTGCCGCACAGCGCCAGAGACCCAGGCTCAATTCTGACTACAGGCCCTGTCTGTATGGAGTTTGTGTGTTTTCCCTGTGACCGTGTGGGTTTTCTCCGAGATCTTCGGTTTCCCCCCACACTCCAAAGACGTACAGGGTTTGCAGGTTCATTGGCCTGGTATAAATGTAAATTGTCCCTAGTGTGTGTAGGATAGTGTTAACGTGCGGGCATCGCTGGCCGGCGCGGTCTCCGGGGGCCGAGGGGCCTGTTTCCGCACTGTAACTCTAAACTAAAACTAAACTAATGGAGAATCTAGAAATCTCATCTTTGCCACAGAAGCCCTGATGTCAGTTCCTGGGTATGTGACCTGCTGAACCAAGGTTGGTATAAAGTCTAACCTTCTGAAGTTAATATATAGCAATGTTACAAAATTTTGAGATTTAAAACATAAAGTCTGCAATTTATCCCATCAGATAAAGCATAAAAAGAAGTTTAATTTGACACCTAATTCACTTTCATATCTTCAGTATTAAAGAAGTTATGGCCATTTTCATACTCGGAAATTAGCATCTTGTTCCCTATTGCTTTTCCATTGACTTAACACAAAAGCTGTGATCGAGGACAGTTAAAAGCCCATAACTTTCTTAAAAATTAAGATAACTGAAAGAAATTTTCAGTTATTATAGATTGAAGCATTCTGAAACAAATATGAAACAATCTTACTTAGAAGACATGAAAGTAAAGCATATAATTAGTTAGTTACCTAATTGTAGCTAATTACAAAATTCAATTACTAGATCTAAACATCTATCAATTTCTTAAGAATAGATTAACATTTTTAAATAGCCTAAGTGTCCAAATAACATTCACACAATAATTCACAATATAACATAATTTTTAAATCTCATTTTCATGAATTTACAGGCCAAATGGAAGGAATTGAATGTTTAATACCTGTAAATTAATGGGCATTTAAATCATCTTGTGAGTGAGGATTTCTGGAACGCGATCTTTTAGAACGTTCATTTGCGGTGAATTTAACCCCGTATTGGCATGAAAAATACTGCCGTTAGTTCGGGGAATAAAATCACCGTTTTGCATGAAAAAATGTGAATTAAAGGCTTCTTAAGAAGCACTTTTATACATTTAAAGAAACCACTTTTGTTTACCTGTCCCGTGTGTGAAATCCGTCCCCGTTATCGGCGTTGACGCTTCAGGAGCTGCTTTTAAAATTACTCCAGCGCTGACATTGACGATTTAATAAAAATAAAAAATTCACAAAACGCCCCTATGAACGATTTTTCAGCAAACGCTTGTACTCCAACGAAATATAATTCAGGACAAGGGAGGAGAAACCGCGTTTTAACCCCGCCCCCCCTTAAAGGCGCCAAAATCGCGCACACTGCCAGTGGCAGAATTACAGCGCGACTGAAGGTAAGTTTTGTAACATACCTATAATATATGAACCTCCGGCAGAGGGAACCCAGCGATCACACGGAATTGGTGGATCACCAAGGCAGCAAATTCTTACTCAGGAACATGTCAAGTAACGTTTTTGGAATCATAGAGTCATACTGCATGGAAACAGACCCTTCGGCCCAACTTGCCCAGACTTGCCAACATGTCCCATCTACACTAGTTAAACAGTTGATGTTCATGTGACTGTTCATGGGAGTTTGCTGTGAACAATCTGGCTTGTACATTTCTTATCTCTCCACAGTAGACACAAAATGCTGGAGTAACTCAGCGGGTGAGGCAGCATCTCTGGAGAGAAGGAATGGGCGGAGACCCGACTCAGAGAATAGTCACGTCATCGCCAGGAGGCGACTGGGAAACGGTTTCCCCCTTACCCTACCCCCCTCCCCCACATAGAAAAGCGAAAGAAACCTCCTTAACATACTTTTAACCAAACTAAAAAATAAAAAAAGATGGAAAAAACGGACAGACTGTTGGCAGAGGCAGCCTTCATGCGGCGCCCCTAGTGGGAAGAGGAAGGGGATGGAGAGAGAAAGCAAGGGCTATCTGAAGTTAGAGAAGTCAATGTTCATACCGCTGGGGTGTAAACTACCCTCCACCATGACCTTACTTCAGAATTGCTTTATTGGTGGTAAAGACCTTTGGGATGTCTTAAAAGACAGGGGTTGGGGGGGTGGTGGTGGAATGGGACAGGGTTAGAAAGCTCCATAGAAATAACTTCGTAGGAAGGAACTGCAGATGCTGGTTTACACCAAAGAAGGGTCTCGACCTGAAACGTCGCCCATTCCTTCTATCCAGAGATGCTGCCCGTCCCGCTGAGTCACTCCAGCATTTTGTGTCCATCGGTAGAAATAACTTTATTTACTTTTGTCTTTGCTTTCACCACAGTAGCTCCCGGTGTGAATTTGGGAGACACCAACAAATTCACTCATTTTACTCCATTAATAAAGAAAAAGGGAATGTATGCGGATGTCATTCATTCATTCATAACAATCGAGACTGAGTTGTAATTTAATTGGGAAGAAGATACCGGAGCCTGAAGACTGTGACCACCAGGTTCAAGAACAGCTTCTTCCCAACAACTATCAGGCTTTTCAGCACTGACTCCAATAGTCATTGAGACATGCAAGGGTCAAGAGTTGTCAAGTGTCATGTGTGTTTAATCAGGCTCTCGAACACTCCTCAACACTAACCACAGAGGGGTCAAGGAAAGAGCGTTCATGTCGCGGCCCTGTTTCCACTAATCTCTCCACCACCACGCTCAAGAAGCGCAAGACAGACACCATTGTATGCAGATGCCGAGAAGTGTGTTCAGCTCTGGCTGAACAACTAATCTTGTGTGTGGACTCGACAAGAAGACTAACCACAGCAACTATGATCTTCAATGGACTATATCCTTAGTTGCATGACAGACTTTGTTTCTTGCATTATTATGCTCTAGTTACCTGGTATTACAGTTATCATTGATTGTATTTTTGATTACTATACATTTATCTGTGTGTTATTGTGTCAATGAACTTTTAAGCTGCAGCAAGTAAGAATTTCATTGTTCATTTGCTGGTACATATGACAATTAAACACTCATTACTCTTGACTTAACTCTTGATCTTCGTAGGACTCCATGACTATTATGGCGACCTAATATTACGGTTAGAAATTCATTGCACTGTTGATTATTATATATTTAACTTAGTGTTATTATATTTCTGGGCTTATAAGGCTGCAACAAGTAAATACGTCATTGTTCCATTGACGGTACATATGACAATTAAACACTCTCAACTCTCTTGACTGTAGATCACTGTTCATGAAGGCATAATTAGACAGACTAATTTCAGCACCAATTTATCGAGCTTCAAAGACTATCCAGTGCCCCTATAAAAAGATGGAACTCTAAAATGTTGGGAGCATTGAGTGCTGTTCTGGTAGCCCCATTACAGGAAAGGTGTGGAAGCTTTGGAGAGGGTGGAGAGGAGGTTTAGCACAATGCTGCCTGGATTAGAGGGATTTAGCGACAAGGAGGGATTAGATAGACCTGGATTGTTTTCTCAGGAATGTCGGAGGTTGAGGGGAGATTTGATAGAAGTACATAAAATTATGAGAGGATTAGATAGGGTAGACAGTCCGAACCTTTTCCCCAGGGTGGAAACGCCCACCACTAGAGGGCATAACTATAAGGTTAGAGGGCGAAAGCTGAATGGAGATTTTTGGGGCAAGTTTTATTTACACATAGAGTAGTGAGGGACTGGAATGTATTGCCAGGGGTGGTGGTGGAGGCAGATACGATAGTAGCGTTTAAGAGGCTTTTTAATCAGCACATGGAAGTGCAGGGAATAGAGGGATATGGATCATGTACGGACAGAGGTCAGTTTAACTTGGCATCATGTTCAGCATAAACATTATGGGCCAAAGGGCCCATTCCTATGCTGTATTGTTCTGTTCTGTTGTCATGGGCTCAGCACTAATACTTTCTGTCATGCTCAAGCACCTCATTTTGTTTGGATACGATGGCCTCCATATCTGCTGATCACTTGGCAGCCTTAGATCTAGAATTCAAACAGAAAGCAGTCTTTCTGCTTCACCTGACAAAATAAATGACGCTATTAAATCCCTAAGTAATTAGTTGCATCTATTCTTTAGCACCTAGCATGAAACCAAACCTTTAAACATGCACACAGAATTTCTGTGAGAACAAGAAATATGATAACAATTCTTTCCAAAAATGTTATTTTCATAATTTGTTTAGCAAGAAGTTTCTACAATGAAAACACTATGGAATACAAAATAAATTCCTTATTGGATCCTTAATTTTGTCATCTTAACCCCTGAACAAGTAACCTAAGAGGTTTAATTTTCACTGCTAGTTTATCGCAGTGGAAAATTAACCAAGACACAATCATAAATTTCGTTTCTTACACTATTATGGTTCCCAACTATTATATTTATTAATTTATTGTCTTTTTGATAATTATACATTTCCCTGTGTGTTATTGCGTTTAAGGGCCTGTTACACGGCAGCAAGTAAGAATTTCATTGTCCTGTTGTCGATACATATGACAATTAAACTCTCTTAACTCTTGTGTCCGACACACAAATTACATCCATTGGAAGAAGGGTCTCGACCCGAAACGTCGCCTATTCCTTCGCTCCATAGATGCTGCCTCACCCGCTGAGTTTCTCCAGCAGTTTCGTCTACCGTCATTGGATTCAGTGAGTTTCATTTCACACAAATACGGCAATACTTCAACCGCCCTGCAGAGAGCAGTGCAGCACCATTTTTTCCCTCCGATTTGCAGCAATTGCTTCTCCTGCTTTCCTGCTGGCTTAACTTCTTTACATCATGCATCTCTATTATAATAATTAACACTCAGTTATCTAACATTTGCCAAACTTAATAGATGCCTGTTTATCAAAAGAAAAATGTCATTGGGAGTTAGCCCAGCCTCTCCATTACTGCTTCGATTCATTTTGATGCTGAACATAGAACATTAAACATTGCCTCATATTTAGCTTCGGCAGCTTACAACCCAGCAGTATGATAATTGATATCTCTAACATCAAGTAACCCTTGCTTTCCCTCTCTCACTGTCTCTCCCTCACCTTAGTTCTCCTACTAGATAGACACAAAATGAGAAGGGTCTCGACCCGAAACGTCACCAATTCCTTCTCTCCAGGGATGCTGCCAGTCCCGCTGAGTTACTCCAGCATTTTGTGTTTATCTTCGGTGTAAACCAGCATCTGCAGTTCCTTCCTGCATAGAATAGGCCCTTTGGCCCATAATATTTGTGTCGATCACGATACCAAGTTAAACTAACATCACCTCTGCCTGCACGTGATCGTTCCTCAGAGGTCCACTAGAATTAAGACTTTGTGCTGTTGGCTTCAATATAATTATGAAGATAGACACAAAATGCTGGAGTAACTCAGCGGGTCAGACAGCATCTCTGGAGAAAAGGAATAGGTGACGTTTCGGATCGAGACCCTTCTTTAATATAATTACTATCCTGAATGACATAACAAAAGTTTGTAAATTTTTGTATGATTTAAATAATACCGTTGGCTCAAAACGTATTCTCCATTTCAATAATTAATATGCTCTTTGGATACATTCAAATCAATAAAATGTTTTTATGGCATTTCTCCCATTTCATTCTTAGGCAATTCTAAGATGTGTTTCTTTAGAACATACAACAGTACAGCACAGGAACAAACCCTTCGGCCCACAATGTCTGTCAATACCAACCCTTATCTGCCCGCACAAAGTCCCTGTCCCTCCATTCTCTGCATATCCATGTTTAGTTTAGTTTAGAGATACAGTGCGGAAACAGGCCCTTTGGCCCACCGAGTCCGCGCCGACCAGCGATCCCCACACATGAATGCTATCCTACACACACTAGGGACAATTTTTTTTACATTTAACAAGCCAATTAACCTACAAACCTGTACGTCTTTGGAGTGGGGGAGGAAATCTCGAGAATCTCGGAGAAACCGAAAATCTCGGAGAAAACCCATACGGGTCACGGGGAGAACGTACAAACTCCCGTGCAGACAGCAGCCGTAGTCGGGATCAAACCCGGGTCTCCGGTGCTGCATTCGCTGTAAGGCAGCAACTCTACCGCTGCGCCACCATGACCGCCCAATGACTGTGCTTATCCAAAGGCCTCTTATACACCACTATCATATCTGCCTCCACCACCACCAACCCCAGCAGTGTGTTCCAGGCATCCAACACCCTCTGTATTAAAACACTTGCCTTTAAACTTTGGTCTTCTCATCTTAAAGCTAGCCCTCTAGCATTTGATATTTCCATCCTGGGAAGTAGGTTCTAAGTGTCGACCCTATCATAATTTTATGTACTTCCAACAGGTCTCCCCGCAACCTCTGGCATTCCAGACAAAACAATCCAAGTCAGTCCTACCTCATCCTGTAGCTAATTGCCTCTCATTTCTTGGAGCGTAGAAGAATGAGGGGTGATCTTATAGAGGTGTTCAAAATCATGAGAGGAATAAATCAAGTAGACGTATTTTACCCAGAGTTTGGTGAATCGAGAACCAAAGGATATAGGTTTAAGGTGAGGGGAGAAAGATTTTAATAGGAACCTGAGGTGTAACATTTTTACACAAATGGTGGTGGGTGTATGGAACGAGCAGCCGGAGGAGGTAGTTGAGGCGGGTACTAACGTGACGTTTAAGAAACATCTCTAAACTAAACAAAACAATGCTTGGAAGTGTGCCAAGGAGAGAGATTGGTGACATGGGCAAGGGCATAGCAGGCAAAATGTAACATAACTGCAGTGTGCCACATTTGGTAAGATGATTCTTGTTCAAGAGTCCAGAGTCAAGGGGAGTCTGAAGTCAAGAATCATGACCTCTTATTCCTTATACTCTAAAAAGTGTATAGGATTTGAAATGTACTCTTTAAAATCCAACAGAGTAATTCGGAAGGGAAATGAATTAGAAAATAATCGAAGGTTATGGAAGAAGGTGGGGAATGAGAACTAACCTTCAATATTAATGGTACAGACTCATGCAAACCTTGTGTGTTTATCCTCAAGAGACCACTCTGATATTTGTAGTACATGGCTCAGAGAGAGAATTTAGCTTTTAGTTCGGCAAGCCAGAGTCAAAGGTCAATGCAATTAGGTGGTAAGTGAGTAATTTTTCTGATCTAATTAGATATTTGATTAATTTATTGAAGCACAAATGACACAGTTGTTTGTTACAAAGGGCAGTGAAAATAATTAAAGTTATTCCATAAATATTGACTCCATCAAGCAAGGTTATGAATACCCATAGAATGATGACAGCAGATTTAGGGGCATGGTCATTGATATTCAATGGTTCAGCAGAACATTTACTGCAAAAGGATTGCAGTGTGCAACTGATGTTACAGATTTTACAGATACAGCGTGGAAACAGGCCCTTTGGCCCACCGAGGCCGCACCGCCCAGCGATCACCCGATACACGAGCACTATCATCCTCACGAGGAACAATTTACAATTTACAACTTTACCAAAGCCAATTAAGCTACAAACCAGTATGTCTTTGGAGCGTGAGAGGAAACTGGAGCACCTAGAGAAAAACCATGCGGTTACAGGGAGAATGTCCAAACTCCCGACAGACAGCACCTGTAGTCAAGATTGAACCCGGGTCTCTCGCGCTGTTAGGTAGCAATTCTATTGCTGTGCCACTGAGCCACAACTCCTAAGAGTTTCAGATTAGTTTAGTTTAGAGATACAGGAAGGAAAGAGGGCCTTTGGCCCACCAAGCCCATGCCGACCATCGATCACCCATTTACACTAATTCTATGTTATCCCACTTGTTCATCTACTCCTTACAAACTAGGGGCAATCTACAGAGGCCAATTAACCTACAAACCCGCACATCTTTGGGATGTGAGAGGAAACCGGAGCACTTGGAGGAAATCCATGTGTTCACAGGGAGAACATGCAAACTCCACACAGACAGCAGCTGAGGTCAGGATCCAATCCAGGTCCCTGGTGCCGTGAGGCAGAAGCTCTTCCAGTGTTGTAGATAATATTAGTTCACAGACAATTGCATTAATATAACTGGATATATCAAACGTAAAATATGATGTTTCCAAGGATAATAGCAATTGACCTTGAGACAGTGGAAAGTTTTATTGAATGCCTGCCCTCCTGATACTTCCAGTACCTGCAATTTACCTTTCAAGTTTCCAACACCAGTAATATTTGTATTTCATAAGTAAGAGATAGCACTCAGAAACCATAAGTTCATAAATGATAGGAGCAGAATTAGGCCATTCGGCCTATCAAGTCTACTCCACCATCCAATCATGGCTGATCACAGCTCCCTCCTAACCACATTCTCTTGCCTTCTCCCCATAACCCTATGACATATATTCAAGAATATATGTCCCATAATCAAGAATCTATCTATCTTTGCCTTAAATATATCCACTGACTTTGCCTCCACAGCCTTCTGTGGCAAAGAATTCCACAGATTCACCACCCTCTGACTAAAGAAATTCCTCCTCAACTTTCTAAAAGAACATCCTTTAATTCTGAGATGATGTCCACTAGTCCTCAACTCTCCCACTAGTGGAAACATCCTCTCCATCCACTCTATCCAAGTCTTTCACTATTCTGTATGTTTCAATGAGGTCCCCCTTCATTCTTCTAAACTCCAGTGAATATAGGCCCAGTGCCATCAAACGCTCACCTACTCAATCCTGGGATCATTCTTGTAAACCTCCTCGGGACTTTCTCCAGAGCCAGCACATCATTCACATAGAAAATATAGAAAATAGGTGGAGGAGTAGGCACCCGTCCGTCCAGCCAGCACTGCCATATAATATGATCATGACTGATCATCCAAAATCAGTACCCCGTTCTGGCTTTTTCCCCATATCCTTGATTTATTTAGCCCGTAAGAGCTAAATCTAACTCTCTCTTGAAAACATCCAGTGAATTGGCGTCCACTAGCTTCTGTGGCAGAGAATGCCACAGATTCGCAACCCTCTGCGTGAAAAGGTTTTCCTCATCACAGTCCTAAATGGCCTACCCCTTATTCTTAAACTGTGTGACCCCTAGTTCTGAATTCCCCCAACATCGGGAATTTTTTTTTTGCATCTACCCTGTCCAATCCTCTAAGAATGTTATATGTTCTATGAGATCCCCTCCCACCGGGTGGTGCTCGTAATGGTCACCACGCCAACAGCTTGTCGAGCCCTTTCTCTGTTTTTATTATTTTAAGTATGTCTTAAATGTATGTTTCAATGTTTCTTGGTCAGTTTATGTTGGGGGAGTGGGGGGGGGAATAGGGGGAAACTTTTTTTCAGTCACTTACCTCGACGGAGATGCGATTTTCTCCAGTTTCGCATCTCCCCCCCCCCCCCCCCCCCCCCCTTTGCGGCCTAACAACTTGGATTGGTGTGACCTTTCCTGGAGACTTGCCTGGAGCTTCAAGCCGTGGGCGCGGCATGGACTTACCATCGCGGAGCCAGGGATCCTTTGGCGAGGATCGCCAGAAGAAGAGCTCAGACCGCGGGGCCTGTGGACTTTAACACCGTGAAGCCGCGGTCTCCGGTAAGAAGAGGCCGACTCGGGAGCTCCATTATATGTCTCAATGCCAGAGTTTTGATCTTCCCGACAGGACGGCCTGCACATCGGACCGTAGGCAACGGCAATTGCCGAGGGTTCACCATGGTGAACAAAGAGGAAGATGACTAAACTTTATTGCCTTTCATCACATGAAGAATGTTGATTCCACTGACTTCTTCTTGCGTATGGTATGCACAGCCTAAAGTTGTAGGACAACTTGTTCTATTTGATCTTATTTGATTGTGCACGCCAGGTTGATTGCATTCGTCGAAACAGGGCGGACCACGTGAAGGTTGCAATCTCCCACCCCGATTCCACTGTGATGGATGTTTATGTTAAATTTTATTTTATGTGTGTATTGTGTTCTTTTCACTTAGTATGGCTGTATGGTAACTCAAATTTCACTGTAATTTGATTAAGTAACAATAAAGGCAAACTTGAACTGGAAACAGCCCTTCGGCCGAATTTGCCCACACCGACCAACAAGTCCCAGCTTCCCTATTCCCACCTGCCTGTTTATTCCATATCCCTCCAAACCTGCCCTATCCATGTACCTGTCTATCTGTTTCCTAAACGTTGGGATAGTCCCAGCCTCAACTACCTCCTCTGGCAGCTCGTTCCATACACCCAGCACCCTTTGTGTGAAAAGGTTACCCCTCAGATTCCTATTAAATCTTTTCCCCTTCACCTTAAAGAAGGATTTTAAACGCTTGATTTTCACACGAAGAGATTTGATTTATCATAAAGTGAAAGCATTTAATAACACCCCGAACACTGACAACCCAACAGTTTTCAACACTAGGCGATGTTATTGTGAAGATCTAACCAGACTAATGCATCTCTTGGCTTCTTTGCTCCCTGCAATTACAGTCCAGATTTTCTACACGTTGGATCACGGTCAATACTCTTTCAGCACAACCCTCGACACAACAACACAATCTTTTTGTTCACTAATCCATGTCACAAACCATGCTTTGAGCCAGGATAGCAAGTACAGAGATCTTGTGTTTTCACTGCCTTGAAATTTCAGTTCGAACTTGAACCGTTTGAACATACACCAGAGAATATGGAGGAAATTCACACGCGGTGGAAAATTGGAGATAACTCCAGGGGCAATATGGAAAAAGAACAAACAGCCGGCACCGACGTCTCAAGAAAGGCGGAGCCCACAATGGTGCATTGTTGGCTGTGGAAGAGGTGAGAATGGAGGGATGCAAACAGTGAAACTAGCAGGATGACTAGGGTGGGGGAGGGATGGAGAGAGAGGGAATGTAAGGGTTACAAGAAATTAGAGAAATCAATAAGGCGACATGGTGGTGCAGTGCCAGACACCTGGTTCGATCCTGGCTATGGGTTCTTGTCTGTATGGAGTTTGTCCTCCCCATGACTTTCGTGGGTTTTCTCCAGGATTTCCAGTTTCCTCCCACACTCCAAAGATGTACAGGTTTGTAGGTTAATTGACTTGGTATAATTGTAAATTGTCCCTAGTGTGTGTAGGAATGTTTTTAGTGTGCGGGGATCGCTGGTTGGCACGGACCCAGTGGGATGAAAGGCTTGTTATCTGTATCTCTAAACTAATCGTCATACCGCTGGGTACACTACGAGTCTTGAGAGTTTCCCTTCATTACTCCTAATTTCCTTCTCCCCTGACTCTGTCCAAAGAGCGGTCTCGATCCAAAACGTCATCTATTCCTTTCCTCCAGATGATGCTGCCTGACCAGCTGAGTTACTCCAACACTTTGCGTTTATCTTCGATGTAAACCAGCATCTGCAGTTCCTTCCTCTGCATGGAAAGGCAGGTATTGACTAGTTACCTCACGATATTGGGGCAGACTTCATGTAATTGTCCGACATAAAGTAAGTTAATAAAATAACGATTTAAAATTGTAACGGTGTTTTTTGTGTGCATTGATCATCCTGACACCCACTATGTGAGGGATATATACTAGGGAGAACATTTTTGGAAAGCCGATTAACAGGCGGGTAGTTGTGAGGAAACATCATTTTAGATGACCAACTATCTAAAATATAAATATAGCAAATGTCACATCACAGTCATTTGCTGCAATAAAACGGCTGTGCATAAAATGAATATTATAAATCAAAAAGCATTTACAGGCACTCTTGTTCACTGTTACAAATTAAAACCCAGCGTGATACCCATTAATTTTTCGCAGAAGTGCTGATCCTATAGCCTGCCTTAAATATTCATTGGATTAATAGTTCCTTTATTACTGATGCCATTGGGTGAAGGAAGGGGGGTTGGAACTGGCAGAGTACTGGAATGCACCCTCGGGTTTTAAACATTTAGGTTCTAATATCTTGGCTCCACAAGGCTTCAATGTCTGTGGCTACCCACACTATGCAGGAAGACTGCGACAATTTAATGGAGAGTATCTCTGATATCCCTTTAGTTTAGTTGAGAGAGATATAGCGCGGAACAGGCCCTTCGGCCCACCGGGTCCGCGCCAACCAGCGATCCCCGCACACTAACACTATCCTACGCACACTAGGGACAATTTAACAGTTTTACCAAGCTGAAGGGGCCTGTTTCCACGATGCATCTCTAAACTAAAAGACTGAGGTGTACGCACATCCAGCCAGTAGCAATTAGAACCTGAGGGGTCATATTTTACACAAAGGGTGATGGGTGTATGGAACGGGCTGCTCTCCGAAGGAAGTAGTTGAGGCAGGTACTATTTCAGAGTCTCAACACACACAAGGGCTTGCTTACACATAACAGACTACTTTCAGAATGTCATCGGCATCAGCCAGAGAAACATTTAGGAGTTGCTCCTGCCGATTTCCAGGAGGGCTACCTACTTGGCTGTAATCAGAAATATTACGCTCAATTAATGAACGCCAGCAGATTCTGGAAGAAGTATTGAGCAGACAATGCTTGAAAATAGGCACGTGTACTTGCCTCACAGCGCCAGAGACCTGGGTTCGATCCTGACCTCGAGTGCTACCTGCATGGAGTTTGCACGTTCTCCCTGTGACCTCGTGGGTTTTCTCTGGGTGCGCCGGTTTCCTCTCACTCTCCAAAGACATGCGGGTTTGTAGGCTAATTGGTCTTCTGTAAAACATGTCTTGAGATCCATGTGTCTGCTGTAGATTACTTCACAATGGCACAGCGGTAGAGTTGCTGTCTTACAGCGCTAGGGACCCAGGTTCAATCCTGACCACGGGTGCTGTCTGCACAGAGTTTGTACGTTCTCCCTGTGAGCTGTGTGGGCTTTCTCCGGGTGCTCTGGTTTCCTCCCACATTCCAAAGGCTTGCAGGTTTGTAGGTTGTACACAAAAATGCTGGAGAAACTCAGCGGGTGCAGCAGCATCTATGGAGTGAAGGAAATAGGCAACGTTTCGGGCCGAAACCCTTCTTCAGACTCTTCAGGTTTGTAGGTTAATTGGCCTCTGTAAAACATGTCTTGATGTCAATGCGTCTGCTATAAATTACTTCACTGTTAATCCCTATACCTATGAATCCAGAGCAAGCCTGCTGGAGTAGCCACACAGCTGTACCCCAGTGGTGGGAAGCACTTTCTGTTTTTGGTTGGAGAAACATGATGAGAAGCAGACTTCTTACCGCCACAATGGCCTCAAACACCAACCTGCTGTAAACCTCTCACCTCTTCCAATAATTCACTAACCATGGCAGGCTTCCTGTTAATTATACAAGTACTTTCCCCCGCAACCCCATCCACTGATATAGATGGTGGGAAGTGATTTTCAAGCTAGTCTTTTAGAATCAGGTTTATTACTGTCATGTGTACTGGACTACAGTGTGTTGCATGCCATCCCATCAGATCGGATAATACTATATATAAATATAATCAAGTCAAACTCAAGTGCAACAGGTCGAGCAAAGGGGCAGATACAGAGTGCAGAGTATAGTTCTCAGCATTGTGAGCCAACAGTTCCAGAGACAAAGTCCAATGTCCGCAATGGGGTAAAGCTAATTCGGACACTGCCCAAGCTTATGAAAGGACCGTTCAGAAGATTGATAACAGAGGGTTGTCTGGTGGTGCGCGCTTTCAAGCTTCTGTACCTTTTGAGCGATGGTAGTTGGGAGCAGAGAGAATGGCCAGGATTGGACATGCCTTTGATCTTGTTGGCTGCTTTTCTGCTGTAAGTGAAAATGGAGTCGATGATGGGAATGTGGCGCCACCTGGAGGTTAGGCCGCTTACTGGGCGAACCCTCGGCCCTAGGACTGGCAGGGTCTCGTCACATGGCTTGGGGTGTGCCCTGATATATATGTAGAACTCTGGGAGAACCCTCCCCAGTCGTGTGTGAGCTGTTCGCTGTTTAACACAATAAAGATCACTTTGTTTCACAACACGTGTCTCGCTATAGGAAATCTGATGTGTGTGATGGGCTGGGGTACATCTACAACTCTTGGGCACAGCTGCTTCCAAATGAAACTGCGATACAACCCACCATGCTTGCAATCGTGCATCTGTGGGAGTTTGTAATGCAGAAGTTTATCTGTAGAGATTGGAGTTGTGCCAAGTTTCATCAGTCTCCTGAGTAGAGGCATTGGTGTGCCTTCTTGGCTGTAGCATCAGTGCGGTTGGTCCAAGACAAATCATTGGTACTATTCCCGCCAAGGAACCTGGAGGTTCATATTCATAAGTTCTTGGAGCAGAATTAGGCCGTTTGGCCCATCAAGTCTACACCATTCAATCACGGCTGATTCATGTTTTATAAGGTCATAAGGAACAGGAGTACAATTAGGCCATTCGGCCCTTCAGGTGCATTCCGCCATTCAATCATGGCTGATCTATCCCTCCTAACCCAATTCTCTCGCCTTCCTATAATCCCTAACACCCTTACTCATTAAAATTTTCTGTCAATCTCCGCCTTAAAAATATCCATTGACTTGGCCTCCGCAGCCATCTGTGGCAATGAATTCCACAGATTCACCACCATGGTCTCCACCTTTTGGATTGTGAGGTCAGAGCAATAGGTGGCAATCCTGCAGCAGCTCCTGGTGCAAGAGTGATACTCCATGCCGCGTTTTGCTGCAAGCCAAGAGTCTTCCTGTCAGCTACTTGTGTACATATTCGTAACTCTTGTTCATAGATTGGGGGGAAGGGGGAAGCAATACCAAGGACTTGGCCTTAAGGCATGTTATTCCTTTCATACATTACCATTTCATAATAAGGCAGCTTGAGGTGTGTTGCAGGAATTTAAATGTGACCACTTTTCAGGCAGTTGAAAAATATGTAACAGACCAACATGCGAACACATGTCTTGAACGTGTCTAATGATTGTTGAAGCCAAGCTGCTCATGCCGCCACCACCCTCTCCGTCTCACAGCCCAGAGGCAACAATATTTTGAACAGTTAGAGAGATGTACCATCCAAATTCTTGCATGTGTTTCTTCGCTAATTGCAGTGCTGTCACCGCTCACCTCGTTCAGGCAAGAAAGGCTTGCTGTTCCCCTCCTCTCGACTAGAGTGCAATTATCAGCAGAAGAAATGATGCAAGCTTGCACTTGTAGTGTCGGGAATGTTCATGATGCAGGCTCGGAGGCCTCCGAGACTCCAGTACATATCCAGGCTGGTTAGCAGATCAAGCCTGTGTCCCTGGCAAAACATAAAGCGCTGGAAGAACTCGGCGGGTCAGGCAGCATCTGTGGAGGGAATGGATAGACAATGTTTCATCGGCTGGGCCCACCTTCAGATTGATTGGAGTATGGGGGGTGGGGGGTGGGGAGAGTTTTGGAAAAGATAGGCGGGGGGGGGGGGGGGGGGGGGGGGTGGCACCCGCAGGAAACCCGCGCGGACACAAGGAGAACGAGAACTAATGAGATTTAATGCCTCACAGTGCCAGGGACCCAGGTTCAATCTGCACTCTGAGTGGAGTTCACACGTTCTTCCTGCGACTGCGTGGGTTTCCTCCGGGTTCTCCGGTTTCCTCCCACATCCCAAAGACGTGCGGGTTTGTGGGTTAATTGCCCTCTGTAAATTGTGTAGGGAGTGGATGAGAAAGTGGGATAACATAGAACTGGAGTGGACTCGAACAAAACTGATGCCCGTCTGACATGAGCACGATCTACATCAGGGGGTGTGGACACAGTGGGACATTGTAGTCACTGAGTTTCACTCCTGTATTGACGTTTAATGACATGACACGGAAATAAACAGGACATGATTTAATTGCTCACTGCATGACTTAAACAGCAACTCTTTTCAAACGACCATGGTAAATGTTCCCTTCCCAAGCCTCATGAGTTTACTTTGCACGCAGTCCTACACGAACTGGTAAATCACTGAACCATCAAGAAAATGTTTAATTTGAGCTCTGGAGACAGAGCTGGCTTTAAGCCAGCGCCAGAGCAACAATAAAACTCTGTAAGCAGACCGCAAGTCAGCTGCTCTCCAGCGACGTTATAGATCACATATAGCAATGATCAGTTTGAAGCAGGGTCTCGACCCGAAATGTCACCCATTTCCTTCTCTCCAGAGATGCTGCCTGTCCCGCTGAGTTACTCCAGCATTTTATGTCCTTCACAATCTCTGTGCTCTGTGGAAACCAACTATGATTTTTTTTAAATCGGTTCGTTTTCATTTTCATAACACCTCCACCCACCCTGCCTCTTGCAAAGACGCCATCCCCTGCTCTCAATTTGCCCGTCCCTGCCACATCTGCTCCCAAGGAGAGGCTTTTCATTCTTGGACATCCGAGATGTCCTCATGCTTTAGTAAATGTGGTTTCTCCTCCCCTGCTGTCATAGACGAATCTCCGTCTCCTCTTTGTCCCGTAGTTCTGCTCTCACTCCTCCCCCCAGATGGAACTAGAATACACATCCCCTGGTCCTCACCCCACCAGCCTCCGCATCCAACACATCATTGTGTGGCGTGGGAGTGGCGGCGCCTACGGCAGCGGCTCAACTACAGTCGTCCGTCTTTTAAAAATTTTTTTGTCTTGTTAAATGTATGTCTTGAGTTTAGTTTTTATTATTTTTTAGCTGTGTATATGTGGGGGGTGGAGGGGGGGATGTTGGGGAAACCGTTAATCTCTTCCCTGTACGGGGACCCGACTTTTTCCCTGTCGGATCTCCGATGTCGTTGGGCCTAACATTGTGGAGCCGGCGGCGGCCTCCGGGCGGGACCAACCTGAGGGCTCCAGTCGCGGAGCCTGGGACCTGACATCACGGAGCTGGCCGGCTTCGGAGCGGGGAGAGCTGTGGTGGCGCTCGGCTGCGACCCGACTTTGGAGTTTCGGAAGCTCCGGCTGCGGGCCTGGTGGGGAGGAACATCGGGAGCTCCAGGTCCCGGGTGGGAGACGGCTTTTCGGAGATCCCACAACGGCAACTTCTCCCGTTGGAATCGCGAGGTTTGGAGGACACGGAGCGAGGCCTAACATCGCCCGGCGCGGGTTGGCGGCCACGGTACTTACCATCGTCCGCCGGGGGCTCTAACATCGGAGCCCCAGTTCGCCTAGACGCTGCAGTTGGACTGCGGGTTGGACTGCTTGAACCGCGGGGTTTGAAGGACACGGAGCCGGGGCCTGGCATCGCCCGGCGTGGCTAAATGGCCACAGGACTTACCATCGTCCGCCGGGGGCTTTAACACTGGAGCCCCAGTTCGCCTAGACGCTGCAGTTGGACTGCTGGACCGCGGGTGAAGAATAAAGGGAAGAGATAAGACTTTGCCTTCCATCACAGTGAGGAGGTGTTGGAGACTCACTGTGATGGATGTTTATGTAAATTGTGTTAAGTGTGGGTCTTGGGGTTTTTTGTAATGTAAAAAACCCTGTAATAATGATATTTTGTTCAAGCCTAGGTTTGAATGACAATAAATAGCATTCTATTCTATTCTATTCTATCATTCTCCGACGTTTCCGCCACCTTCAACGTGATCCCACCACCGGTCAGATCTTCCCATCCGCACCCCTTTCCACCTTCCGCAGAGACCGCTCCCACTGCAACTCCTTGGTTCACTCTTCCCTCCCTACCCAAACCACCCCTCCCCAGGTACTTTCCCCTGCAACCGCAGGACATGCAACACCTGTCCCTATGCCCCTCCCTCACATCCATCCAGGGACCCCAGCTGTCCTTCCAGGTGAGACTGAGGTTTGCGTGCACCTCCTCTAACCTCATCGTCGATACCAAGCGTAGACTTGGCAACCACTTCACCAAACACTCGCGCTCGGTCTGCCAACACCTACTGGATCTCCTGGTTGCTAACCATTTTAGCTCCTCTTCCCATTCTCATACTGACATTTCTGTCCTGGGCCTCCTCCATTATCAAAGTGAGGACATACTCAAACTGGAGGAACATCATCTCATATTCCACTTGAGTAGCTTATAACTCAACAGTATGAACATTGAATTCTCCAGTTTCAGATAACTACCCATACCTCCCTCCTCCCCCGTACTTCTTCCCACCACCTTTCTTACCCCTCCCGACCTCTCTCCCTGAGAGGGGGAAATTTAACAGGAAATTCAGGGGCAATTTTTTCCACTCAGAGGGTAGTCCACATCTAGGATGGTAGATTCAAACTATAGGATCTATACAATAGAAGGAAACTATAGAAGCAGAAGCAATTGTGGCTTTTGAAATGTTTGGGCAGGTGTAGGATATGAAGGGTTTAGAGGCCTAGGGCCAAATGCAGGCAAATGTGACCAACTCAGTTTGCAGACTTGGACAAGATGGGCCGAGGGGCCAGTTCCGTGCTGTATAGTTCTCAAACCACCTCTGGAGCACCTGCACTGCATCCACCTATTGCTTGCCAGGATTTGTTCTGCCCCTCCTCTCTTCCAGTTTTCTCCTCCCGACACTATCAGTCTAAAGAAGGGTTCCGACCCGACACTTATCCATGTCATCCATGTTCTCCAGAGAAGCTGAAGAGAGACACAAAATGCTGGAGTAATAATGGAGTCCCTGACTCTCAGTCGGAAGAAGGGTCTCGACCTGAAAAGTCACCTGTTCCTTTTCTCCGGAGATGCTGCCTGACCCGTTGAGTTACTCCAGCTCTCTGTGCCTTTCTCAGTACTAAAACAGATGAGGCGACTCTGAATGATTTTTTTTTTTTAAACAGCGCATAGAGAGGGGAGATTTGCCTCACACCCACACTCTAACCATAAAGAAGCAACATGCTAATACAGCAAGAGAGAAAGAGCAAGAAAAATATTTCTATTGTACCATTCATGACTTCAAAATTCCAAAAGAACGTCAAAGTCAATGAAGCTATTTCTAAAGACCATTCTTCTTTGTTATGGAGGCAAAATGTATCTTTTGCTTGACGAACAATGGGCGGCGCAGCGGTAGAGTTGCTGCCTTACAGCGTCAGAGACCCGGGTTCCATCCCGACTACGGGTGCTGTCTGTGCGGAGTTTGTACGTTCTCCCTGTAACCTGCGTGGGTTTTCTCCGAGATCTTCGGTTTCCTCCCACACTCCAAAGACGTGCAGGTTTGTAGGCTTGGTATAAATGTAAATTGTCCCTAGTGCGTGTAGGATAATGTTAATGTGCAGGGATCGCTGGTCGGTGCAGACTCGGTGGGCCGAAGGGCCTGTTTCCACGCTGTTTATCACTAAACTAAACAACACAATCCCATAAGCAGCTATGATAAATGCCCTTGTAATCTGTGTATTGGTGGGTTTGGTTGTGAGATAAATACGAGCTCGAGTACCATGACAACAGTCTTGTTCTGGGGATTTTTTGTGTCAAGTTGAATCAATAAAGGAGGCCTGTGACTAGGGTTGCCAACTGTCCCGTGTTAGCCGGGACATCCCGTATATTTCGCTAAATTGGTTTGTCCCACACAGGACCGCCCTTGTCCCGTATTTAACTGCTACTAGCAGCTTCTCCTCAACTTTCGGTAGGGTTACGTTCCGATAAACCCCTTTGTAAATCGAAAATATCGTAAGTCGAAAATACATTTAATACACCGAACCTGCCATCACCAGAATGTTCAGGGTTGGACCGACAGGCGCTTGTGGGTTTTCATTCTCCGGGTTAGTTCCCCCCCCCCACTTCTCCCTCTCTCTCCTCTTCAGTCCTCTGCCTCTGGGAGTGTTTTTAATTTCCACGTTTTAATTATGAAATCTCTTTGGCGTCTCTGAACGTACGTTCAGTCTAAAGAAGGGTCTCGATTCCATTCCTTCTCTCCAGAGATGCTGCCTGTCCCGCTGAGTTACTGAGTTACTCCAGCCTTTCGTGTCTATCATTGTGTGCAAACGTTGCTTGTCCAAGGCCAACAGCATTATAAAAGACCCCACACGTCTCCATCATGGACTGTTCACTCTGCTGCCCTCGGGCAAAAGGTATCGCAGTATAAGGAGCAGAACGGCCAGGTTTTGCAACAGCTTCTTCCCCCGAGCCATCAGACTCTTGAATTCCATCTAATGTGCCGCTACTAGTATCTATTTTATCCTTTTATCTATTTTATCCTTTTGTTATTTTATGTTGCACGGTGAGACAGATGCAATGAAATTTCGTTCAGACTTGCATTTATTGGTGTATTTTTGAATGACAATAAAGTCTTTGATTGATTAAACCAGCATCTGCAGTTCCTTCCGATACAGTTAAGGAATAAGTTCTGTAGTTTTGGTTGAAAACAAAAAGGCAAAAACTGAGTGTACAGCCCTGATTCTGCTTTTGAGGACTTTACTGTGGACTCATTTTGGGG
>CM075989.1:19822470-19889411 GCA_038087875.1 Malacoraja senta
GTGGGAAGTGATTTTCAAGCTAGTCTTTTAGAATCAGGTTTATTACTGTCATGTGTACTGGACTACAGTGTGTTGCATGCCATCCCATCAGATCGGATAATACTATATATAAATATAATCAAGTCAAACTCAAGTGCAACAGGTCGAGCAAAGGGGCAGATACAGAGTGCAGAGTATAGTTCTCAGCATTGTGAGCCAACAGTTCCAGAGACAAAGTCCAATGTCCGCAATGGGGTAAAGCTAATTCGGACACTGCCCAAGCTTATGAAAGGACCGTTCAGAAGATTGATAACAGAGGGGGGTCTGGTGGTGCGCGCTTTCAAGCTTCTGTACCTTTTGAGCGATGGTAGTTGGGAGCAGAGAGAATGGCCGGGATTGGACATGCCTTTGATCTTGTTGGCTGCTTTTCTGCTGTAAGTGAAAATGGAGTCGATGATGGGAATGTGGCGCCACCTGGAGGTTAGGCCGCTTACTGGGCGAACCCTCGGCCCTAGGACTGGCAGGGTCTCGTCACATGGCTTGGGGTGTGCCCTGATATATATGTAGAACTCTGGGAGAACCCTCCCCAGTCGTGTGTGAGCTGTTCGCTGTTTAACACAATAAAGATCACTTTGTTTCACAACACGTGTCTCGCTATAGGAAATCTGATGTGTGTGATGGGCTGGGGTACATCTACAACTCTTGGGCACAGCTGCTTCCAAATGAAACTGCGATACAACCCACCATGCTTGCAATCGTGCATCTGTGGGAGTTTGTAATGCAGAAGTTTATCTGTAGAGATTGGAGTTGTGCCAAGTTTCATCAGTCTCCTGAGTAGAGGCATTGGTGTGCCTTCTTGGCTGTAGCATCAGTGCGGTTGGTCCAAGACAAATCATTGGTACTATTCCCGCCAAGGAACCTGGAGGTTCATGTTCATAAGTTCTTGGAGCAGAATTAGGCCGTTTGGCCCATCAAGTCTACACCATTCAATCACGGCTGATTCATGTTTTATAAGGTCATAAGGAACAGGAGTACAATTAGGCCATTCGGCCCTTCAGGTGCATTCCGCCATTCAATCATGGCTGATCTATCCCTCCTAACCCAATTCTCTCGCCTTCCTATAATCCCTAACACCCTTACTCATTAAAATTTTCTGTCAATCTCCGCCTTAAAAATATCCATTGACTTGGCCTCCGCAGCCATCTGTGGCAATGAATTCCACAGATTCACCACCATGGTCTCCACCTTTTGGATTGTGAGGTCAGAGCAATGGGTGGCAATCCTGCAGCAGCTCCTGGTGCGAGAGTGATACTCCATGCCGCGTTTTGCTGCAAGCCAAGAGTCTTCCTGTCAGCTACTTGTGTACATATTCGTAACTCTTGTTCATAGATTGGGGGGGAAGGGGGAAGCAATACCAAGGACTTGGCCTTAAGGCATGTTATTCCTTTCATACATTACCATTTCATAATAAGGCAGCTTGAGGTGTGTTGCAGGAATTTAAATGTGACCACTTTTCAGGCAGTTGAAAAATATGTAACAGACCAACATGCGAACACATGTCTTGAACGTGTCTAATGATTGTTGAAGCCAAGCTGCTCATGCCGCCACCACCCTCTCCGTCTCACAGCCCAGAGGCAACAATATTTTGAACAGTTAGAGAGATGTACCATCCAAATTCTTGCATGTGTTTCTTCGCTAATTGCAGTGCTGTCACCGCTCACCTCGTTCAGGCAAGAAAGGCTTGCTGTTCCCCTCCTCTCGACTAGAGTGCAATTATCAGCAGAAGAAATGATGCAAGCTTGCACTTGTAGTGTCGGGAATGTTCATGATGCAGGCTCGGAGGCCTCCGAGACTCCAGTACATATCCAGGCTGGTTAGCAGATCAAGCCTGTGTCCCTGGCAAAACATAAAGCGCTGGAAGAACTCGGCGGGTCAGGCAGCATCTGTGGAGGGAATGGATAGACAATGTTTCATCGGCTGGGGCCCACCTTCAGATTGATTGGAGTATGGGGGGTGGGGGGTGGGGAGAGTTTTGGAAAAGATAGGCGGGGGGGGGGGGGGGGGGTGGCACCCGCAGGAAACCCGCGCGGACACAAGGAGAACGAGAACTAATGAGATTTAATGCCTCACAGTGCCAGGGACCCAGGTTCAATCTGCACTCTGAGTGGAGTTCACACGTTCTTCCTGCGACTGCGTGGGTTTCCTCCGGGTTCTCCGGTTTCCTCCCACATCCCAAAGACGTGCGGGTTTGTGGGTTAATTGCCCTCTGTAAATTGTGTAGGGAGTGGATGAGAAAGTGGGATAACATAGAACTGGAGTGGACTCGAACAAAACTGATGCCCGTCTGACATGAGCACGATCTACATCAGGGGGTGTGGACACAGTGGGACATTGTAGTCACTGAGTTTCACTCCTGTATTGACGTTTAATGACATGACACGGAAATAAACAGGACATGATTTAATTGCTCACTGCATGACTTAAACAGCAACTCTTTTCAAACGACCATGGTAAATGTTCCCTTCCCAAGCCTCATGAGTTTACTTTGCACGCAGTCCTACACGAACTGGTAAATCACTGAACCATCAAGAAAATGTTTAATTTGAGCTCTGGAGACAGAGCTGGCTTTAAGCCAGCGCCAGAGCAACAATAAAACTCTGTAAGCAGACCGCAAGTCAGCTGCTCTCCAGCGACGTTATAGATCACATATAGCAATGATCAGTTTGAAGCAGGGTCTCGACCCGAAATGTCACCCATTTCCTTCTCTCCAGAGATGCTGCCTGTCCCGCTGAGTTACTCCAGCATTTTATGTCCTTCACAATCTCTGTGCTCTGTGGAAACCAACTATGATTTTTTTTAAATCGGTTTCGTTTTCATTTTCATAACACCTCCACCCACCCTGCCTCTTGCAAAGACGCCATCCCCTGCTCTCAATTTGCCCGTCCCTGCCACATCTGCTCCCAAGGAGAGGCTTTTCATTCTTGGACATCCGAGATGTCCTCATGCTTTAGTAAATGTGGTTTCTCCTCCCCTGCTGTCATAGACGAATCTCCGTCTCCTCTTTGTCCCGTAGTTCTGCTCTCACTCCTCCCCCCAGATGGAACTAGAATACACATCCCCTGGTCCTCACCCCACCAGCCTCCGCATCCAACACATCATTGTGTGGCGTGGGAGTGGCGGCGCCTAACGGCAGCGGCTCAACTACAGTCGTCCGTCTTTTAAAAATTTTTTTGTCTTGTTAAATGTATGTCTTGAGTTTAGTTTTTATTATTTTTTAGCTGTGTATATGTGGGGGGTGGAGGGGGGGATGTTGGGGAAACCGTTAATCTCTTCCCTGTACGGGGACACGACTTTTTCCCTGTCGGATCTCCGATGTCGTTGGGCCTAACATTGTGGAGCCGGCGGCGGCCTCCGGGCGGGACCAACCTGAGGGCTCCAGTCGCGGAGCCTGGGACCTGACATCACGGAGCTGGCCGGCTTCGGAGCGGGGAGAGCTGTGGTGGCGCTCGGCTGCGACCCGACTTTGGAGTTTCGGAAGCTCCGGCTGCGGGCCCGGTGGGGAGGAACATCGGGAGCTCCAGGTCCCGGGTGGGAGACGGCTTTTCGGAGATCCCACAACGGCAACTTCTCCCGTTGGAATCGCGAGGTTTGGAGGACACGGAGCGAGGCCTAACATCGCCCGGCGCGGGTTGGCGGCCACGGTACTTACCATCGTCCACCGGGGGCTCTAACATCGGAGCCCCAGTTCGCCTAGACGCTGCAGTTGGACTGCGGGTTGGACTGCTTGAACCGCGGGGTTTGAAGGACACGGAGCCGGGGCCTGGCATCGCCCGGCGTGGCTAAATGGCCACATGACTTACCATCGTCCGCCGGGGGCTTTAACACTGGAGCCCCAGTTCGCCTAGACGCTGCAGTTGGACTGCTGGACCACGGGTGAAGAATAAAGGGAAGAGATAAGACTTTGCCTTCCATCACAGTGAGGAGGTGTTGGAGACTCACTGTGATGGATGTTTATGTAAATTGTGTTAAGTGTGGGTCTTGGGGTTTTTTGTAATGTAAAAAACCCTGTAATAATGATATTTTGTTCAAGCCTAGGTTTGAATGACAATAAATAGCATTCTATTCTATTCTATTCTATCATTCTCCGACGTTTCCGCCACCTTCAACGTGATCCCACCACCGGTCAGATCTTCCCATCCGCACCCCTTTCCACCTTCCGCAGAGACCGCTCCCACTGCAACTCCTTGGTTCACTCTTCCCTCCCTACCCAAACCACCCCCTCCCCAGGTACTTTCCCCTGCAACCGCAGGACATGCAACACCTGTCCCTATGCCCCTCCCTCACATCCATCCAGGGACCCCAGCTGTCCTTCCAGGTGAGACTGAGGTTTGCGTGCACCTCCTCTAACCTCATCGTCGATACCAAGCGTAGACTTGGCAACCACTTCACCAAACACTCGCGCTCGGTCTGCCAACACCTACTGGATCTCCTGGTTGCTAACCATTTTAGCTCCTCTTCCCATTCTCATACTGACATTTCTGTCCTGGGCCTCCTCCATTATCAAAGTGAGGACATACTCAAACTGGAGGAACATCATCTCATATTCCACTTGAGTAGCTTATAACTCAACAGTATGAACATTGAATTCTCCAGTTTCAGATAACTACCCATACCTCCCTCCTCCCCCGTACTTCTTCCCACCACCTTTCTTACCCCTCCCGACCTCTCTCCCCTGAGAGGGCGAAATTTAAGAGGAAATTCAGGGGCAATTTTTTCCACTCAGAGGGTAGTCCACATCTAGGATGGTAGATTCAAACTATAGGATTTTTTTAAATTTTTTTTTATTTTTTTTATTATTTTTATTAGAAGTACGGTAAATTACAGTAATACACAACACTTATATCTTAATACATTTTTTATACCGCTTCATTTTTTTGAGCTTTAAGAGAAAGATAGAAGTAAGAAAAGTAAAGAAAGTGTGCAAGAGTCGTGAGGTGCAAGAGAGTGTTGTGAAAAGAAAGCCCCTTAGAAAAGAAGTTAGAGAAGGAAGTAAAGTAAGAAAGTAGATCCTAGAAAAGAAAGAAAAAGAAAGTAGGAACAATCGCAGAAAGGGAACCACCGACCAAGTCTGTTTTTATTGTTTTACCTCCCATTACCAGGTCCTGATACCATTTCTTTATTTATTTTTTAAATTACTATTGCACCTCATGCTTGTAATAGGTCCAAAAACGTAGACCACGTCTTTTGGAATTGGTCTGCTTTCCCTGCTAAGAGGAATCTCATCTCTTCCAGATGTAATGTTTCCAACATATTTGATGTCCACATTTTTATTGTTGGTGTGGGCGCATTTTTCCAGAATTTAAGTATGAGCCTTTTTCCCATTATTAGCCCGTAATTGAATAAGTTCTTCTGATACACGTTTAATTCAGGGATACCTTCCGATATTCCAAAAATGATCCATTCTGGTTTTGGTACCAGTTTTATTTTAATTAATTTTGAGAAAATATCAAATATTTCATACCAAAAATTTTGGATTTTTGTACAAAAAACAAAAGAATGCGCTATGGTAGCTTCTTGACATAGACATTTATCACAGATTGGTGAAACATTAGGAAAGATTTTATTTAATTTAGTTTTTGAATAATATAGTCTATGTAATGTTTTGAATTGGATGAGCGTATGTCGTACGTTGATCGAACATTTATGCACCTGTAGTAAGTGGTTATCCCAGCTCTCTTTTGAAATTTTTATAGCTAATTCTTGTTCCCAGTCTCTTCTAATTCCTTCTGTTGTGGGTATTTCTATGTTTAAAATGATATTATATAAGTACGATATTAGATTAGCTGATTCCGCCTTTGTCTTCATTGCTTCATCTAGTAAGTCGGAAGGCATATTATGATAGTCTTTTGTGTATTTTTTCAGGTAATCACGAATTTGTAGATATTTAAAATATTGATTATTTTTCAGATTATATTTCAGTTGTAGTTGTTGAAATGATAGTAATTTTCCCAATTCATACAGATCTTCGAGCGTTTTGATTCCCATTCTTTCCCATTGTATAAATGATTTGTCTATGGTTGAAGGTTTAAACGATGGGTTATTAACTATTGGTATTGAGAGAGATAGGTTTCTTAATTTTAGATTCTGTTTTATTTGTTTCCATGTTCTAATTGTGCTATTTATAATTGGGTTTTTATTATAATTTTTATTATTCAAATTTATTGGAGAGAGAATAATCGCTCCTATATTACTCGGGGAACAGTCCCCTTTTCCCATTATAATCCAGTCCACCTGCTGGGCAGAATTGTCCAGCAGGTGAATCATATTTTTAATATTTACTGCCCATTTATAATACATAAAGTTAGGGAGCGCGAGACCCCCCAACTCTTTTCGTTTATTACGGTGTGCTCTTTGTATTCTATGGGATTTATAATCCCATATAAAATTTGTAATGTCTGAGTCCAATTTTTTGAAAAACTTTTTTGGGAGATATATAGGTATTGATTGAAATAGGTATAGGATTTGTGGTAAGAAAATCATTTTTATAGCATTTATTCTGCCTATTAAGGACATCGGAAGTGTTTTCCAGAATTTAATCATATTATTTAGTTTCTTAAGTAAGGGATTATAATTGGCTTTAAACATATCCTGGTAATTTCTAGTAATTTCAATTCCCAAATATTTGAATTTTTCTGTAGCTATTTTAAAGGGGAATTTCCTGAGGTGTGTTGAGTCTTTTGGTTTTATCGACATAATTTCACTTTTGTTCCAGTTTATTCTATATCCTAAAAAGGATCCAAAGTCCTCAATTAAATTTAATATATTTGGTATACTAATTTGTGGTTTTGTGATGTACAATAGTACGTCATCGGCATATAAGGATATTTTGTTATTTGAATATTTTGTATTATAACCGTAAATATCCATGTGTGTTCTTATTTTTTCAGCAAGGGGTTCAATTACTAAAGCAAATAACAGCGGTGATAATGAACATCCTTGTCTATTGCCCCTTGATAGTTCAAATTTCGAGGATAATATATTATTAGTTAGTATTCTAGCCGTAGGTTTGTTATATAATAGTTTTATCCATGCAATGAAGTTCTCTCCCAATTGGAATTTTTGCAATACTTTAATCATATAGTCCCATTCTACTTGATCAAATGCTTTTTCTGCGTCCAATGAGATGATAGATAGCTCTTGGTCCTGAGATTTATGCGAGTGCATTATGTTAAGCAAACGTCTCAAATTATTAAATGAATGTCTCTTAGGTATAAATCCTGTTTGATCCTCATTTATTAGTCTACTAACATACCTGCTTAGTCTACTGGCTAAGGTTTTCGCTAGATCTCCTGGTTGCTAACCATTTTAGCTCCTCTTCCCATTCTCATACTGACATTTCTGTCCTGGGCCTCCTCCATTATCAAAGTGAGGACATACTCAAACTGGAGGAACATCATCTCATATTCCACTTGAGTAGCTTATAACTCAACAGTATGAACATTGAATTCTCCAGTTTCAGATAACTACCCATACCTCCCTCCTCCCCCGTACTTCTTCCCACCACCTTTCTTACCCCTCCCGACCTCTCTCCCCTGAGAGGGGGAAATTTAACAGGAAATTCAGGGGCAATTTTTTCCACTCAGAGGGTAGTCCACATCTAGGATGGTAGATTCAAACTATAGGATCTATACAATAGAAGGAAACTATAGAAGCAGAAGCAATTGTGGCTTTTGAAATGTTTGGGCAGGTGTAGGATATGAAGGGTTTAGAGGCCTAGGGGCCAAATGCAGGCAAATGTGACCAACTCAGTTTGCAGACTTGGACAAGATGGGCCGAGGGGCCAGTTCCGTGCTGTATAGTTCTCAAACCACCTCTGGAGCACCTGCACTGCATCCACCTATTGCTTGCCAGGATTTGTTCTGCCCCTCCTCTCTTCCAGTTTTCTCCTCCCGACACTATCAGTCTAAAGAAGGGTTCCGACCCGACACTTATCCATGTCATCCATGTTCTCCAGAGAAGCTGAAGAGAGACACAAAATGCTGGAGTAATAATGGAGTCCCTGACTCTCAGTCGGAAGAAGGGTCTCGACCTGAAAAGTCACCTGTTCCTTTTCTCCAGAGATGCTGCCTGACCCGTTGAGTTACTCCAGCTCTCTGTGCCTTTCTCAGTACTAAAACAGATGAGGCGACTCTGAATGATTTTTTTTTTTTAAACAGCGCATAGAGAGGGGAGATTTGCCTCACACCCACACTCTAACCATAAAGAAGCAACATGCTAATACAGCAAGAGAGAAAGAGCAAGAAAAATATTTCTATTGTACCATTCATGACTTCAAAATTCCAAAAGAACGTCAAAGTCAATGAAGCTATTTCTAAAGACCATTCTTCTTTGTTATGGAGGCAAAATGTAATCTTTTGCTTGACGAACAATGGGCGGCGCAGCGGTAGAGTTGCTGCCTTACAGCGTCAGAGACCCGGGTTCCATCCCGACTACGGGTGCTGTCTGTGCGGAGTTTGTACGTTCTCCCTGTAACCTGCGTGGGTTTTCTCCGAGATCTTCGGTTTCCTCCCACACTCCAAAGACGTGCAGGTTTGTAGGCTTGGTATAAATGTAAATTGTCCCTAGTGCGTGTAGGATAATGTTAATGTGCAGGGATCGCTGGTCGGTGCAGACTCGGTGGGCCGAAGGGCCTGTTTCCACGCTGTTTATCACTAAACTAAACGACACAATCCCATAAGCAGCTATGATAAATGCCCTTGTAATCTGTGTATTGGTGGGTTTGGTTGTGAGATAAATACGAGCTCGAGTACCATGACAACAGTCTTGTTCTGGGGATTTTTTGTGTCAAGTTGAATCAATAAAGGAGGCCTGTGACTAGGGTTGCCAACTGTCCCGTGTTAGCCGGGACATCCCGTATATTTCGCTAAATTGGTTTGTCCCACACAGGACCGCCCTTGTCCCGTATTTAACTGCTACTAGCAGCTTCTCCTCAACTTTCGGTAGGGTTACGTTCCGATAAACCCCTTTGTAAATCGAAAATATCGTAAGTCGAAAATACATTTAATACACCGAACCTGCCATCACCAGAATGTTCAGGGTTGGACCGACAGGCGCTTGTGGGTTTTCATTCTCCGGGTTAGTTCCCCCCCCCCCACTTCTCCCTCTCTCTCCTCTTCAGTCCTCTGCCTCTGGGAGTGTTTTTAATTTCCACGTTTTAATTATGAAATCTCTTTGGCGTCTCTGAACGTACGTTCAGTCTAAAGAAGGGTCTCGATTCCATTCCTTCTCTCCAGAGATGCTGCCTGTCCCGCTGAGTTACTGAGTTACTCCAGCTTTTCGTGTCTATCATTGTGTGCAAACGTTGCTTGTCCAAGGCCAACAGCATTATAAAAGACCCCACACGTCTCCATCATGGACTGTTCACTCTGCTGCCCTCGGGCAAAAGGTATCGCAGTATAAGGAGCAGAACGGCCAGGTTTTGCAACAGCTTCTTCCCCCGAGCCATCAGACTCTTGAATTCCATCTAATGTGCCGCTACTAGTATCTATTTTATCCTTTTATCTATTTTATCCTTTTGTTATTTTATGTTGCACGGTGAGACAGATGCAATGAAATTTCGTTCAGACTTGCATTTATTGGTGTATTTTTGAATGACAATAAAGTCTTTGATTGATTAAACCAGCATCTGCAGTTCCTTCCGATACAGTTAAGGAATAAGTTCTGTAGTTTTGGTTGAAAACAAAAAGGCAAAAACTGAGTGTACGGCCCTGATTCTGCTTTTGAGGACTTTACTGTGGACTCATTTTGGGGGTGGAGATGGGCATTGTTACAGAGGAGGAAATAGCTGAAATGCATGGTCCAATCTCCAAAATCTGGAGTCAAAGATTCCCGGAGACTGGGTGCGTCATTCTTTCCATTGCTCAGCTGCAGGGAAATTCTGCTTTTTGACTGTTATGTGTGGACACCCAGGCTGACATGTTAGAGACGAGATAGGGATGAGATAGGGACGGGTGTTGTTCACCATTGGAAACTGACGTCACAAATTCCGTGAAGTTAATCTTGAGCTGAGTGACCCTGAAGTGGATGTTTAGGTAGGAACTGCAGATACTGGTTCAAACTGAAACCCCTGTCCCACTGTACGAGTTCATTCCAAGAGTTCTCCCGAGTTTGCCCTGATTCGAGCCTAGGAGATTTATGGTAATGGCCACTCGGGGCTCTCGTGGACATTTTTCATCATGTTGAAAAATCTTCCCGAGTCTTCCCGAGCTTACCTGCCGTTAGCGAGTCTTCCCGAGTACCTGCCCTTAGCGCTAAGAGACGTCCCCGAGCTCCGACGTACCCGCTACGTTCATTCTCCATGCTTACCACGAGTTTGATTTTTTTTTAAACTCGGGAGAGCTCTTGGAATGAACTCGCACCGTGGGACAGGGCTATGAAGATAGACACAAAATGCTGGATTAACTCCGCAGATCAGGCAGCATCTCTGGATAAGTCTGAAGTTACCTCAGTCTGAAGAAGGGTCTCGACAGAGGAACGTCACCCATTCTTTCTCTCCAGTGATGCTGCCTGTCCCGTTAAGTTACTCCAGCATTTTGTGTCTAACTTCTGAAATAGATGTTGTTTAGCTTGTGAACAAGAATCCTCCACTTCCTGCATATACATGGTCCTATCTTAAATGCCACTACCTTGGACAAGGCAGTAACCCCCCCCCCGCAAACCCCCCCAATCCAAAACCTTACAGTGCTTTAAACTTACTGTCATGTCTTGCCACAGGGAGGTGTCTGGGAGGGAGAGAGAGACCTGACTAGGGGAGTGTGGCACTGGGTTATATGGCAGGAGACACACAGGCCCCTGGCTGGGAAATGTTCAGTTTAGTTTATTGTCACATGTACCGAGATACCGTGAATAGCTTTTGTTGCGTGCTATCCAGCCAGTGGAAAGACAGCACATGATTACAATCGAGCCTTTTACAGTGGATAGATACATGATAAGAGAATGTGTAAGAAAGAACTGCAGATGCTGGTTTAAATCAACGGTAGACACAAACTGCTGGAGTAACTCAGCGGGTGAGGCAACATCTCTGGAGTTACTCCAGCATTTCACACCCGCTGAGTTACTCCAGCGTTTTGTGTTCTCCAGAGATGCTGCCTCACCCGCTGAGTTACTCCAGCGTTTTGTGTCTACCATGATAAGGGAATAACGTTTAGTGCAAGGTAAAGCCAGCAAAGTACAATGAAAGATAGTCCGAGGTCACCAAGGTAGATGGCAGTTCAGGACTGTTCTCTGGTTGTGGTGGGATACTTGAGACACTGGTGTACACAGAAGGGGGCCACTGGTTTGTCCAATGGAGGGGACACTCTGGCGTTTAATGGGGAGGGGTCAATTAGAGGGAAACACAATGTGCTGGAGGAACTCGGCGGAACAGGCAGCTTCCGTAGAAAGAATTGGATAGACAATGTTTTGGGTCGGGACACATCTTTAGACTGGTGGAGTTAGGGGAGAGTAGATGGAAATGAAAAGTGGAGGTAGGCAAAGCGGGGCAAGTGATAAGTGGATAAAGTGAGGAGGGTGATTGAGAAATGGGTGAAAGGAGAGACACTGGATTGTCCAAGGGGATAATCTGAGTTGTCCAAGTGAGTGGCTTTGGGTTGTCCAAGGGAATAGAAACTGGGTGGTCCAGGGGGGATATCAACTAGGTTGTCCGGGGGGGATAGTCACCAGGTTGCCCAAGGGAGAAGCATTGGGTTGTCCAGGTGAGTGTCATTAGGTTGCCCAAGTTGGATAGTCACTGGAGAAGGGTTGAGAAGGGTCTGAAGAAGGGTTTCGGCCCGAAACGTTGCCTATTTCCTTCACTCCATAGATGCTGCTGCACCCGCTGAGTTTCTCCAGCACTTTTGTCTACCCTGGATAGTCACTGGGTTGTCCAAGGGATAGGTTTGAGTTGGCCAGATAGATCGGCATTGTGTTGTCCAGGAGGAGTCATTAAGTTGTCTAAGGAGATAGGAACGGGATTGCTCAATGGCAGTCATTGGGTTGTCCAAGGGGGAATATATCCACATTCCGTTATCCAGGGCGGGGGAGAGAGAGACAGGGCTGGGTTGCCCAAGGGGAATAGTGGTTGGGTTGTCTAGGATGATAGTCGGGAGGAAAGGGTGTGTGGAGGAGGATGAGGCATTTGTTTAGACAAAGAGGAAAGCGATGGTTAGAGTAGGGAGGGGCGCGCCATGTTGTGACTTGTCCGCTCCGGGATAGAAGCAACAGGCTTCCCCCCCACCCACCCACCCACCCCCACCGGCGCCTCGCTTCCCCCTGCAACCCACCGTCTCGATTTCCCCCAGCAGACAAGCCGTCATCTCCTTCTCTCCCTCTGTCTCTCAGTCTCTGGCTTCTTATGACAGCCGGACTTTCTCAATATCTCCCCCCTCCCTCCCTCCCTGCCACGGCTAGGAGACGGGACCCCACGGGAGGGAGGGAGGGAGGTGGGAGAGAGAGTGTGTGAGTGTTGTACTTGTATGTGTGGCTTGGATGTGTTGTGGGTGTGGGGAGGAGACTCGTTTCCCTTCCAGAGGAGGGCGGATGAGGCAGGAAATCCGCTCCAGCAACAGTGGAATTGCAAAAAGCAGTCTGCAAGTTATTATTTTTTCTTCTTCTTGGGGGTTTGCAAGGGCCGTGAGTCTGGCTTGAAATGACCAGCGACCAGCGACTCGGATCATTAACTACTTGCTGGCCGCGGCGCTGAGAAACCGCCGGGACTCGGACACAAGGCGCCTTGTACATTTCTCCCTCGTTTAAAGGTGGAAGCCCCTTTTAAATCCGACTGGGGCAAGAAGAAATCTCCCGTTGTTCAGCGGCTCCTGGCTGGTAAATATTGTAAACAGTCTCCTCCATCGTTGTGGCTCACGAAGGAAACCTACTGAACCCGGAGTTAGTAGGTTTTCTCGGGATTGAGTGAAATGTCCCATTTCGTTCCAAATCCCCAAATGTAAAATCAGCCCCCGGCTTCAGGGGAGAGGGGGGGAGAGGTGGTTTGTCAACGAGGCATTTGTGTGTGTGTGTGTTTAACAACACACCGCGGCAAAGATGTCATGAATCCCACGGCCACTACAATGCTGGGAAGTTTGGAAAAATCTCGGGTTGGGTTTAGTGAAGGAGCCAGGCAGGCATTGGAGATAACATTGAAGAAGGGTCCCAAACTGTCCTTTCCCTCCCCACCCCACATGCTGCCTGACCTGCTGAGTTCCTCCAGCACTATGTGTTTTGGTCTGATTCCCACCTCCCGTTAAACACCAGTTCTTACCCCCTTCCTCCTCCCCCCCCATCCCCTCTCCCCCCATTCCCTCTCCCCCCAGCCCAACCTCTCCCCCCATCCCCTCTCCCCCCACCCCCTCCCGTTCCCACACCCCCTCTTCCCCATCCCCTCTCACCCACACCCCACCCCCTCTCCCCCACACCTCCTCCCCCATCCCCTCTCCCCCACTCCCTCTCCCCCCCACATCCCCTCTCCCCCCCCACATCCCCTCTCCCAACCTTCCCTCTCCCCCCATCCCCTCTCCCCCCCACACCCCCTCTCCCTCCCACCCCCCCTCAAACCCCCCATTCCCTCTCCCCCCATCTCACTAATTCCCTTCTCCCCCCCCCAACCCCCAAATCCCTTCTCCCCCACCCATCCCCTTCATCCCCTCCATTCACTCTATATTCATGAGCTTATCCAATATTCTCTTAAATGCCACTCTGGTGTTCCGGAGAAAATAATCCAAGTCTGTCTGACGTCTCCAATCAGGGGAGTATTGAGAACAGAGGGGGAGAATTGACCAGGGGAGAATGGGCCAGGAGTGGATGGCAGGAGGCACTGACCTCTCTTTGTCCTAAACAAGGAGCTCTTATTACAAATTCACAGTTTACAAAATACTGCATTAATCAAAACAGCTATTCATGCAGTTTTAGTTTTTTTAGTTTTGGAGTTACAGTGTGGAAATAGGCCCTTCAGCCCACTGAGTCCATGCCGACCAGTGATTCCCTGTATACTTTGTTCTATTCTACACATGAGGAACAATTTACAGAAGCCAATTAACCTACAGACCTGCACGTCTTTAGGATGTGGGAAAGAAACCGGAGCACCCGGAGAAAACCCATGCGGTCACAGGGTGAATGTACAAACTCCGTACATTTTTCCTGCATCTACCCTGTCCAATCCTCTAATAATTTTATATGTTTCTATAAGATTCCCTCTCATCCTAAATTCCAGTGAATACAAGCCCAGTCGACCCATTCTTTCATCGTATGTCAGTCCCGCCATTCTGGGAATTAACCTGGTGAACCTACGCTGCACTCCCTCAATAGCAATAATGTCCTTCCTCAAATTAGGAGACCAAAATTGCGGACAATACTCCAGGTGCAGTCTCACCAGGGCGCTGCACAACTGCAGTAGGACCTCCTTGCTCCTAAATCCTCTTGCAATGAAGGCCAACATGCCATTAGCTTTCTTCACTGCCTGCTGTACCTGCATGCTTACTTTCAGTGACTGATGTACAAGCACACCCAGGTTTCGTTGCACCTCCGCTTCTCCTAATCTGACACCATTCAGATAATAATCTGCTTTCCTGTTCTTGCCACCAAAGTGGATAACCTCACATTTATCTACATTATACTGCATTTGCCATGCTTCTGCCAACTCGCCCAACTTCTGCCCACTCGCTAAAGCCTTCTGACTACCTTATCTGCCTCCAATTCTTTTGTTATTTTTTGTAAATTTATATCTTCAGACCTGTCGGGCAATCATTGACTCTAATTTTAGGGTTTGCATTAGAACTTGACAGATATTTGGAGGTTCCATTGCACGCTGCAATCTTACATATACCAGAATCCGTTCTCATTAAGACTAATAGACTATATCAGCTCGATAGTCTGTGAAAGTACAGAGTTGCAGGATGGCTTTTAACACAGAATCCACAGGGTGAGATAGCATGGATATTGCAAGGATGAGATGATGCCCCAGATGTACTTTAATTGGTTTAACAGTGTCAACTCAACACTTTTTGCCGCAGTCTAAACAATATTAGTTTTCACTTCAATTCCTATTTGATTTCAATGTGACGTGGCCCAGAAACCGCCTCCAAAGTGTTTCATGCCACCTTTTCATGGACAATTAATTATCTTTTTTGCTGGAGGGGTATCACAGCAGACTGCAACATCCCTTATGAATGAATGAATGAATACTTTATTGTCACATGTGACAAGGGACAGTGAAATTCTTTGCTTGTGTACCTAAGGTATACAAATAGCCTCCACATAAAGGGCGCTGCCAACGTTACAATGTATCCGCACCAGGTCCCCCTTTGTTCTCCCCCACCCCCACCCCCTCCCCACCTCATGGTGATCCCACCATTGTTCCTTCCTTTGTGACCAGAGCGATCTTGTACTTTATTTGGCTGCGTGAAGTAAAATATCTTGTCCCACACCTGCAGAGTGAGCTTCTAAATATTCTGTTTCCACTCAGTTGCTGGTTCTCACAATCGCACGTTCTTGTTTTGAGTAAATATTCTCTTTGCGTCCAAAAATAGGGAAGCTTTTCCCTGTGTAAGAAGGAAGTGCAGATGCTGGTTTAAACCAACGATCGACACACAAAGCTGGAGTAACTCAGGGGGAGATGCAGCATCTCTGGAGCGAAGGAATGGGTGGCGTTTTTCGGGCCGAGACCCTTCTTCAGACCTGTGTTGGCTCTAGTAAAATTGTATGATTGCTTTTGGGGGGAAAAAAAGATAGAGTGGGATATCACTCCTTCCTTCAAGAGTCGAAACATGCCACTTCACAAGAAACAGATACATTTCTCACTACGGTTCCTTTCTGGTGTCAGCACGGTGTTGCTAAACTCTCCATGGTTTTGGCAGGGAACTTGTTGAGGTGGAATTAAAAACATCGCAGTGACGCAGCGGTAGAGTTGCTGCCTTACAGCGCCAGAGACCCGAGTTCGATCCTGACTGCGGGTGCTGTCTGTACGGAGTTTGTACTTTCTCCCTGGGACCTGCGTGGGTTTCCTCCGGGTGCTCCGGTTTCCTCCCACGCTCCACTGACATGCAGGTTTGTAGGTTAATTGGCTTCTGTAAATTGTCCCTAGTTTGTGTGGGATAGTGCTGGTGTACGGGGTGATCGCTGATCGGAGTGGAATTGGTGGGCTGACGTGCCTGTTCCCACGCTGTATCTCTAAACTAAACTAAAACAAAATCTCCAGTTTAGTTTAGTTTAGAGTTACAGAGTGGTAGCAGGACCTTCGGCCCACTGAATCCACACCCACCAGCAATCACCCTGTACACTGGCACTACCCTACACACTAGGGACAATTTACAATATTGCACCGAAACCAATTAACCTACAAACCTGCATGTCTTTGGAGTGTGGGAGGAAACTGGAGCACCTGGAGAAAACCCACACAGGTCACGGGTAGAATGTTCAAACTCTCTATAGACAGCACCTGTAGTCAGGATCGAACCCGGGTCTCTGACTCTGTAAGGCAGCAACTCTACCGCTGCGTCACTGTGCCACCCCTGTTTTGTTTTCTCATGAAAATAATGTCAATGATGAATATATGACATGGATTAAGGTTTCAGGACCTCAAACCTATCCAACCACTCTTTTATAAATCATTTGGACGGATATATGGATAGGAGGGGATGATGGGGCAAATGCAGGCAAATGGGACTAGCCCAATATGCCAACTTGGTTCATATGGACAAGGTGGGCCGAAAGGGGCCTGTTTCTGACCTATACAGCTGCATAACTATTCTGTTAGATTATGGCTGACCTTTATCTCAAATCCATTTCTCTGCCTTTAGCTTCAGGTTTATAAATGTCACTGTCATTACATTGCATTTCAATGTAATAAGAAAATACCGTACATACATACAATCAACCTGAACACAAGTGTAATAGGTAGAACAAGAGTGAAGAGAGTGTAATTGTCATTTGTACCGACAATGGAACTATGAAATCCTTACTTGCAGAGTGCACAACAAAGACGGAATCTAGTTCTCAGCACTGTAGCTTAAGTTCCAGACACAAAGTCTAATGTCTGTAATGGAGTAGAGGTGAAGGGGACGGTACTCTAGGTTAGGGAAGTTATTTCATAACCTCAGAATCGAGAACCAGAGGACATAGGTTTAAGGTGAAGGGGGAAAGATTTAATAGGTAACTTTTTCACTCAAAGGACGGTGGGTGTATGGAACAAGCTGCCCGAGGAGGTAGTTGAGGCAGGGACTATTGCAACGTTTAAGAAACAATTAGACAGGTACATGGATAGGACAGGTTTGGAGGGATAAGTGGCAAAACGCAGGCAGGTGGGACTAGTGTAGATGGGGCATGTTGGTCGGTGTGGGCGAGTTGGGCCGATGGGCCTGTTTCCACACTAGGACCCTATGACACTGTGAATCCCTTGAACAGATGTTCGCCATCCTCAATTTAATTTGATCCAGTCTTTTGTGTGAATAAATTCCTGGTTTTCACGTCTTAATGTGAACAAGTCTTTATAGATATCATGCCGGGCTGCACTTATTAATATCATGTCCTCTTTGTTCTGAGTTCTCGCAGCAGAGGACATTTTTTTCCATCTAATTTCTTTTTGATTTCCAACATCTGAATTAGATCAACCATGAATGTTCTGAAAGTGAGATTTTTGTCTGTTCCTCATGTTCACATTTTAAGCCCTGTTATAATCCGAACGAAACTCCATTGAATCCCTTCCAGGAGCAATGTATCTTTCGAGGTACGGTGCCCAGAACTCAAAATGGAGTTCCATTCATGGTCGGAACAGAGTTTAGTTGAGTTTGGTTTAGTTTAGACACAGCACGGAAACAGGCCCTCTCACCCACCGAGTCCGCGCCAACCAGTGATCCCCATACACCAGCACTACCCTACACACTAGGGCAATTTAGAATTTGTTTTACGGAAGCCAATTAACCTGCAAACCCGTACGTCTTTGGAGTGTGGGAGGAAACCGGAGCACCCGGGGAAAACCCAAGCGGTTGCGGGGAGAACGTGCAAACTCCGTACAGACAGCACGCGTGGTCAGGATTGAACCCGGGTCTCTGCCGCTGTGAGGCAGTAACTCTACCGCTGCGCCACCGTGCTGCCCCTAGTGGGTTACAGGTGAAGGGTCAATACGATGAGAACATCATTTCTTCCCTTTAAAATTCACCTTTTATATTATAAACAAAAATAAAACAGAATCCTTAAAACAAACAAATCAAATTCCTCCCAAGACCTATGGGGCGTAAATTCAAAGTGTTAGTGTGACTGTGGTACCTTGTTTCCCCCCGCAGATGAAGGCTTTTATTTGCTGGTTGCACGGGTTATTTGAGTATGTGCATGAAATGGGATGAATCATTTGCAAAGTGTGCTGATTCCAGCATAAACAAAGTTTGGTTTGATTCAAGGTCAGTCATTTCCTTAATGGTGTTTGGTAAAAGGCAGTGTCTAGTTTAAATGACTGACTTATTCAGTTGAACTACATTTATTGTTGTAATAGGCCAGGTGTGAACCTTTACCCTTATTAACTTAAAAAAAAAATCTATTCATAGTCCAATTACTAAATATGAAAACTTCTAACACTTATCAAAAACATAATCAGAGTGCTTTGTAACCTGAACGGCAACTCAATGGGTAGTGGGTAAATGGAATGAGCTGCTGGAGGAGGTAGTTGATGCAGGTAGAATAATAACATTTAAAAGGCACTTGGACGGATACATGGATATGAGAGGTTTAGAGGCATAAGGGCCAAACGCGAGCAAATGGGACTAACTTAGATGAGGTATCTTGGTCAGCATGGATGACTTGGCCTGTTATAGACAATAGACAATAAGTGCAGGAGTGGGTCATTCAGCCCCTCGAGCCAGCACCGCCATTCAATGTGATCATGGCTGATCATCCCCAATCAGTACCCCGTTCCTGCCTTCTCCCCATATCCCCTGACTCCACTATCTTTAAGAGCCCTATCTAGTTCTCTCTTGAAAGTATCCAGAGAACCTGCCTCCACCGCCCTATGAGGCAGAGAATTCCACAGACTCACAACTGTTACTGGGTTGTATGACTCTATGACTAGTATATGTTGATATCTCTAACTTTTAGTATAGACTTTAATAAACGGTGTTCCTAGGTCAAGTCAAGTCAAGTGAGTTTATTGTCATGTGTCCCTGATAGGACAATGAAATTCTTGCTTTTCTTCAGCACAACAGAACATAGTAGGCATTGACTACAAGGCATTCCATAGATATATACACACATGAATCAATATACTGATAAAGTGCAAATAACAGTTAATTGGCTAATAAAGTTCAGAGTTTTGTCCGAGCCAGGTTTAATAGCCTGATGGCTGTGAGGAAGTAGCTATTCCTGAACCTGGTCGTTGCAGTCTTCAGGCTCCTGTACCTTCTACCTGAACGTAGTAGGGAGATGAGTGTGTGGCCAGGATGGTGTGGGTCCTTGATGATACTGCCAGTCTTTTTGAGGCAGCAACTGTGATAGATCCCCTCGATGGAAGGGAGGTCGGAGCCGATGATGAACTGGGCAGTGTTTACTACTTTTTGTAGTCTTTTCCTCTCAAGTTGCCGAACCAAGCCACGATGCAACCGGTCAGCATGCTCTCTACTGTGCACCTGTAGAAGTTCGAGAGAGTCCTCCTTGACAAACCGACTCTCCGTAATCTTCTCAGGAAGTAGAGGTGCTGATGTGCTTTCTTAATAATGGCATCAGTGTTCTCGGACCAGGAAAGATCTTCAGAGATGTGCACGCCCAGGAATTTGAAACTCTTGACCCTTTCAACCATCGACCCGTTGATATAAACGGGAGTGTGGGTCCCCATCCTACTCCTTCCAAAGTCCACGATCAGTTCCTTGGTTTTGCTGGTGTTGAGGGCCAGGTTATTGTGCTGGCACCATATGGACAGTTGCTCGATCTCTCTTCTATACTCTGACTCATCCCCATCAGTGATACGTCCCACAACAGTGGTGTCGTCAGCGAACTTGATGATGGAGTTCGCACTATGTCCGGCTACGCAATCATGAGTATAGAGTGAGTACAGCAGGGGGCTGAGCACGCAGCCTTGAGGTGCTCCCGTGCTGATTGTTATCGAGTCTGACACATTTCCACCAATACGAACAAACTGTGGTCTGAGAGTGAGGAAGTCGAGGATCCAATTGCAGAAGGATGCGCAGAGACCCAGTTCTGTGAGTTTGGTAACCAGCTTGGAGGGGATGATTGTATTAAATGCCGAGCTGTAATCGATGAATAACAGCCTGACATATGAGTTTTTGTTGTCCAAGTGGTCCAGAGCGGAGATCGCATCCACCGTTGATCTGTTGTGGCGGTAAGCGAACTGCAGTGGGTCCAGGTTTTTGTCGAGGTAGGAGTTGATCTGCGTCATGATCAACCTCTCAAAGCACTTCATCACCACAGACGTTAGTGCCACAGGTCGATAGTCATTGAGGCACGTCACCTTACTCTTCTTGGGCACTGGTATAATTGATGCCCTTTTGAAGCAGGTGGGAACCTCAGACCTCAGAAGTGAGAGGTTGAAAATGTCCGTAGGTTGAAAAAGGTCATAGGTTTTTTCAAAGCCACCAAACGCATCTACAAACCTTGTGCACACCTGTCTATCCGTTGAGTCATTTTATTTTTCTGCATCATAGTTGGCATTGACGAGTTGGGCCGAAGGGCCTGTTTCTGCGCTCTGTGACTATAAAAGTAAAGTAAGGCAGCATTAAAAGACAATATTTTACTCACTCTCCATAAAGTGCTGCGGACATTGATGGTTCAATCCTGACTACGGCTGCTGTCTGTACGGAGTTTGTACGTTCTCCCCGTGACCTGCGTGGGGTTTCTCCGTGATCTCCGATTTCCTCCCACACTCCAAAGACGTACAGGTTTGTAGACTAACTGGCTTGGTAAAATTGTAAATAGTCCCCAGTGTGTGTAGGATAGTGTTAATGTGCGGGGATCGCTGGTCGGCGCTGACTGGGTGGGCGAAGGGGCTGTATCTCAAAACTAAACTAAACATTGCATCCTCCAGAGGGACACACAAACATTGCATCCTCCAGAGGGACACACAAACATGGACAAGAGAAAAACACAAAGTGCTATAAGAACTCAGCGGGTCAGGCAGCATCTGCGAAGGGAAGTGGGCAGGCGACGTTTCGGGTTGGGACCCTTCTTCTGATGTCTGTCCGTGCCTTTCCGTGCTGTATCTTTAAACAAAACAAAGTGCTGGAGGAACTCAGCGGGTCAGGCAGCATCTATTGAAGGAACAGCAATCTTCAGAAGGGTCCTGCACCGAAGCATCATCTGTCCCATCCCCGCACAGACGTTGCCTGGCCCACTGAATTCCTCCAGTGCTTGTGTTTTGCTCACAATTCCAGCATCTGCACTTTCTTCTATTTCCAGGCGTGGACGGGTCATGGTCATTGTGTGGAAACAGGCCCTTCGGCCCAACTTGCCCACAACGGCCAACAATGTCCCTGCCACACTAGTCCCACTTGCCTGCGCTTAGAGTCTGTGCAAGCGATGAGGTTCATTCAAAAGCACTTGGCATTTCATTTCTAAAATATGTATCTTTGGGAAGGTAAGTTTGAGATTTCCTGTCATTCACAGATTTTTCTTCTCCTCCATGCAGCAACAAAGCTGGGATCAATCGCGGTCAGTGACGTTACCCAGTGCCTGTTGGCATGTCATCATTGCAAAGTTATAACTTCCACTCTGGTAAGTCTGGAGTTTTGGCATGTTTTGATTTTACAAAGTGATTGAAAGCGTCCAGTGTTTAAGTGCAGGACTGATTGTGCTCATTCATTTATTGAATATGATTTACACATATATATATATATAACTCTGCAGTTGTTTAAGAAGGAACTGCAGATGCTGGAAAATCGAAGGTAGACAAAAATGCTGAAGAAACTCAGCGGGTGAGGCAGCATCTATGGAGCGAAGGAAATAGGCAACGTTTCGGGTCAGGACCCTTCTTCAGACTTGAGCTATACCTGCCTCCCGTGGGATGGTGGAAAAAGAGCTTTGTGGAACCATGAAGCTATGCCTGTGAGCAATAATCAAGTCTCATGAATTGAGGGACTTTGTGGAAGACTGCAGCAGGGTAGCGGCACTGGGTAAGTCGAAGGAGATAGGAAGGGAAGTTAAAACTAATTAAATGCATAGGAAGGAACTGCAGATGCTGATTTACACTGAAGATAGAAGCAAAATGCTGGAGTAACTCAGCTGGGACAGGCAGCATATCTGGAAAAAAGGAATAGGTGACGTTACCGGTCGAGACCTTTCTTCAGACTGAAAGTAGAGGTGGGGAAAGGGGGGGGTTCAATGAGATCCCCCCTCAAGTCACTTTTGGGGAAAAATCACTTGGACAAATTATTTTAAGCAAAGACATTTGGAATTGTCCCTCAATTGTCACTGAAAGTGAGCATGCAGATACAGCAGGCAGTGAAGAAAGCTGATGGCATGTTGGCTTTCATAACAAGAGGAGTTGCGTATAGGAGCAAAGAGGTCCTTCTGCAATTGTACAGGGCCCTGGTGAGACCACACCTGGAGTATTGTGTGCAGTTTTGGTCTCCAAATTTGAGGAAGGAAATCCTTGCTATTGAGGGAGTGTAGCGTAGGTTCAAGAGGTTAATTCCCGGGATGGCTGGACTGTCATATGTTCAAAGAATGGAGCGACTGGGCTTGTATTCTACACTGGAATTTAGAAGGATGAGAGGGGATCTTATTGAAACATATAAGATTATTAAGGGATTGGACAAGCTAGAGGAAGGAAACATGTTCCCGATGTTGGGGGAGTGTAGAACCAGGACCATTTAGAACGGAGATGATGTGTAAGAATAAGGGGTAGGCCATTTAGAACGGAGATGATGGAAAAGCTTTTCACCCAGAGAGTTGTGAATGTGTGGAATTCCCTGCCTCAGAAGGCAGTGGACTCCAATTTACTGGATGTTTTTAAGAGAGAGTTAGATAGAGCTCTTGAAGTTAGCGGAGTCACGGGATATGGGGAGAAGGCAGGAACGGGGTACTGATTGTGGATGATCAGCCATAATCACATTGAATGGCGGTGCTGGCTCGAAGGTCCGAATGGCCTACTCCTGCACCTATCGTCTATCGTCTATAATGATTGGTGGCATGCTTGTGTGATATGACCAGTCAGAAGTTAATTGTTGATCACGGGTACTAAAGACACTGTCCAGTCACATTAGTGCGTTGTACTCTGCCTGTGACCTTCATGCTGTTGCGATTGAATTGCAGAAGCAACGTGTGACATTCTGACGTAACCAGACAGTGTGTTTAACGTTACCAAGTGGGGATCAATTTCAAGGCAAATAGTCATTTTCTTAATGAGGATAAAAAGGGCTCAATCGAATCAGACCAACGGACATTGGAGCAGAATTAAGCCATTCAGCCCATCGAATCTACTCCGCCATTCAATCATGGCTGATCTATTTTTCCCCCTCAATCCCATTCTCCTGCCTTCTCCTTATAACCCCATGACACCCTAATCAATAATCTATCAATCCTTGCTTTAAAAATAACCAATGATGGCCTCCACGGCTATCTATGGCAATGAATTCCACAGATTCACCATCCTCTGGCTCAGAAAATTCCTCGTCATCTCCATTTCAAAGGTATGACCTTTTATTTTGAGGCTGTGCCCTCTGGTCCTGGACTCTCCCACTATGGGAAACATCCATTCCATGTCCACTCTTATCTATGCCTTTCATTATCTGGTGGGTTTCAATGTGGTCCCCCCTCATCCTTCGAAATTCCAGCGAGTACAGGCCCAGAGCCTTCGAACTGTCCTCATATGTTAACCCGATCATCCCACAGATCATTCTCGTAAACCTCCTCTGGACCCTCTCCAAAGCCAGCACATCCTTCCTCAGATGTGGGGCCCAAAACTGCTCACAATATGTGCCAAATGTGGCCTCACCAATGCCTGATGAAGCCTCAGCATTACATCTTTGCTTTTTATATTCTTGTCTTCCCAAAATGAATGTTAGCATTGCGTTTACCTTCTTTACCACCGACTCAAGCTGAAAATTAACCCTTTGGGAATTCTGCCCCAAAGACGTACAGGTTTGTAGGCTAATTGGCTTGGTAAATGTTAAGAAAAATTGTCCCTAGTGTGTGTAGGATAATGTTAATGTGCGGGGATCGCTGGTCGGCGAGGACCCGGTGGGCCGAAGGGCCTGTTTCCGTGCTGTATCTCTAAACTGAACTAAACACTCCTGACTCCCTTTGCACCTCTGATTCATTCATCTATTTCATTTAAACATCGTCTACCAGCACACAGCCCTTAAAATTGGAGTTGATAAAACCTGCTGTAAAATCAGGAGGCATAATTTGCCACCTCAGATATTTGACCCTGGAAACTGTCTTGTAACTATTTGAAACTCGTTTGCTTACAAGTCAAATTGTAACCGTAATAGCCCTGTCCCACGGTACGAGTTCATTCAAAGAGTTCTCCCGAGTTTGCCCTGATTCGTACTCGTAGATTTACGGTAATGGCCGCTCGCAGGTACTCGGGGCTCTCGTGGACATTTTTCAACATGTTGAAAAATCTTCACGTGTCTTCCAGAGCTTACCTGCCGTTAGCGAGTCTTCCCGAGTACCTGCCGTTAGCGTTACGAGCCGCTAAGAGAAGTTCCGAGCTCCGACGTACCCGCTACGTTCATTCTACGTGCTTACCACGAGTTTGATTTTTTTTCAACTCAGGAGAGCACTTGAATGAACTCGTACAGTGGGACAGGGCTTTATGCCTCAGTGCTACACCATGACATTTACATTGATAAGAGCTTTTTGTATCAATCGGAACAATTAATATAATTAAAATCAGAATATAATTAAAATTTACTTCCTAATAAGATTGAATGTAGTTGATAAGATTCAATGTAGTTTTACAATAACACATTTCAAAGTTTACAGAGGCACAAGAAACCCAAGACACTGCAGGTGCTGGAATCTTGAGGAAAAAAAAGTGCTAGAGGAACGCAGGGGGTCAGACAGCATCTGCACAGGGAATCGCACAGGCGACATTTAGGATTAAAATGTAGAAACAAAGAACTGCAGATGCTGGTTTATAGCAAAGATAGGCACAAAGTGCTGGAGTAACTCAACGGGTCGGGCAGCATCTCTGGAGATTGTGTGCAGATCGTGATAAGCGATGGGTTAATATACGAGGGAGAATGATTTCCTTGTAAGGTCAAAGTCAGCATTTTAAACATCACTTCAGTACTTCAGAATTTAGTGCTGAGGTTTCTAACTTTCTGTGACTGACTTACCTCGTTAACGGAAAATAATTTGTGTTTCTTAGTTAAATTGTAGCTAAATAGGAATTCTGTTCAAACTCATTAATTCGGAAACTTTTGGAACTTTTTGTAAACTATAACCTGTCTTTGGTAATATATTGTAGGATTGGATATGTTTAATGTAATTACATTAAAGGTTTTGCCCTCTGAGGTGATTAGATAATTGGAAATGTTAGTATTCGAGGTATAATTGAGGTGAATGACTGAGAGGCACAAACTGTTGGCTTTCTGTTATAAATTAGCTTGGTCGTAAGAGGCAATGGGTGATGGTATGAGGTTCTTTCTGAGATTGGAAGCCTGTGACCAGTGACTTGGGAACTTAAGATTTGTTAAATAATTAGTAATCTCGGCATGATTAGTAGACTCGTCCAGAGGCACATTGGCCTTCATCAGTCAGAGTATTGGGTGTAGATGTTGGGAGGTCATGTAACGGTTATATAAGACATTGGCGAGGCTGCATTTAGAGTATTGGTGTTCAGTTTTGGTCACCGTGTTATAGAAGAGATCGGAAGGGTTCAGAGAAGATTTACCAGGATGTTGCCAGGACTCAAGTGACTGAGCTATAGGGAGAGGTTGAGAAGGCTAGGGCTTTATTCCTTGGAGGGCAGGAGGATGAGGGGCGATCTTGTAGAAGTCCACAAAATCATGAGGGGAATAGATTGGGTAGATGCACAGAGCCTCTTGCCCAAAGAGGGGTAATTGAGAACCAGAGGGCATAGGTTTAAGGTGAAGGGGGAAAGATTTTATAGGAATCTGAGGTGTGACCTTTCCAAGCAAAGGATGGTAGGTATATGGAACGAGCTGCCAGAGAAGGCAGGTGAGGCAGGTATTATTGCAACATTTAAGAAGCAATTAGATAGGTACACGAATAGTACAGTTTAGAGGGATGTGGGCCAAATGCTGGCAAGTGGGTCTAGTGCAGATGGGACATGTTGGTCGGTGTGGACAAGGTGCGCTGAAGGGCCTGTTTCCACGCGGTATGACTCTATGAATCATAGAGCTGTACAGTGTGGAAAGAGGCCCTTCAGCCCACCTTGTCCACTCCAGCCAATTGGCACATTGAACTATTTATATATCTGCCCAAAGGTCTTTAAAAAAATAAGTTAACACATAACATGAAGATTGAAGAGGAGAGTAGTCTTCAACTCAAGAATCGTCACCTGTCCGTTCCCTCCACGGATGTTGCCTGACCCGCTGAGTTCCTCCAGCACTTTGTGTTTTGCACACAGACAAAGACAATTAATGTGCCTCTAAACGCTTCCAATAATCTATTTGGACTCAACCTATCAAAGCTATTCCCTAAACAAGTCTTAAAGAACTGGAGTAACTCAGTGGGTCAGTCTGCATCTCTGGAGAACATGTTGAGGTGACATTTCAGTTCAGGACCCTTTTTCAGAAACAAAGACATTCCCTTTGTTCTAGCCTTCCCTCCCTTCCCCTTTCCCTGTAACTGAAAACAAATGTTTTATTTCTCTCCTTCGCAATTCTGCCAATGGATCTGGAACCTGAATCATTTCCCTTTCCGCAGATGCTCCCGAACATGCTGGGTTTACCATCATTCTCTGTTTTTATTATAGACTATGATTGCACAGGAAACGGTGCTCAGAACATTCAGCAGCTCATCTGTGAATGACTATTGACGAGAGATTGGATAAGCTGACGAAATGTGTGGGAAGGAACTGCAGATGCTGGTTTACACCGAAGATAGACACAAAAAGCTGGAGTAACTCAGCGGGACAGGCAGCATCTCTGGAGAGAAGGAACGGGTTGAGACGTTCAGGGTTGAGACCCTTCTTCTCGACCCAAAACGTCACCCATTCCTTCTCTCCAGAGATGCTGCCTGTCCCGCTGAGTTACTGCAACATTCTCTTATGTCTATCTCTAGGATAAGCTGAGCTTGTTTTCATTGGAGGGGAAAAGGCTGGAGGGTGGGTGACCTGATTGAGGGATGTAAACCTCCGAGGAGCACGGATAGTGTAGACAGTAAGAAACTTCTCTCGTTAGCAGAGATGAATATAACCAGAGGCCATAGGTTTACTGTAAGGAATATGAGATTTAGATGGGATTTCAGAAAGGATTCTCTAATCCTGAGGAGAGTTCAAATCTGGAATGCATTGCCTGAAGGATATTGGAGACAGGTGCTCGAACATCATTTTAAGAAGTATCTAAAACACTAAGGTAGTGAAGACTGCGGGCCAGGTGCCAGAAAACGCTAATAGCATAGATAGTTAATTGATGGCAGACATGAACACTGTAGACCGAGAGATGCGTTTCTTCCCTCTGAATTCCTTATTCTGCAAATATCAGTGGCAGGGAAGCATCTTTGCTGGTTTGATGACGTTCTGATAGAAGTCACCAATATTTTTGATTTAAATGTAGGCTGGCACTGTTTCTTAGCAAGGGTGCTTTGCTCATAGAAAATATAGAATATAGGTGCAGAGGAGGCCATTCGGCCCTTCGAGCCATTGTGAACATTGTAAAACATTGGATCTAGTATCGTTGGTCCATTAGTTGGTAAACCCAGGCACTGAAACTGGAGGCTGCAACGTGAGATAAGAGAGAAGTCTTATTGATACTTTGCCATGGGTAACAGCGAAGAAAGCCCAGAGAACAGATGTTAAAAATATTTATCAAAGGTCTCGGCAGCAAAACTGTTTGCATTGCCAGTTGGAACGAGGTCCAGAGGGCACAAAAATAAGCCGATTGACAAAAGAACCAAGTGTAACATGGGGAAAATCTTTGCCATGCAGCAAAATAGTCATCATTTGGAATTTATTTCCGGGGAAGGAAATTGGCTCAGAGGTTGTTTTGGAAGGAAGCTGGATAAGGGAGATAACATTCCAGGACTCCAGGGAAAGAGTAGGCAAAAGTCTTATTGATCTTATAGAGGTGTATAAAATCAAGAGAGGAATAGATCGGGTGGACGCACAGAGTCTCTTGCCCAGAGTGGGTGACTCGTGGAGCAGAGGACATAGGTTTAAGATGAAGGGGAAAATATTTAATAGGAATCTGAGGGGCAACTTTTTCACACAAAGGATGGTGGGTGTATAGAACGAGCTGCCAGAGGAGGTAGTTGAGGCTGGGACGATCCCAACGTTTAAGAAACAGTTAGGTAGGTACATGGGAAGGACAGGTTTGGAGGGATATGGGCCAAACATGGGCAGGTGGAACTAGTGTAGCTGGGACATGTTGGCCGGTGTGGGAAGGTTGGGCCAAAGGGCCCGTTTCCACACTGCATGCCTGTATGACTCATACAGTCGTATAGCTACACAGCATGGAAACAGGCCCGTCTGCCCACCCTGTCCACGCCAGACAAATTGTTACATTAAACTCATGCCTTTCGCTTGCATTGAACACATATCCCTCTGAAACCTTCCTATTCATACATCTGCCCAAATCGCTTTGAAAAAGCAAGTTCACACATAACATGAAGTTTGAAGAGGAGGGGAATCTTTGATGCTCTATGACTCTATGAAAGGAACAGAATGGATTGTTTGCATAGAGCCAGAAAGGGCTTGAGAGGCTAAATGGCATCCTGTGCTATGATTATTTGCTTCCACTGGGAACTCTAATGTAAACTTTATTTGTCCTCCGAACCTTACAACATACACCATGAATTTGTGGAACATCAAGTTTTCAATCTTATCATTGTTTACATTTTAATATATATTGGATGCGTCTCTATTCAGCAGGATAACTAAACCACAACATTCTTGAGAAATCATAGAGTTGACCTCCTCTAAGCTGCCCCCCAAGTTGCTTCCACAATTTGAAAGAAGCCTTGTGTAAATCTGCAGTCATTTTCTGCTGCGCAGTTTCTGAACAGATGTACAATGGCTGAAGTGTTTAAGAAAGAGGCTGCACAGAAAAATGGAGATGCTGAAATCTCGAGCAAAACAAGAGGCGTAGCGGTAGAGCTGCTGCCTCACAGGTTAATTGTGGGTTAATTGTGGGTCTCTAAATTGGCCCCAGTGTGTGGACTCAAAAGTGGGATAACGAATACGAATGGGTGATCAATGGGCAGCATGGACGGTGGGCTGAAGGGCCTCTTTCCCTGCTGTGTCTCTAAGCTAAACTACAAGTTCTGGAGGAACTCAGCAGGTCAGGCAGCACCTGTGGAGGGAACAGCAGTCTGAAGAAAGGACCTGCCCCGAAACGTCATCTGTCCATTCCCTCCACAGATGCTGCCTGACCCGCTGAGTTCTTCCAGCATTTTTGATGTGTTTAAGAAACTAATTTATTTTTTTCTATATTTCAAGAAACCTACAGGTTTTCTGTATTGAGTAAGTAAAACGCCGAAACCTTAGTATTTGATTTGCCCTTCATCATCATTTTATTACTTTGCTGATTAATCTGTATTGTATTTTCTTTCAACTCTGCTCAAGTTAAATATGTGTAACACAAGATATGTTTACACTAGATGTCAAGGGCATTTCATCTCCAGATGTTAACTTGCCTATCAGAGCAGCTTAATTTCTGTTTGGCACTCTTTTAAACATTTAAACAATTTGAAGGATTATAAGTTTTGAGGTTATTTTCTGATATTAAAAATTATTCATAGTTGGACACTTTCTTCCTAATGGTTTTGGAATTTCCATGTTACTTTAGTCTTTAGAAATACAGCGCGGAAACAGGCCCTTCGGCCCATCGAGTCCGGGCCGACCAGTGATCATCCCATACATTAGCACTATCCTACACACTAGGCACAATTTACAATTTTCAGAAGACAATTAACCTACAAACCTGTGTGTCTTTGGAGTATAGAGGAAAGCGGACCATCCAGAGAAAACCCACGCAGGTCACGGGGAGAACGTACAAACTCCGTACTGGCAGCACCCATAGTCAGGATTGAACCCAGGTCTCTGGCTTCATAAGGAAGCAACTCTACCGCTGCGCCACCGTGCCACCCCGCATTAGCTCTTCTGAATGTTGTCTGATGGTCTTTTCTGAACAAAATCATTTAACAGAAGATGAAGCTGTTAAAATAGATTGGGAAAGTTCATAAGAACAGGCCAACTAGGATATTATTGCAACCTCAGGGGACATTATGGGTGTAGATTTATTTTTCATTGAAGAAGGTGTGGGGATTGTGTTTTTCACAGTCTGCCTGTTTAGCCTCATTGTCTCATTATGTTGAGAACTCTTGGTTCAAATATGTCAGAATATTGTGCTGATAGAACATGGAACGTCCTCTGAGCCACAATGCCTGTGCCAAAAATGATACCAACTTGAATCTGCTCTGCCTGCCTCTAATTCCCTTCATTTCCTGCATATCTGTGTGCCTAAATTAAAGCCACTTAAACACCACTACTGTATCCGCCTCTACCACCACCCCTGGCTGAGCATTCCAGGCACTCACTGACTGAAAATCACTTTTAAGTACTTGAAATTAATTTTCAAATATCAAAATTAATGGACATTATAAGTGATAGGAGCAGAATTAGGCCATTTGGCCCATCAAGTCTGCCATTCAATCATGGCTGATCTATCTTCCCCTCTTAACCCCATTCACCTGCCTCCTCCTCATGACCCGTGACACCCGTACTAATCAAGAATCTCTTTATCTCTGCCTTAAAAGTATCCATTGACTTGGCCTCCACAGCCTTCTGTGGCAATGAATTCCACAGATTCACCACCCCCTGACTAAAGAAATTAATGGTCTGCTTATGGTAGAAGCTGTGCTTCTATGCTTATGGTAGAAGCTGTTTTCTGGGAATTATATTTTGGGGAGGACTAAAAATCCCTAGACAGCTTATCAAGTCTAATTCTGTTGTTAAAGATGCTGTAATGAGTTTGGCAAGAATTGCCTTTTTAATTGAGCTGTTTGAAATGAAATTCAAAGGCAACTGATATTCAAAGGGTCAGGCAGCATCTGTGAAGGCGGAGAAAGGTTGAGGTTTTGGGGCCATGGCCTGATGCAGGATCTCGAACAGAAACAACAACCGTCCCTCCATCTCTAGTGGCAAGGTGCCACTGCGGAAGAGTTGCTGCCTCAGCGTCAGAGACCCAGGTTCGATCCCGACCATGGGTGCTGTCTGTACGAAGTTTGTACATTCGCCCTGTGACCATGTGAGTTTTCTCCGAGACCTTTGGATTCCTCCCACACTCAAGACATACAAGTTTGTAGTTTAATTGGCTTGGTAAAGTTGTAAATTGTAAAAAGGGACCACATCACCCCGATCCTGGCCTCTCTCCACTGGCTCCCTGTGCGGTTCCGTATAAACTTCAAGATCCTCCTCCATGTCTACAAAGCCCTCAATGGGCTTGCCCCCACCTACATTAAAAGTCTTCTCACCCACCACTCCACCTCCAGGCCCCTCAGATCGGCCGACTTGGGGTTGCTGAATATCCCACGGTTTAGGTATAAGCTCAGGGGCGATCGCGCCTTTGCGGTTGCAGCCCCTAGACTGTGGAACAGCATCCCCTTTCCCATCAGAACTGCCCCCTCCATCGACTTTTTTAAGTCAAGACTAAAAACTTATCTATACTCCCAAGCCTTTCCTGACGTCCTGTGAGTGAGGGCTACATGTATATATGTATGTAGTTTGTTTTGTTTATGCTATTCCTATAACAAATGTAAAGCACTTTGGCCAACGAGAGTTGTTTTTTAAATGTGCTATATAAATAAATGTGACTTGACTTGACTTGACTATCCCTAGTTATCTGAATTATCTGAAGAAGGGTCTCAACCCAAAACGTCATCCATTCCTTCTCTCCAGAGATGCTGCCTGACCCGCTGAGTTATTCCAGCGTTTCTCAGAGAGTCCGATAGAGCTCTTAAAGATAGCGGTCAAGGGATATGGGGAGAGGGCAGGAACGGGGTACTGATTGTGGATGATCACCCATGATCACAGTGAATGGCGGTGCTGGCTCAAAGAGCCAAATGGCCTACTCCTGCACCTATTGTCTATTGTCTACCTTTGATTTAAACCAGCATGTGCAGTTCTTTCCTACACATCCTGTAAATTATCCCTAATGTGTAGGATAGTGCTAATGTACGTGGATTGCTGGTCGACGCGGACTCGGTGGGCCGAAGGGCCTGTTTCTGTGCTGTATCTCTGAACAAAAACTAAACTAAGATGCTGCCTAACTCGCTGACTACCTCCAGCAGTTTTTATTTGCTCTAAGCTATTCCCATATGTAAAAAGTAAAAAATATTCCACTCACTCCCATATTTCCCTCACTGCCATTTGCTCAACCCATCTCTCTAATAGCACCATCAGTTGTAAAAACCCCTCTTTTTTTTCGAAAACAACAAAAGGAAGTTATATGACCAGAATCCATTTCCAATGCTTTATTTCCTTTGGTATGTTGTTACGAAATAAATTTTGCTGCAATCTTTCCCTTGCTCATGTGATATGAATCGAAGCAATTATGCAATTCTTTCTGGCAACATGTCAACATGTATCTGTATTGTGGCTGCTACGATTGACACTGCCCCTGCGCTCAGACACCCGGACTCTGGCGATGTAATAGACCCACTGGAGAATGGCAGCGGAAATCACCACAACTCTCAATTTGCCATTGAATGCATTGGGAGAAAAAATAGTGTGTTCCCACCATGGAGGCAGTGTTGGTAGAAGCTTTGGAAAGCATAGCAGAGATGAACAACATATTCGTACACCATGTTTTGGAAAGGTCAGAAACACAGTGGCAGCACGGTGGCGCGGCGGTAGAGTTGCTGCCTAACAGCGCCAGAGTCCCGGTTCGATCCTGACGATGGGTGCTGTCTGTACGGAGTTTGTACGTTCTCTGCCATGGGTTTTCACCGGGAGCTCCGGTGTCCTCCCACACTCCAAAGACGTACAGGTTTGTAGGTTAACTGGCTTCGGTAAAATTGTAAATTGTCCCTGGTGTGTCGGATAATAATAATAATAATAATAATGCATTTTATTTATGGACGCCTTTCAGGACTCTCAAGGACACCTTACAGATTAAAACAAGCAAATTAAAAACATATAATCAAAATGAAACAAAAACAAGAAGTAGTAGGGACAGCAAAAATACACAATTCGAAGAGAGAGCAGCGGCAGCTAGTCGAGCCAGCGTTCACTGTCACTTCCGGCAGCCATCTTGGAAACAGAACAATCCAAAACACATTTTAACATGAACATCCACCACAGTGATTCCTACACACTCCTCACTGTGGTGGAAGGCGAAATAAAGTTCAAGTCCTTCCCCTAGTTCTTCCTCGGTCGTGGGCCTCGAGCCCCATTGTGCTAGTGTAATCGCTGGTCGGCACGGACTTGGGCCGAAGTGCCAGTTTCTGCTCTGAATCACTAAATGCTAATATATGTCTAAACTTTGAACGTTGGAGAAAGTCATCGACCATGTGATTCGGGGTGGTTGACCTGAAACATTAACAGTTCCACACTCTCTGCAAGTGTTGCCTAACCATTGGTATTTCCAGCACAGAACATAGAACAGTACAGCACAGGAACAGGCCCTTCAGCCCACAATGTCTGTCCTGATCATGATGCCAAGTTGAACTAATCATCTCTGCCTGCACTTGATCCATATCCCTTCATGCCCGGAATATCCATATGCCTTTCTAAAAAGCCTCTTAAAAGCCACTATCATAGCCGGACCAGCTGCTTGTGTAAAGGAAATGCACAAAATGCTGGAGTAACTCAGCAGGTCAGGCAGCATTTCTGGAGAACATGGAGACATGATGTTTCGGGTCGGTCTGAAGAAAAGTTCCAAACCCGAAATGTCAACTATCCACATTCTCCAGAGATGCGGGCTGACCCGCTGGGTTACTCCAGCACTTTGTGTTTTATTTTGTAAACAGCATCTGCAGCTACCTGTCCAGTCCCTTTTCAAAGATAGACACAAAGCGCTGGAGTAACTCAGAGGGCCGGGCAGCATCTCTGTAGAAAAAGGAATAGGTGGCATTTCGGGTCAGGACCCTTCTTCAGACTTCAGTCCCAACCCAAAACATTGCGTTGTTTTTTTCTCCGGAGATGCTGAGTTACTCCAGCACTTTGTGTCTAACTATGGTATAAACCGGCATCTGCAGTTCTTTCTTTCTTCTAGTTCCTTTTCAAAACTGGTTAGGTGTCGTACAACGTCGCGGTCTAACCCTGGCATTGATTGCATTTGTCCACAGTGTCCTTGGCTTGTGACACCTGATCCTGAAAAAATGCTGAGACTAACACACCCTGCTGGAAATGCACATCCACGTATCTGCCCAATACTGCCACTGGCCTGTTAATGGGAAAGTGCCTTGCATCAAGGCAATGTCAGCATAGTCAGAGCGTATAAATTACGACCGAGAATCAGGAGTTGTTTCATTTACCATCTTTGTGAACTTCCCTGCCTGTCCAGTTCATGCAGAAAGAGCTTGTTTCACTAAATGCTCAAGAAAGTTAGATAGGGTTGAGATTTTTGATTGGAGAAAGGCTAACTTTGAGGAGATGCGAAAGGATTTAAAAGGAGTGAATTGGGACATGTTGTTTTATGGGAAGGATGTAGAAGAGAAATGGAGGACATTTAAAGGTGAAATTTTAAGAGTACAGAATCTTTATGTCCCTGTTCGGTTGAAAGGAAATAGTAAAAATTGGAAAGAGCCATGGTTTTCAAGGGAAATTGGACACGGTTCGGAAAAAGAGAGAGATCTACAATAATTATAGGCAGCATGGAGTAAATGAGGTGCTTGAGGAGTATAAAGAATGTAAAAAGAATATTAAGAAAGAAATTAGAAAAGCTAAAAGAAGATATGAGGTTGCTTTGGCAAGTAAGGTGAAAGTAAATCCAAAGGGTTTCTACAGCTATATTAATAGCAAAAGGATAACAAGGAATAAAATTGGTCCATTAGAGAGTCAGAGTGGACAGCTATCTGCAGAGCCAAAAGAGATGGGGGAGATACTGAACAATTTCTTTTCTTCGGTATTCACCAAGGAGAAGGATATGGAATTATGTGAGGTAAGGGAAACAAGCAGAGTAGCAATGGAAACTATGAGATTCAAAGAAGAGGAGGTGCGGACACTTTTGAAAAATATGAAAATGGATAAGTCTCCAGGTCCTGACAGGATATTCCCGAGGACATTGAGGGAAGTTAGTGTAGAAATAGCAGGGGCTATGACAGAAATATTTCAAATGTCATTAGAAACGGGAATAGTGCCGGAGGATTGGCATACTGCGCATGTTGTTCCGTTGTTTAAAAAGGGTTCTAAGAGTAAACCTAGCAATTATAGACCTGTTAGTTTGATGTCAGTGGTGGGCAAATTAATGGAAAGGATACTTAAAGATAATATATATATAAGCATCTGGATAAGCAGGGTCTGATTAGGAACAGTCAACATGGATTTGTGCCTGGAAGGTCATGTTTGACTAATCTTCTAGAATTTTTCGAAGAGGTTACTAGGGAAATTGATGAGGGTAAAGCAGTGGATGTCTATATGGACTTCAGTAAGGCCTTTGACAAGGTTCCTCATGGAAGGTTGGTTAAGAAGATTAAATTGTTGGGTATTAATGGTGGAGTAGCAAGATGGATTCAACAGTGGCTGAATGGGAGATGCCAGAGAGTAATGGTGGATGGCTGTTTGTCAGGTTGGAGGCCGGTGACTAGTGGGGTGCCACAGGGGTCTGTGTTGGGTCCACTGTTGTTTGTCATGTACATCAATGATCTGGATGATGGTGTGGAAAATTGGATTAGTAAGTATGCAGATGATACTAAGATAGGTGGTGTGGTGGATAATGAAGTAGATTTTCAAAGTCTACAGAGAGATTTAGGCCATTTGGAAGAGTGGGCTGAAAGATGGCAGATGGAGTTTAATGCTGATAAATGTGAGGTACTACATCTCGGCAGGACAAATCAAAATAGGACGTACATGGTAAATGGTAGAGAATTGAGGAATGCAGTTGAACAGAGGGATCTAGGAATAACTGTGCATAGTTCACTGAAGGTGGAATCTCATGTAGATAGGGTGGTAAAGAAAGCTTTTGATGTGCTGGCCTTTATAAATCAGAGCATTGAATATAGAAGTTGGGATGTAATGTTAAAATTGTACAAGGCATTGGTGAGGCCAATTCTGGAGTATGGAGTACAATTTTGGTCGCCTAATTATAGGAAGGATGTCAACAAAATAGAGAGAGTACAGAGGAGATTTACTAGAATGTTGCCTGTGTTTCAGCAACTAAGTTACAGAGAAAGGTTGAACAAGTTAGGTCTTTATTCTTTGGAGCGCAGAAGGTTAAGAGGGGACTTGATAGAGGTCTTTAAAATTATGAGCGGGTTAGACAGAGTTGACGTGGATAAGCTTTTTCCATTGAGAGTAGGGAAGATTTAAACAAGGGGACATGATTTGAGAATTAAGGGACAGAAGTTTAGTGGTAACATTAGGGGGAACTTCTTTACTCAGAGAGTGGTAGCTGTGTGGAATGAGCTTCCAGTGGAAGTGGTGGAGGCTGGTTCGATTTTATCCTTTAAAAATAGATTGGATGGGTATATGGACGGGAAAGGAATGGAGGGTTATGGTCTGAGTGCAGGTAGATGGGACTAGGGGGAAGTATTTATTTAAAAAATTAAAAAAAAATTAAAAATAATTTAAATTTTTTTTTTAAATGTTCGGCACGGACTTGAAGGGCCGAGATGGCCTGTTTCCGTGCTGTAATGGTTATATGGTTATTTGGGCAAAAGTACAAAAGGCTGGAGGAACTGAACAGGTCAGGCAGCATCTGTGGAGGGAAATGACATTTCAACGACATTTCGGATCGAGACCCTTCTTCAGACTGACTCCGTATGGCTTTAGTGGTGAGTCTGGGTCAGAACACTACTGAAGAGCAGCGGGGAATCACAGAGGGGGAGCAGTGAGAGAGGGTCTCACAGAACTCCCACTAGGGAGAGGAGGAGAACTTGATCAAAGTAGTCATACGTTCGCAGTGGAGCAGTGAAATGGAGATGCAAGAAACTGCAGATGCTGGAATCTTGAGCAAAACATAGTGCTGGAAGACACAATGCTGGAGTAACTCAGCGGGGTCAGGCGGCATCTCTGGAGAACTTTCGATAGGTGACTTTTCGAGTTGGCATCCTTCTTCAGACTGACAATTGACCTACAAGTCCATATGTCTTTGGGATGTGGGAGGAAACCAGAGCACACGGAGGAAACCCATGCCGTCACAGGGAGAATGTGGAAACTCCACATAGACAGCAGCCGAGGTCAGGATCGAACCTGGGTCTCGGGTCCTGTGAGGCAGCAATTCTACCAGCTGCATCACTGTGCGGATACCGTTGCTCATTCCATTATCATGCCCATGAGCTGGTCATGGTAGAGAATCACAAACGTCCAACCATGCCTCGTATGTTACAACCGGTGGCGGCACGGTGGCGCAGCGGTAGAGCGACCGCATTATAGCACCAGAGACCAGGGTTCGATCCTGACTACGGGTGCTGTCTGTATGGAGTTTGTACTTTCTCCCCGTCAGCTGCATGGGTTTTCTCCGAGATCTTCGGTTTCCTCCCACACTCCAAAGACGTACAGGTTTGTAGGTTAATTGGCTTTGCTACAGATATAAATTGTCCCTTGTGTGCTAATGTGTGGGGATCGCTGGTCGATGCAGACTTGGTGGGCGCTAGGGCCTGTTTCCGTGCTGTATCTCAAAACTAAACAAAAAATAATAGTACCTCTGAATAAATGGCAGCACTTGATCTAACTTAAAAACTTTGCCCTAAAGCATTGAGCCATCTGGAGACTTCATGAGCACAGTCATTTATAAAGAGCTGCCTGCCCCAGCCAAGAGAAATCCTGTCCTGAAGACCTATTTTGTTTTCTGACACTGACCTGACTGGAACCTGATGCATATCACCAGATCCTCTCACTCTGGGCTTGGGTTGTTTGGCCATCGAGGGTCATTTGATCTGAAGCAATTCACAGAGCGGTCAACCGATGGGAGGGCCTGAGTTAATGAATAAACTGTGGATATATTTCTCTGAAACGCAGGAGACTGAGGGGTGGCCTCACAGAGGTTTATAAAATCATGAGGGGCATGGATAAGGTGAATGATATTGTTTTTATCCAAGGGTAGGAAGTTTGAAACTAGAGGGAATTGATTGAAGTGGAGATTAACTACCGCTTGTAAATGGAGTTTGCAGATCAGGGGCTGTTTGTCTATTTCTGGCTTCAGGTCAAGTGAAACAGAATGATACGGTTGGTTCTTTGATGTCTCTGCTCGAGCGGGTCTGTGAGTACGCTGCTCGTCCAGAGAGTCGCATACTTTGGAAAGTATATTTTTAATTCTGCTTTCACTTCCTCTCAGGCACTCCGTTGAGGTTGCGACTTAATTCCTCTCCAGTTCTGTGGGTTCAGAGGAGGCTAATGAGGCTGATTATGAGCCCTGCAGATGTTGTCACAGGCGGGGCAGGAGTTAGTCGTGGCGGGCAAGCGGGTTGTCTGAGACCACGAGACCTCTTTTCTCCTATTTTACTTCCGAGATACAGCGCGGAAACAGGCCCTTAGGCTCACCAAGGCCACGCCAACCAGCGATCACCACTATTGTACTCACTAGGGACAATCTATAGAAGCCAATTAACCTGTACGTCTTTGGAGTATGGGGGGAAACTGGAATACCCGGAGAAAACCCACAGGGTCATGGGGAGAACGTACAAACTCCATACAGACAGCACCCGTTGTCAGAATTGAACCCTGGTCTCTGGCTCTGTAAGGCAGCAACTCTACCGTTGAGCCAATCTGCCACCCATTCTGACCGTGTGTGTTTCCTCCGGTTTCGCCGGATTCCACCAACATCCCAAAGTATTGCAGGTTTGTAGGTTAATTCATATGTTATAGGAGCAGAGTTAGGCCATTCGGCCCATCAAGTCTACACCATTCAAACAAGGCTGATCTATCTGTCCCTCTCAATCCCATTCTCCTGCCTTCTCCCCATAACCCCCGATACCCTTACTGATCAAGAATCCGTCAATCTCCGCCTTAAAAATATCCATTGACTTGGCCTCCACAGCCTTCTGTGGCAATGGATTCCACAGATTCACCACCCTCTGACTACAGAAATTCATCTTCTCTAATTGGCCCCCTGTAAATGACCCCGAGTAGGTGAGAAAGTGCAATGACATAGAATTAGTGGGAATGATTTATCAAAGGTCGGCGTGGACTCGGTGGGAGAAAGGGCCTGTATCCATGCTGTTTCTCCAAAACTAAAAAAAATATAGTTACACTGAACACCAGGATAAAAGCAAGGCTATGGAAGGGAAGTAATTTTTCAAAGTTTGCTTTCACATTTACTTTCACTAAATGTGGTGTTGGTGAAGCCAGCAGATTGGTGCAACATTGTCGTGTGAGATTGAAGACTCTTGACATCAACATTCTTAGTATTAGTCACCATGAGCAGATTCATTGTTTGCATTTCAAAGCTCTGATCCACATCCCAAATTGCGGTGGGGGGTTTAGGGGGGGGAAGGGGCAGAGGGCGCAGCTACATGGAAAACACAAGGTGCTGGAGAAACTCAGCAGGTCAGGCAGCATCCATGGAGGAAAGGGATAGGCAACGTTTCTGGTCGGGATCCTTCTTCAGGCTGATTGTAACTTCCGTCGGGGAGAGGAGGTGAACTTCATGAGTTCATGAGTGACAGGAGCAGAATTAGGCCATTCAGCCCATCAATTCTACTCCACCATTCAATCATGGCTGATCTATCTCTCTCAGAACCCCATTCTCCTGCCTTCTCCCCTGACACCCGTACTAATCAAGAATCTTTCTGCATCTGAAAGTATCCATTGACTTGGTCTCCACGGTCTTCTGAGGCAAAGAATCCCACAGATTCACCACCCTCTGACTAAAGAAATTCCTCCTCCACTCATTCCTAAAGGAACATCCTTTAATTCTGAAGCTGTGTCCTCTGGTCCTAGACTGTCCCGCTAGTGGAAACATCTTCTCCACATCCACTCTATCCAAAGCCTGTCTTCAATGTAGGTGTAACTTGAGAAGATTTTGGAGTGGAGCAGCAAAAGGAAGCACAAGAAACTGCAAATGTTTGGAATCTTGACCAAAACACAAAGTGCTGGATAATCTCAGCGGGTCAGGCAGCATCTGTGGAGGCGATGGACAGGCGACGTTTTGAGTCAGGATGGAGTTTAAAGTGGTTGTTCTTGGCTGTTTGTAGAACGCAAATGTTGAGGTGGTGGGTGGTGGGGGGGGTCACAACATATGTACAATGCGCCTGATTTATAAAGCACCTCATTCTCGACCTTGAAGATAACTTTTCACAAGCATGGAAATGGGCTCAGTTCCACATAAAGATTTTGCCACAATTCTCTGATACTGGGGAAACATTTCTGGTAATGTCTTAAAATAATTTAATTGGGTCCCGACCCAAAACATCACCTGTCCTTTTTCTCCAGAGATGCTGCCTGACCCACTGTGTTACTCCAGCACTTTGTGTCTACCTATGGTATAAACCAGCATCTTCAGTTTAGTTCAGTTCAGTTTAGCTCAGTTTAGTTGAGTTGAGTTGAGTTTGACAATAGACATTAGGCAATAGACAATAGGTGAATTATGCCCTTAGAGCCAGCACCGCCGTTCACTGTGATCATGGCTGATCATACACAATCAGTTACCCGTTCCTGCTTGCTCCCTATAATCTATTGACTCCATTATCTTTAAGAACTCTATCTAACTCTCTCTTGAAAACATCCAGAGAATTGGCCTCCACTGCCTTCTGAGGCAGAGAATTCCACCGATTCGCAACTTTCTGGGTGAAAAGTTCATAGTTCAATTCAGTTTAGTTTCATTTAGTTCAGTTCCGCTCAGTTTAGTTCGGATCCTTCAACTGTCAGAGCTGCCCACAGTTCAAACACCCAACCAAGAGCCAAGGAGAGAGTTGAGCTTATCACGACAGCGACTCTGCATCCATTGGAAGGATCTCTAGGAAGAGCTCCTCAAGAACGGCTGTAAATAGGTGACACGACACACAATAGAAAAGCTTCCAAAGTAACGGTCGTTTCTGGTCAAGTGGAGACTGGCGTTTGTGTGCCAGCACAGTCCGCCTTATCGTGACCTTTCCTGAAAATGATTAACAATGACAACATCATCCTGCCGGTCTGAACATGGGGAATGAGTAACTTGTCAACAAGTGGTTAGCACAGCCATGGGACCGAGTTAATAGGTCACATATTAATAGGAAGTCAAAGGCAGGCTGATGTTAAAATAGTGTAAAATGTATGAGCAATGTTACAGCAAAAATCAGTGTTTAAATATTCTCCAGGATGTTACCTGGGCTTGTGGGCTTGAGTTGTAGGGGAAGTTGGATTGTGCAATTTAGTTTAGAGATACAACGTGGAAACATGTCCTTCGTCCCAGCGAGTCCGCGCCGACCAGCGATCCCCGCACATTAACACTATCCTACACACACACACACACACACACTAGGGACAATTTATAATTTTACCAACGCCAATTAGCCGACAAACCTGTATGTCATTGGAGCGTGGAAGAAAACCCGAGCACCCGGTGAAAACCCACGTGGTCATGGGGAGAACGTGCAAACTCCGTACAGACAGCACCCGTAGTCAGGATCGAATCTGGGTCTCCGGCGCTGTGAGGCAGCAACTCTACCGCTGCGCACCTGATGTTGATGCTAAACATGACCGTATGCTGATGTTAAAATAGTGTAAAATGTATAAGCAATGTTACAGCAAAAATCAATGTTTAAATATTCACCAGAATGTCACTTGGGCTTGTGGGCTGGAGTGGTAGGGAGATGTTGGATTGGCTGAGATTTTTTCTATGGAGCGTGGGGGGGGTGAAGGGTGACGTTATTGAGGTGGACACAATCATGAGGAACATGGATAAAGTGAATGCTTTTTCCCAGGGGAGAGGAAAGGTCAGTATGGGAATGGGAAGGGGTCTTAAAATGTTTGTCAACAGGGAGATCGTGTAGCTACGTTTTCCGCTTCATGGTATTAAACGCAGCCAGGTTCCCATTTTTACAATGGTTAACAAAATACCAATTTCATATTTCATATTCATTCTGATAGTAAGCCCGTGTATATTAGTTATTCTGGAGTGAAGATAGACACAAAATGCTGGAGTAACTCAGTGGGATGGGCAGCATCTCTGGAAAGAAGGAATGGGTGACGTTTCGGGTCCAGACCCTACATATTACAGATTGTTGTTGATTATTAGTTGTCCAAGAAAAATTAAGTTAATTGTCTATATTTTATTTGTCTTGCGTTTGTTTAGTTTTCTTGAAAAGAATAGTCAATTGCAATGTGACTATTGCGTCAATAGCAATAGAATAGTCAATAAAGTGTCAGCATTACATCCCTGCCTTCAATATTCTAGTCCTCTCGAAATAAATGCTCACATGCATTTTGCCTTCCTTACTACCGATAAGTCTCATTTGGCTGGGTAGCACGTAAAGGATAATTTTCACTGTATCTCGGTACATGACACTATAAGAATACAATACCAGGAATTATTGTCATGTCAGGTGTTGTTGTTCAAACTAGAAGCCCTTTAGCAAAGGATTGTTTCTTAGAAAGTCTGAAGAAGGGTCTCGACCCCGAAACATCACCCATTCCTTCTCTCCAGAGATGCTGTCGGTCCCGCTGAGTTACTCCAGCATTTTGTGTCTATCTTCAAATGACGTCACGCGCTCCGGACGGCTGTGCGGACGCATGATGGCGCACGTGACCGTCGCGCGACAGTCGCGCTTCAGTCACTACCGGCCTGTCGCGTAAATGACGGCCAAGTGGGACAGGCCCTTTAGGTTTAGTTTAGTTTATTGTCACGTGTACCAAGGTACAGTGAAAAGTTGTTTCGTTTTCTTGAAAAGAATAGTCAATTGGAACATGTTCATTCATTGTTCTCTATCTCTCCGCATCACTGTCTATATCTCTCATTTCCCTTATCCCTAACCAGTCTGAAAAGGGTTTCGACCTGAAACGTCACCCATTCCTTCTCTCCAGAGATGCTGCCTGTCCCGCTGAGTTACTCAAGCTTTTTGTGCATATCATCGGTTCAAACTAGCGTCTGCAGTTCCTTCTTACACACAGTGTGTTATGAATTGTGTTGAAGTGCTTGGTGGTGGTACGACATTTTGCAGGCAAAATGTGAATGTGGATGTGAAGCAGCTGGGAATAATTTTACAACTGCAATGCTTGATTAATTTGAATCTCCTTTGTCAAAGTAACCATCACCTGGAAACGATCAGTAGCCGGTTTCTGTACTGAAGCACAATGATGCCTTTTTACGCAGGGTCTGAGTAACGAGGCTGTTCTTAAAATGACAACATGGTTCCTTATCTGTCTCACTCACCATTCTGACCTTCACCTACCTCACTTCCACGTTTTCATGGACACGCATCTTATTAATTGGACAAATAAGCTCATTCCCTCTTCCACCATTTCTCAATCATTCCCTCTTCTCCTCTTTCCCGTCGAGCAGAAGATATAAGAGCTTGGAAGGCACGTACCACCAGACTCGAGAACAGCTTCTCCCGAAGATAGACACAAAATGCTGGAGTAACTCAGCGGGTCAGGCAGCATCTCTGGAAAAATGGGAGTAGGTGACGTTTCAGGTCGAGGCCCTTGAAGAAAGGTCTCGACCCAAGACATCACCTACTCTTTTTCTCCAGAGACGCTGTCTGACCCGCTGAGTTACTCCAGCATTTTGTGTCTTATCTTTGGCGTAAACCAGCATCTTCAGTTCCTTCCGACACAACAGCTTGTTCCCCTCTGTTATCAGAATTCTGAACGGTCCACTCATAGTTCAGGGTGCAGTCCCAATCTTGCAACCTGATTGATTGAAAGATACAGCATGGAAACAGGCCCTTCAGCCCACTGAGTCCATGCTGACCATCAGTCACATTTAATTATCCGTGGGTTCTTTTTCAAGGGGCACCCAGCCACGGACGTAAACCTGGAGAAGGGGCAGGCAGTCGGCTCGTGCAGAGCACTCGTCTGCCTGGCGCTGTGACCCACGAATGTCCAGTCTGGCCAGGCCCAGGAGTTTTGACCAAAACCATTGAGTTTTACCTCTGTGGAAGTCAAATTTGTAATTTAAAACTTTGATGCACTGCTAGAGTTTGGATTTACAGTTCAGAATGGGAGACGTTGGAAGATTGCCACTTTGAATCAAGAGCAGGCCAGAAATACTGTAGCGATATCGTGCTGTTGAAATTATTGACAATCTGCGGAGGAGGTGGACAGACGATGTTTTGGGCCAGGACCCTTCCTCAGACTGATTCCTGTTCTGCCGCCTTTCCATACCCTTACCAGATGTAATCAGTTTGTTTTTGGTCAAGATTTGGGGCCCAAAACCGCTCACGATAATCTAAATGCAGTCTGTGTAAGAAAGAACTGCAGATGCTGGTTTAAATCGATGTTAGACTCAAAAAGCTGGAGTAACTCAGCGGGACAGGTAGCATCTCTGGAGAGAAGGAATGGGTGACGTTTAGGGTCTGGACCCGATACATCACCCATTCCTTCTCTCCAGAGATGCTGCCTGTCCCACGTTACTCCAGCACATTGTGACAAAATGCAGTCTGTTCAGTGCCCTATAAAGTGATAGCATTACATCCCTGCTTTTATATTCTAGTCCTCTCGAAATAAATGCTCAAATTGCATTTGCATTCCTTAAGGGCCTGTCCCACTTGGCGATTTTTTCGGCGACTGCCGACGTCATATCAGTGTAGCCAAAAGATTTTAAAATGTTCAAAATCCAGAGGCGACAAAAAAAAGTTGCGACACTTGAAAAAACACCGCACGTCACATTCATCACGCCGCGTCAATCCGTGTCACGCCGCATCACGCCGCAAATTTTTCGGTGATCTGATACGTCAGTCAATGATGCCGGCAGTCGCCGAAAAAATCGGCAAGTGGGACGGGTCCTTAACTACCGATAAGTCTCATTTGACAGGGGAGCACACAAATGATGATTTTCACTGTACCTGCCACTATAACAAAACAATACCAAGATTTATTGTCATGTCAGGTGTTGTTGTTCAAACTAGAAGCCCTTTAGCAAAGGATTGTTTCGCAGATTTAGTTTAGTTTATTGTCACGTGTAGCGAGGTACAGCGAAAAGCATTTTGTCGCGTGTTAACCAGTCAGCGGAAACTGTTGTTGATGCACAGCCAGAGTTTGGATTTACAGTTCAGAATTGGGGCAGCACGGTGACGCAGCGGTAAAGTTCTTGACTGACAGTGCTTACAGTGCCAGGCACCCAGGTTCGATCCCGACCACGGGTGCTGTCTGTTCAGAGTTTGTACGTTCTCCCCGTGACCGCGTGGGTTTTCCCCGAGATCTCCGGTTTCCTCCCACACTCTGAAGACGTACAGGTTTGTAGGTTAATTGGCTTGGTATAAATGCAAATTGTCCCTAGTGTGTGTAGGGTAACGTTAGTGCGCGGGGATCGCTGGTCGGCGCGGACTCGGTGGGCCGATGGGCCTGTTTGCGCGCTGTATCTCTAAACTGCTGAACTTTGGAAGATTGCCACTTTGAATCAAGAGCAGGTCACAAATTGCTGTATCATGTTGTTGAGATTATTGATGATCGCTGGTAGTCAGTTTGTTCTTGGTCGCGTGGCTGCATTGGAGATGGATTCAGCAGCTTTGCATTCTGTCACTCCATGGGCTTTCCATAACCTATGATGCCGTCGACTTACCTAAATGTGTTAAGTGTGATTTGATTCCTACTGCCCACAGGCATGGTATTGCATTCCCAATTAAAACAACACAGCAAAGGAGAAACTCATTCATCTACGAAGCCTTTGAGAAACCAGGTTTGAAGTCCCATTTTGGTCCACGCGTCACGTTTTTTGTTTAGGAAATTTGTTTCTTGTTTGGATGTGAGCTTTCTTTCCCTGAGCCTTATTTCCTGTTCGCATAAGTTACCGTCACAGTTTGGTGTCAACATTAACAGTAAGTGGAATAGGAAATATTGAAATACCGATTTCATTCTATCAGTTGCCACACACTGTTTGTGAGTTTATAGCCGCACAGCGGTTCTGTGAAATTGCTTTTGGAAGTCTTTCTCCCAACTTGGTCGCCATCTTGAGCAAACCACAAAGTGCTGGAGGAACTCAGCAGGTCATGCACATTGGCACAGCGGTAGAGTTGTTGCCTTGCAGCGCCGGAGACCCGGGTTCGATCCTGACTACCTGTGCTGTCTGTATGGAATTTATACCTTCTCCCCGTGACCTGCATGGGTTTTCTCCGGGATCTCTGGTTTCCTCCCACACTCCAAAGACGTGCTTGCTTGTAGGTTAATTGGCTTCGGTAAAACTGTAAATTGTGTGTTGGATAGTGCTATTGTACGGGGAGATCGATGGTCAGCGCGGACTCGGTGGACCAGTGCCTGTTTCCGCGCTGTATCTCCAAAGTCTAAAATCTATGATGGGTATGGAAAGGCAGCAGAACAGGAATCAGTCTGACAAAGGGTCCTGGCCCAAAACATCGTCTGTCCATCTCCTCCGCAGATGCTGCCCGACCTGTTGAGTTCTTCAACACTTTGTGTTGTGCTCAAGATTCCAACATCTGCAGTTCCTTGTAATTGTCTTGGTTGCCACCTTGCATGATAGGTTCAGTTGCTGCTGCTTTATGTATCCACGTGTAAAAGACTGCCAACAAGCCAGAGGAAAGGGTTGATGTAAAAAGCATGGCAAGTGTTTCGAGACACGAGAACGTTCAGACGCTGGAATCTTGGAACAAAACACATGACAAAAAAAACGAAACAAAATTCTCCCTCCACAGATGCTGCCTGGCTTGCTGAGTTCCCCCGGTAGTTTGATTTTGCTCAAGATTCCAGCATCTGCAGTTTCTTGTGTCTCAAAAGACTTGACTTGCTTTATTTTTATGATGCTGATTTACATCAAAGATAGACACAAAATGCTGGAGCAACCTCTGCGGAACAGGTACCATCTCGAAACCCAACCCATCGAGACCTGAAATGTCACCCACTCCTTCTCTCCAGAGATGCTGCCTGTCCACACTTTATTTTTACTTATGCAAACCAATCGCTTCTGATTTTACACACAATCTATTCATGAGGGGAAAGTACAAGCTTTTAAATGCATACAATTGCAAGACATGGTTAACTACAAAATGCTATATTAATCAACTGAAGTGTGGGTCATCAGAAATCTAAAATGAAAATCTTTCAACATAAGGAGAAAAGGGGCCATGGATCTGTTTAATATGCAAAAGTATTTGGCAATAGCTTCAGAATTATAGTTTGAGGTTAAAGAATCTTCCTTAGTTAAAGAAAACCTACTGTGGTTGCTAACGAGAGAATTTCTATCTCATTATTGACGTGTACAAGATCATGAGGGGGTTATGGGATAAAGTGAATGCTCATTGTCTTTTTTGTTCCTGAGGAGAGGATTCCAAAAGTATAGGCCACAGGCTTAGGGTGAGAGGGACCTCACTGGCAACTTGTTTCACTCTCAGGGCAGTCTGTATCTGGAATGAGCTGTCAGAAGCAGCTCTAGAAGTGAATATAATTACCACTTGGTCAGCATAGACAAGGTGGGCCAAAGGGCCTTTGACTCTATTACTACTGACTGCGCTGTAGGTATGAACAGGAGAGTATGGGCTTCAGAATCAGGTAGCTAGTCACTCAAGCCTGAATTGTCATACAACGTAGAGACAGGCCCTTCAGCCCAACTTGCCCATGCCGTCCAAGCTGTTCCATCTACACTAGTCCCACTTGCCCACGTTTGGCACATATTCCTCTAAACCTTTTCTATTCATGTACCTGTCCAAAAGTCATTTAAATGGTGTTATAGATCCCTCTGCTCTACCACCTCCTGGCAGCTCGTTCCATACAACCACCATCCTGTGTGTGAAGAGGTTTCATGGCTGATAAGTTCCTTGATTTCATCTGCAGTTTCACACCTGATTTTCCTAATGTGTGCCAACTTGGTCAGCATGGCCTAGGTGGGCCGAAGGGCCTGTTTCTGTGCTATACAGCTCTATGACTTTATCATGAGTTTCAATACCAACATGTATTTGACCAGTTGTAAGTACTGCTGGACATTTCACCTTATCTCTGACATTGGTTTTCTGTGAACAAATGATAACAATACATCTATAAACGATGACATTAAAGTGGGTGGTATTGTAGATCGTGAAGATGATTGTCAGAGATTACAGCAGGATCTTAATCGGTTGAGCAGGTGAGTTGAGGAATGGTTAATGGAATTTAATACAGAGAAATGTGCGGTTTTGCATTTTGGAAGTCTAACATGGACAGGACCTCCACCGTGAATGGTAGGGCTCTGGGAAATGTTGTAGAGCAGAGGGATCTAGGAGTGCAGGTGCATAGTTCCTTGAAAGTGACATCGCAGGTGGATAAGGTGGCCAAGAAGGTTTTTACGCACCTTGGCCTTCATCAGTCAGAGTATTGAGTGTAGACTTTGGGAGGTCATGTGAGGCCACATTTAGAGCATTGTGTTCAGTTTTGGTCACCGTGTGTTTGGTTTTGGTCACCAGAGATGTTGTCAAGTGTGAAAGGGTTCAGAGATGATTTACCAGGATGTTGCTGGGACTCGAGGGCCTGAGCTATAGGGAGAGGTTGAGCAGGATAGGGCTTTGTTCCTTGGAGCACAAGGAGGATGAGGGTTTATCTTATAGAGGTGTACAAAATCATGGGAGGAATAGTTTGGGTAAACACACAGTCTTTTGCCAAGAGTTGGAGAATCAAGGAGAGGACATAGTTTAAGGTGAGAGGAGAAAGATTTCATGAGAACCTGAGGGGTAGCTTTTTCACACAGAGGGTGGTGGGTGTATGGAACAAGCTGCCGCCGGAGGTAGTTGAGGCTGGTACTATCACAATGTTTAAGAAATATTTAGGCAGGTACATGGATAGGCTTGGAGGGAATGGGCCAAACACAGGCAGATGACACTAGTGTGGATGGGGTATGTTGGTCGGTGTGGCCAAGATGGGTCGAAGGGCCTGTTTCCACACAGTATCACTCTATGACACGGTGACTAAAACCTACCATGCAATCAGTGAGACTTAACACCATGTCCCACGGTACGAGTTCATTCCAAGTGCTCTCCCGAGTTTTCAAAAAATCAAACTCGTGGTAAGCACGGAGAATGAACGTAGCGGGTACGTCGGAGCTCGGGGACGTCTCTTAGCTGCTCGTAACGCTGACGGCAGGTACTCGGGAAGACTCGCTAACGGCAGGTAAGCACGGGAAGACTCGTGAAGATTTTTCAACATGTTGAAAAATGTCCACGAGAGCCCCGAGTACCGACGAGTGGCCATTACCGTAAATCTCCGAGTTCAAATCAGGGCAAACTCGGGAGGGCTTTTGGAATGAACTCGTACCATGGGACAGGGCTTTTAAACATCCTATATTTCACAATGTTGGTTATGCACTGAGAACCCCCTCCCCCACAGATCCATCCTCCTGAAGGTCGAGACTCCTTTCTTGCTGTGGACAAATATTGTTTTTGTCATGACCCAGATGTTTGGCTGACTCGTCGAATGAAAGTATTGTTTTGTGGGAGTTTCCTGTGTGCAGTTTGGCTCGTGTTTCCAGACATTAAGCAGAACCCTCCGAAGCATTTCGCCCGTGATGACGCGTTTTGCAATATCATGAGACGCTGAACGGCACCATACAAATGCAAATTATTTCTTTAAGCCTATGAGACGCTTGACTAATTGATCTTAAATGAGTTAATGTGTTCACATGTCAAGGCACAGCCATCTTATTGTTTCTCTCCACAAAATCTACAGGATTATTTGGGTGGGTCTGTTATGGTTGCTGTATTACTGGAAATTATTACCTCATTTGAAACTCTGAACTTCCTGCCCAAATCAAGCAATTAACTTCTCCATTGAGAAGATGGAAGGCATTTTAACCATGGGGCATTCGGACTCAGACATCTGATTGCAAGCAGTAAGCAGCATGATTAAATGCAAGGTACACAAGGTCTGACCGACATCCACTATAAACCTACTGTCTCCCATGGCTATCTGGACAACACTTCTTCCCACCCTGCTTCCTGTAAGGACTCCATCCCCTACTCCCAATTCCTCCGTCTACGCCGCATCTGCTCCCAGGATGAGGCGTTCCACACCAGGGCATCCGAAATGTCCTCATTCTTCAGGGAACGGGGGTTCCCCTCCTCCACCATAGATGAGGCTCGCACCAGGGTCTCTTCCATACCCTGCAACACTGCTCTCTCTCCCCATCCCCCCACTCGCAACAAGGGCAGAGTCCCCTAGTCCTCACCTTTCACCCCACCAGCCGTCACTCTGACTGATTAAATGCAATGTTGCTGGTTGCATGTACATGCAGGTCATTTGCATTTATCTAACTTATCAAGGGGTGGCACGGTGGTGCAGCGGTAGAGTTGCTGCCTTGCATCGCTAGAGACCCGGGTTCGATCCTGACTACGGGTGCTGTCTGTACGCAGTTTGTACGCTCTTCCCGTGACCGCGTGGGTTTTCTCCGGGTGCTCCGGTTTACTCCCACATTCCAAAGACGTGTAGGGTTAATTGGCTTCTGTAAATTGTTCTTTGTGTGTAGGATAGAACTAGTGTACAGGGGATCGCTGGTCGACGTGGACTCGGTGGGCCGAACAGCCTGTCTCCATGCAGTCTCACTAAACTGAACTAAATTAACCTCTTTTTATTCATAATAAAGGTGCTGCAGAATTTGACTACATGCCGATAAGAAGGACTTCAGGGTAGATGAGGTTAAAGAGACAGGAATTCTTATTTTTGAAAGAAAAGAAATAGTAGACAACAGATGCTGGAATCCTGAACAAAAAAACAAAGTGCTGGAGAAACTCGACAGGTCAGGTAGCATCTGTGGAGGGAAATTGATGGACAACATTTCAGGTCTGAAGAAGGGTCCCGACCCAAAATATTATTTGTCCATCCCTCCATAGATGGTGTCTGACCCGCTGAGTTCCTCCAGCACTTGGTTTCACATGCAAACTCTCTGCTTCACTTTTGGCCGTCTCTTTCTCATGGATACACAATATATACTCAGAATATCGAGCAAATCAGCAAGCAAGAGAGATACAAGGAACTGCAGATGCTGCAATCTGGAACAAAAAGCAATGTGGTGGAGGAACTCAGCGGGTCAGGCAGCATCTGTGGAGGGAAATGAACAGGGGTTGTTTCGGGCTTGGTTCCTTCTTCAGGGGGACCCTTGTTACGATCAGCTTTATCTTATTTCAAGAAGGGTCCCCTCCCGAATCGTCATCTATCCACGTTCTCTAGAGATGATGAGTTACTCCAGCACATTGTGGTGTTTTTTTGTAAACCAGCATCTGCAGTTCCTCGCGTCTTCATGAATATTGTCATTTTGACTCTTTGAAATGTGGTCTTGAAGAGTCTGGGACTATGCAACTTGGCCAGCCCAGAGCCATTCTGCTAGCAATGAGCTGGCGATAGTGAAGATGAGGGAGTGGTGGCCTGGAAAAGGGAAGTCATTGATGAGAATAAAGGGCCTGTCCCACTTGCTGATTTTTTTCGGCGACTGTCAGTGTCGCCAAAACATTTTGAACATTTCAAAATCCAGCGGCGACAAAAAAAATGTTGCGACACTTGAAAAATCACCGCGGGTCACTGCCGCATAACGCCGCAAATTTTTCAGTGACCTGATACATCAGTCAATGATGCCGACAGTCACCGAAAAAATTGCCGAGTGGGACAGGCCCTTAAGGGCGTGTGAGGTGTCTTGGACATAGGATGAGAGGGATTAGACCAGGGGGGATAGGATACAGATACCTACGTGGAAATGAATTCAGTGGGACAGGATCAGGTAGTAGAAGAAGGGTTTCAACCTGAAACATCACCCATTGTTTCTCTCCAGAGATGCTGCCTGTCCCACTGAGTTACTCCAGCATTTTGAGTTTATTTGCTAGTTATGAGCTTTGAGCTGCTTTAATCTTCTTCCACGACTCCACGGGGCATGTGGGAAAGACAGGAGATGAAAGTCTATCGCTCTCTTCTTAGTTTTTAGTTTAGAGATGCAGCGCGGAAACAGACACTTCGGCCCATCGAGTCTGCACCGCCCAGCGATCCCCGCACACTAACACGACCCTACACACACTAGGGACAATTCACTTTTAGACCAAGCCAATTAACCTACAAACCTGTACGTCTTTGGAGTGTGGGAGGAAACCGCAGTTCTCGGTGAAAACCCACGCAGGTCACGGGGAGAACGTACAAACTCCGTACAGACAGCACCCGTAGTCAGGATCGAACCTGGGTCTCTGGCACTGTGAGGCAACGATTCTACCGCTGTGTCACCGTGCTGCCCCTGATAAAGACTGGGATCACTCGTTCTGGAGAATGGGCCATTTGTTATCCCAGAAGCCCCGTGTAATATTAGCAGCAGCTTCATCGGACTTAATAATTGTTCAGTAGCAATAAATTATTGACTTGCTGCCTCATTATTTATAGTGAAAAAAATTCACTTGCAAAGAAAACATTAATCATTTTAATTATTAACTCCAGTTGAACATACATTTCTGTGTGGCTCGGTCTTCTAAGGCAGACTCTCCGTGAGTCAGTGTTGCATCTGAGAACTCTTATACATGTTAAACACTTGAGACTTATTTGAAAACATGAATTTTAAATAGCGGCAGGTTTCCTCGGCGATTGGGAAATGACTCGGGCAGTGATCTAATCTGCCATTTCCGTCTCTGTATTCTCAATAGAAACTTGCTGCTACTGAGTACTGTGGTCTGCTCTGTGCGAATGACATGGCACTTTCAAATGGACGAGCGAATAAGCATGACTCAAAACCATCCTTGCTAAGTTCCGCTAAAATCTTTAGACTTTAGATATATGGCGCCATCGGCCCACCGAGTCCGCGCCGGCCAGTGATCACCCTGTACACTAGCACTATCCTGCATACACTTGGGACAGTTTACACTTTTTTACCGAAGCCAATTAACCTACAATCCTGCACGTCTTTGGAGTGTGGGAGGAAACCAGAGCCCCCCAGAGAAAACCCACGCAGTCTCAGGGAGAACGTACAAACTGAGTCTGCACTGACTAGCGATCCCCGCAAACTAACAATACCCAACACACACACGGGACAATTTACTTTTAGGCCAAGCCAATTAACCTACAAACCTGTACGTCTTTGGAGTGCAGGAGGAAACCTGAGCGTCCAAGAAAAAACTCACGTGGTCACAGGGAGCACGTACAGACTCCGTACAGACAGCACCCGTAGTCAGGATCGAACCCGGGTCTCTGGCACTGTAAGGCAGCAACTCTACCGCTGCGCCACCGTGACGTCCAATAGATCAGAGATTTTAAAAGCAAAGGGCTCGTGGAAAGAACGAGTTGAAAATGTTGGTGTTTAATCTTGTGAAATTGTTTTTTTGCGATACCTATTGTTTCAAGGGCAGGGTGCTGGCAAGATGCCTCAACAGCTGAGCACCAATCTGTCCAATGGATCGGGATATCATTGCCAAATAGCAGTAGTGTCAAACAACCAACTGTTTCCTAGCACATGAATTCTTGTTGTTACAAAAGAATAAATATACTTCCCACTGGGATTTATCAGTGCCCAGAAAATTGCCAATGCAATTAAGGAGTTGTTACCGGATGGTGTTTTGAGCATTGGTGTGTGGGTGGATGCTGTTGTGCGTCCAATAACAACAATACTTTCTTACATGTTATGCCCTGTCAAATGGACAATACAATGACTTTGTTTCAAGGTATACTTCCTGGCTGTGCAACTTGTAACACTTGCTTTTAAATTGAAATGTCATTGAAACTTACCGAATAATGAAAGGCCTGGATAGAGTGGATGTGGAGAGGATGTTTCAACTAGTGGGAGAATCTGGGAAGAAACGGGCATACCTTTAGAATGAAGGTGAGGAGGAATTTCTTTAGCTAGAGGGTGGTGAATCTGTGGAATTCATTGCCACAGACGGCAGTGGAGGCCGTCATTGGGTATTTTTAAAACAGAGATTGATAGATTCTTGATTGGTACAGGTGTCAGGGGTTATGGGGCGAAGGCAGGAGAATTGGATTTAGAGGGAAAGATAGATCAGCCATGGTTGAATGGCGGAGTAAACTCAATGGGCCGAATGGCCTAATTCTCCTTCTATGTCTAGTGAACTTATGAAATTGCTAGGATATTTATTGTGTGTTAATATAAATGTGCGGTGGAGCTGCTGCCTCACAGCCCCGGGTTCGACACTGACCTCGGGTGCTGTCAGTGTTGTGCAGTGTTCAAGAGCCTGATGGTTGCTGGGAAGAAGGTATTCTTAAACCTGGTGGTCACAGTTTTCAGATCTCCTGTAGCAGTGAGATGAGAGCGTGGTATTTGCATATGCTGGTTTGCCATTCGTACTCGCTGTTCCCCTGAGGTTAGTATTTAAACCACATCACTGAGATGTGTACATAGAGCGCCTGGGCTGGTGCAGAGTATATACCGTAAGGTGAACTTGGGGTTTGACTTTGTTTTTAACTGATTAAAAACATCAAACAATCTGCAAAAGTCTGGTTGGAAAAAATTGATATTTTCCCTCCTTTGTTAGCGAGACTTCTCGATCTTGCAACACGCTGCACACAGAACGCCATGTGGGCTATTGAGCAATCCCAGTAGCTGGTTAGTCAACTGGGGAGACGTGGTAGCTGGTGGGAAATTTGTGTAAATTGTACAACTTGGTGCATGTATTGTTAATTTTCCCAAGCTCATTTTCACTGTCTTCTACAAAAGAATGGCAGAGAGTTTAGAGATACAACGCGGAAACAGGCCCTTCGGCCCACCGGGTCCGTACCGACCACACGACCCTACACACACGAGGGACAATTTAACATTTACACCAAACCAATTATCCTACAAACCTGAAAGTAGACAAAAATGCTGGAGAAGTCTGAAGAAGGGTTTAGGCCCAAAACATTGCCTATTTCCTTCGCTCCATAGATGCTGCCTCACCCGCTGAGTTTCTCCAGCATTTTTGTCTACCTTCGATTTTCCCGCATCTGCAGTTCCTTCTTAAACATCCTACAAACCTGTACATCTTTGGAGTGTGGGAGGAAACCGACGATCTCGGAGAAAACCCACGCTGGTCACGGGGAGAACGTACAAACTCCGTACAGACAGCACCCATAGTCAGGATCGAACCGGGTCTCTGGCGCCGTAAGGCAGCAACTCTACCGCTGCGCCACCGTGCACCCCGTGTTCTGTGTTATAATTAACAATCAACTTCAACGTCACATTTCGTAAGCATTGCCCCAGGCCTTGGAAACTTATTTTGTTTTAACATCAGATGCCAAAAGTCGCACCATCTTTTACCCATCTGTGCTGAGGATATTCGGCACACCCTAACTTACAAGCTATGCACAAAGTATACAGCAATAACATGTCCCTCTGATGCAAATTTGTAAGATATTAGAGTGGGACACAATTATGAAGGGGTAGAAATAAATTAGAAACATAGAAATATAGAAAATAGGTGCAGGCGTAGGCCATTCGGCCCATCGAGCCGGCACCACCATTCAATATGATCATGGCTGATCATCCAAAATCAGTACCCCGTTCCTGCCTTCTCCCCATAATCGAAGGTAGACACAAAATGCTGGAGTAACTCAGTGGGACAGGCAGCATCTCTGGAGAGAAAGAATGGGTGCCGTTTCGGGTCGAGACCCTTCTTCAGTCTGAAGAAGAGTCTCGACCCGAAACGTCACCCATTCCTTCTCTCCAGAGATGCTGCCTGTCCTGCTGAGTTACCCCAGCATTTTGTGTCTACCTTCGATTTAAACCAGCATCTGCAGATCTTTCCTACACATTCTCCCCATAATCCCCTGATTCCGTTAGCCCGAAGAGCTATAACTAACTCTCTTCTTAACCACATCCAGTGAATTGGCCTCCACTGCCTTCTGTGGTGGAGAATTCCACAGATTCACAACCCTCTGGATGAAAACGTTTTTCCTCATCTCAGTCCTAAATGGCCTACCCCTTATTCTAAACTGGACTCCCCAAACATCGGGAACATATTTCCTGTCATATAACATTAACATATAACATATAACTTTTCCTGCCATATAAAATTAAACCATATAAATCACTGTCATAATTTGGAGTTTGTAAACACCACTATTACAAATGGAATAGTTAGAATAATAGAGTACACTGTTTAAACAAATATAAAGTAGGCTTCTAACAGCAAAACTCTAGGGCATTTTAAGTTAAACCATTCCCTTGGGAGGGTCTAGTTACAAGTTAGCACCATTAGAATTACATGTTACTTGGGAGCTTTCATAATGCTGATATTTTTTGGCTTTGTTTTAAGGCTGAAAGTAACAGGTTCTCAGATCAGATTCAGATTCAGATTCAACTTTATTGTCATTGTGCAGTGTACAGTACAGAGACAACGAAATGCAGTTAGCATCTCCCTAGAAGAGCGACATAAATATGAGCAGTAAATAAATAAATCTAATCTAATAAATCCTGGTGGGAGGAGTGTCCGGGGGGGGGGGGGGGGGGTGTGATTGGCAGTCACCGAGGTACAGTGTTGAGTAGTGTAACCGCCGCAGGGAAGAAGCTGTTCCTGGACCTGCTGGTTCTAAGATGTAAACTCCTGATGCACAAGTTGGCCGGTGATTTCAGTGGTGTCGTTTGTGAAGAATAACTCTGTTGTGTAAGAAGGAACTGCAGATGCTGGTTTACACCGAAGATAGACACAAAAAGCTGGAGTAACTCAGTGGGGTCAGGCAGCATCTCTGGAGAAAAGGAACGGGTGACGTTTTGGGTCGAGACTCTTTATCAATCTGAAGGGTCTCGACCTGAAACGCCACCTATTCCATCATTCTGTTGCATTGGGTGCGCTGTTCAACACAGTTAAGCCCCTGACCCACGATGCGAGTTTACCCAAGAGCTCTCCCGAGTTTAAAAAAAATCAAACTCGTGGTACTTCATCACGAGTATTTTCTTACTCTTGGAAATTTTTCACACTGTTGAAAAAACTTCACGAGTATCCGCGTTTCCCGAGTACCTGCCGTTAGCATTACGAGCCGCTACAAGACATCCACGAGCTCCGACGTACCCGCTACATACATTCTACGTGGTTACCACGAGTTTGATTTTTTTTTAATTCGGGAGAGCTCTTGGGTAAACTCGCATCGTGGGACAGGGGCTAAACAGTGGTCCATTGTCATTATATGCTCTTACAGTGTGATCTGTGACTAACACTAAAAGCATAGTTTTGTGGAAGAGGCAACATCAAAATGTTTGAGACACTGGAAACTGAAAAAATACTGAAAAGAATTGGCAGACAAAAATGCTGGAGAAACTCAGCGGGTGAGGCAGCATCTATGGAGCGAAGGAAATAGGCGACGCTGAAGGGAAGGTTTCTGTGCTGTATCTCTAAAACGAAATCCCGAAATGTCACCTTTCCATTTCCTTCAGAGTTGCTGCCTGATCTGCTGTGTTACTCCAGCAATTTGTGTCTATCTTTGGTATAAACCAGCATCTGCAATTACTTGTTATTACATATTAAAAATTGATTTTGTTTTCCCAACATGAAATGCAGTATCGGCCATTATTCTGCACGACTTCATAAATTTAGTTGGATACTCCGATGTTGTGTTCGTGGGAATAGGTGATGGCCTTCATGGTGTAATGTTCCCATTGAGGCAATGTGGGTCATATTGAACTGGGGCCCACTGCCTTCGTCAGTCCAGATACAACTGGGTCTTCCCAATGAATGTTCAACATCTCCTCTTGCATTTGGTGCCTCGTTTACCTGATCCGAGTTCAATCCAGCATTGTTATGGGAAGTTCCAGTTTTTCTTTGGCAATTACATGTCTCATTTATAGACACATGATAACGTGAATAACGGTTAGTGCAAGTAAAGTCCAAAGCAAAAGAGTCATCCGAATCTGTGGTGTTCCTCCATCTCCAGTGCACATCAGAGAAAGTTCAGTGTGGTTTCTGCCTTCATGGCAAGCAGCAATGTAGGTCAGTGTACTAGCAGCATGCGTGGGAAAAGTGTTGTGGATGTGGCGTGGCGTGGGTGTTAATTTGTGCATCGTTGATCTGCTGCACATGTTGCAGGCACATTTCTGGAATGTTTCGCGTGCTTCCCTGACAACGTGAGGTGTGGTGTGGAGTCCATCCCATGTCCTGAAGGACTTTTTACAGGTGATGTGCAGGATGGCAAGGAGGGATGGAACCTGGACTTGCCAAGCGCAGCAATGCCCTCTCCAGTAGACAATAGATAATAGATGCAGGAGTAGGCCATTCTGCCCTTCGAGCCAGCACCGCCATTCATTGTGATCATGGCTGATCATCCACAATCACAACCCCGTTCCTGCCTTCTCCCCATATCCCCTGACCCTTCTATCTTTAAGAACTCTATCTAACTCTCTTGAAAGCATCCAGTGAATTGTCCTCCACTGCCTTCTGAGGCAGAGAATTCCACAGATTCATAACCCTCTGTGTGAATTTTTTTATCTCTCATCCACGTTCTAAATGGCTTACCCCTTATTCTTAAACTGTGGCTCCTGCTTCTGGACTCCCCCAACATCGGGAACATGTTTCCAGCCTCTAGCGTGTCCAAACCCTTAATAATTTTATATGTTTCAATAAGACTGCATCTCATCCTTCTAAATTTCAGAGTATACAAGCCCAGCCGCTCCATTCTATCAACATATGACAGTCCCGCCATCCCGGGAATTAACCACTTGAACCAACGCTGCACTCCCTCAATAGCAAGAATGTCCTTCCTCAACTTTGGAGACCACAACTGCACACAATACTCCAGGTGTGGTCTCACTAGCGCCCTGTACAACTGCAGAAGGACCTCTTTGCTCCTATATTCAACTCCTTTTGTTATTAAGGCCAACATGCCATTCGCTTTCTTCACTGCCTGCTGTCCACATCTACTTTATCCAGGGTACACAAAAATGCTGGAGAAACTCAGCGGGTGCAGCAGCATCTATGGAGCGAAGGAAATAGGCAACGTTTTGGGCCGAAACCCTTCCCCAGTCTGAAGAAGGGTTTCGGCCCGAAATGTTGCCTATTTCCTTCGCTCCATAGATGCTGCTGCACCCGCTGAGTTTCTCCAGCATTTTTGTGTACCTTCGATTTTCCAGCATCTGCAGTTCCTTCTTAAATACTTTATCCAGGGCTTTCTTCCAGGGAACCACCAGGCTCATGAACACTGCATATCCATGAGACTATTTAAAATTCTCTTCAACCCCACTATCGCATTTGCCTCCACCACCATCCCAGCCAGCGCGTTCCAGGCACCAACCACCTTCAGTGCAAAACCATGCCCTGCACATCTCCTTTAAACTTTGCCCCTTTCACTTTAATGCTAAGTGGCAGCAAGTAAGAATGTCATTGTTCTGTTACCGGTACACTCTTTAAACACTCTTGACTCAGATATGGAATCGGTGTGGTAGCGAAAGGGAGGAAATCACATATTCCCTTCAGTTCAGTGTTTACAACAATCTTGGAGATTTAATAACAGCACAATAAGAAATGGTAGATAAATTTGAAAGGCAGAGGAGTTATTTCTCATAAGAGAATGAAAGGTAGAGACACAAGAAACTGCAGATGCTGGATTCTTGAGCAAAATACAAAGTTCTGGAGGAACTCAGTAGGTCAGGCAGCATCTGTGGAGGAACTGGACAGACGACATTTTGAGTTGATACCCTTCTGTCTGAAGTGTCGTCCTGACCAAAAATGATGTCGGTCTGTTCTCTTCACAGACGCTGCCTGATCTGCTGAGTTCATCCAGCACTTCGTGTTTTTTTGCTCAAGATTCTGGCATCTGCAGTTTCTTGTGTTTCCATATCTACAAAAGTACGCATAGAGTCATAGAGTGATACAGCGTGGAAACAGGTCCTTTGGCCCAACTTACCCACACCGGCCAACATGTCCCATCTACACTTGTCCCACCTGCCTGCATTTGGCCCATTTCCCTCTCAACCTGTCCTATCCATGTACCTGTCTAAATGTTTCTTAAACATTGCGATAATAAGGTCAAGAGTGATTTATTGTAAATTGTCCCAGATAGAACGATGGAATTCTCATACTTGCAGGAGCACAGCCGGATATGTAAACATATATAATCAACTCTGTAAACAATATAATAAACGGGAAAAAAAAGTTCTGTGTGTGTGTATATATATATGAGTATATATATATATATACACACACACACACATACCCACATCATATATATATATATGTATGTATACACACACACACACACACACACACACACACACACACACACACACACACACACACACACACACACACACACACACACACATACCTACATCATATATATATATGTATACACACACACATACAAAAACAAACAAACAATAATAGTGCCTCAACTACCTCCTCCGGCAGCTCATTCAATACTCCCACTACTCTTTGTGTGAAAAAGTGTGCACATTCAGGTACACAATAGAAGATAGACACAAAATACTGGAGTAACTCAGTGGGACAGGCAGCATCTCTGGAGAGAAGGAATTCAAAGGGCTTGTTTCCATGCTGTATAGACTCCATGACTTTAACACTCCAAATGCAGCCTCGCCAACGTCCCGTACAATGCCATGTGTTCCATGTTTTTTGCTGAGGCATCAGTGTCTCTACTTTGCAATTTGTTTCTAATTTTTCCAAAATGGTTGGCAGCTAATGAATAACGTGCCTGTATGTCCCGTCCGATCTTGCCTGTGGCTCTGCTTCTCATTCCTTGCCCCATCCTGTGGGCAGTTATAAAAAAAAAGCTGGCAGCTGGAAATGAAGTCTGGAGAGAGGTGGAAAGTATATATGTGGAAATCCAAAAATAAACAGCAGGTCGGTTGGCATCACAAAATATTTATCTGATCTCTTTCTAAAGTTGTCCACAGTGCTTAAAGTTCCAAATTCAATTTTCACTTTTTCCTTATAAATCCTGAATTAGCCTCATAGTTTAATTATTAGTTTTTCCTTATTGCGCAAAGATCTTGCTGTTTTCTTTTAACAATTGGTGCCATCTCTTATGTGTTGGTGGTAACTTTGTTGGTAATCCAATTGAATAAATGTGTTGGGGAACTGGAGAAGCAGCTGGATGACCTCAGGGCCATCCGGGAAACCGAGAGTTTCCTGGACAAGACCTTCAGTGAGGTTGTCATGCCAATGGTACAGGAAGAGGGTCAGGCAGCATCTCTGGAGAAAATGAACAGGTGACGTTTCGGGTCGGGACCCTTCTTCAGAGCGTCACCTATTCATTTCTTTCAGAGAGGCTGCCTGACCTGCTGAGTTTCTCCAGCATTCCATGGGTATAAACCAGCATCTGCAGTTCTTTTTTATAACATTTAATATGTTCTATAGTGTGTGTTCGTGCATCTAAAAAGCTGCAAGTTGAGAACTTCCGTGAAAAATCGAGTGCAGTAGTAGGATAACTAATGGTGATTCATTCATTCATTCATTCATTCATTCAGGGGGGAGGAGTCAGTCTTCAGGTAAGTACAAATGATCACAGGAACTAGATTTCTGAGCAAATTTAACGTGGGTCTGGAATGGCATGAGTTTTTTCCCACGAGTTTGGACAGTTTTTGAGTTAATTGATCTGAAAAGACCCAAGAAATCTGGCAGATCATTGAGACCAATGTGCTTGATGCAGCAGGCAGTAATGGATGGTGTCATTCAAGTGATGCAGCGATTAGAACGCTCATTAACTCAATTCCCCTTAGAACTGTTGCAAAAACAAAGTGGGAAAAACAAGAGGTTGGGATTGTTTCTGCGCTATAGAGGCACATGAAGGTAAGATTCAAGCATGTCTCGTTGTATTTTTCTGTGTTTTTCTACAACGAGGAGTAAAGTTCCTGTGAATTTAACATTGCGTCCCACATTGTTTATGCCGTGTTTACCAGTCTGTGCATCCCGACCAAGTCGTTCACTCGCTCCCTCTTTGACTAAGGCAACATAAATAATAAAGAATATAACCTACGGCGGAAAAAAATAATAAATATGTTGCTTGTGTGAAAAAAATCACAAACTGAACTAATCTAATCCAGTCTGAAGAAGGGTCCCGACCTGAAACGTTGCTTACTATTCCCCTCACGGATGTTGACCGGCCCGCTGAGTTCCTCCAGCTCTTTGTTTTTTTTACTCAAGATTCCAGCATCTGAGGTTTCTAGATGTTTCTCTGAAAGTCAGTTTTCTTCGGTGCCCCCCCCCCCCAAAAATACATTTTCTTGACTGATTTTTTTCCCTTAAATTCTTCCTGCCGCTCCTAACTTTTGATGCTGACGGACTTAATACTGGTCAGGGTTGAACCTGCTGTTCGTCTTGTTCTTGTACGTTTACACTAAAACATTATTGACTGAGCTGCATTGGTTTATTATTGGTTTATTATTGACGTGTGCCGAGGTACAGTTTCTGTTTGCGTGCCGAACGTATCAAATCAAATAATAATATACATGGGTATATTGATGCTGTACATAAGTACAACAGGTAACAAGTGAAAAATCCCAGAGTGCAGAATAGAGTGTCCGGCGTAAAGGGCCTGTCCCACTTAGACTACTTAGACTATTTGTTAGGCGACTACAGGCGTCTAGGCTGTCGCCACATGGTCGCCAGGGTGTCACCTCTATGGTCGTGAGTCGTCTCCTCAGTTGCCCAAAGAGTCGTAGCGCCTTTTTGGTCGCCGCTGGATTTTCAACATATTCTAAAAAAAATTGACTACAGTGGGTTGACGCCAATGAGCGTAGCTTGACTTCTCCTGACGTAGGTTGTCGCCAGGATCACGTAGGTTGTCGCCGGTGCTGACTGCGGTGAATTCCATTGGCGACTACCTACGCCAACCTACGTCAACCGGCGACAGGTACCGGCGACTGAATAGTCTTCAGTTGTCTTTAGTTGTCGCCGACAGGGTTGTAGTTTGTCGTAGCTTGTCGCGGATGGACGTAGGTTGACTTCGGTTGTCGCCTGTGTGGTCGTAGGTTGTCGTAGGTGTGGTCGTAGGTGGACGTCCTAATGGGTCGCCGGTTGTCGGTAGCTTGCCGTAACTTGACGTTGACTTGGTGGTAGGTTGTTGTAGACCTTGTCGTAGACATTGTCGTAAGGGTGACCAGTTGCTGTTTTTTCGGCGACCTGCTACGACTATGACAGTCGCCTAAAAAATCTCCTAAGTGGGACAGGCCCTTTATAGTGTTACAGTGTAGCTTGGACTAGTTTAGAGATACCGCGCATAAAACAGGCCCTTCGGCCCACTGGGTCCGCGCTAACCAGTGATCCCCGCACATTAACACTATCCTGCACACACTAGGGACATTTTTTACATTTACCAAGCCAATTAACCTACATACATGTATGTCTTTGGAGTGTGGGAGGAAACCGAAGATCTCAGAGCAAACCCACGCAGGTCACGGGGAGAACGTACAAACTCCGTACAGACTAGCACCCGTAGTCGGGATCGAACCCGGGTCTCTGGTGCTGCAAGCGTTGTAAGGCAGCAACTCTACCACTGCACCACCCCATTATGTAGTTACAGAGGAAAAAGTCCATGTCCCACGATAGGGTAGGTTGGAAGATTGGGACTACACCCTAGCTTATGAACGACCGTTCATTAGTCTGATAACAGCAAGGAAGAAGCTGTTCTAAATATGAAGGTGCGCGTGCTCAAGTTTTTATATCCTCTACCCAACGGGAGAAGGGAGAAGAGAGAATGACCAGGATAAGAACGTTTCTTGATTATGTTGGCTATTTCCGGCAGAAGCATGAAGTGTAGATGGATTCTACAATCCTCTGCAACTTTTTTGTGGTCTTCATCATCATCATCATCATCATCACATCATTGTTGAAAATATCAATGGGCACGGTGCCTTACAATGCTATGAATCTGGAGGTGTGCGTTTTCACACTTCTATACCTTTTGCCTGATGGGAGAGGGGAGAAGAGGGAGTGACCGGGGTGTGACTCGTGTTTGATTACACTGCTGGCCTTGCCAAGGCAGCGTGAAGCGTAAATGGAGTCAATGGGTGGTTGGTTTGTGTGATGGTCTGGGCTGCGTCCGCAGCATCTGTGAACACTAGTTCTATCCTACACACACTAGGGACAATTTACAATTTTTACCAAAGCCAATTAACCTCAAACCTGTACGTCTTTGGAGTGCGGGAGAAAACCGGAGCAGCCAAAGAAAACCCACGCGGCCACAGGGAGAACGTACAAACTCCGTACAGACAGCACCCATAGTCAGGATCCTGGTGCTGTGAGGCAGCAATTCTATTGCTGCACCACCGTACCGCCCCTAATTCTGGTACCATAGAGCTCAACAAGTAATCCCTCGCGTAGATAGACACAAAATGCTGGAGTAACTCAGCGGGACAGGCAGCATCTCTGGGGAGAAGGAATGGGTGATGTTTCGGGTCGAGACGCTTCTTCAAATAGTTTAGACCCGAAACATCACCCATTCCGTCTCTCCAGAGATGCTGCCTGTCCCGCTGAGTTACTCCAGCATTTTGTGTCGAGCTTCGGTTTAAACCAGCATCTGCAGTTCCTACACAAGTAATCCCTCACACAGGTTTAATCAGCTTTACCTTTTGAGTGCTTCCTTATGAGCTGAATCGCCAGTTAATCTGGCCAGCGTTATTGATTGACTCAAGCAGTGGACACACATCCTGTAGACACAAGGAAAAGCAGACGCTGGTCTAGAAAAAAAGGCACAGAGTGCTGGAGTAACTCAGCAGGTCAGGCAGCATCTCTGGGGAACGTGGATGGGTGACGTTTCGGGTGGGGACCATTCTTGAGACTGCGGAAGTAAAACCTACTGCGGTGGCTTTTTGGAACGTGACTTCCCCCATGATCTGTTCTGAATGTTTCACCTGAATGGCAAATGGCTGGCCCAAAAAAGGGAACTAGTGGATATATCCCAAAATCTGCAAGAACCTCAGACCGAAATACTTCCCTACTGCAGCTGGAGCTGCGAAACCACTTTGTTAATAATAACTGAAGTACAGCACAGTGCGTAGCTGTACATCGCTAATAGGTCTAGAGCTCACGGCAGCAGATATTGCCTCATTTAATTCCAAACAGTTGAAAACCAGATTTAGAACACTCACTGGCTCCATCTTATTCTCTTGCAGTTAGTGTAGTGTAATTTAGTTAATTGTCATGTGTACCAAGGTACAGTAAAAAGCTTTTGTTGCGTGCTAACCAGTCAGCAGAAAGAGAATACGTGATTACAATCGAGCCGTCCACAGTGTACAGATACATGATAAAGGGAACAACGTGAATAATGTTTATTGCAGGGTATAGCCAGTAAAGTCCAATCAAAGATAGTCCGAGGGTCTCCAATGAGGTGGATAGTAGTTCAGTTATTGCTAGGATGGTTCAGTTGCCTGATAACAGCTGGGAAGAAACTGTCCCTGAATCTGGAGGTGTGCGTTTTCACACTTCCACCCTTTTTGCCCGATGGGAAAGGGGAGAAGAGGGCGTGACCGATGTGAGACTCGTCCTTGATTATGCTGCTGGCCTTGCTGAGGCATCGTGAAGTGTAGATGGAGTCAATGGAAGGGAGGTTGGTTTGTGTGATGGTCTGGTCTGCGTCCACAATCCACTGTAATTTCTTGCGGTCTTGGATGGAGCTGTTCCCAAACCATGCTGCGATGCATCCCGATAAACTGGTTTGTATGGCGCATCTGTAGAAGTTGGTGAGAGTTTTGGACATGAGTATAGGTGTTGACTTAATATTGTCACACGCACAGAGAGATACAGTGAAAAACATTGAGATACAGGGAAGTGCAGATGCTGGTTTGCAATAGAAGACACAAAGTGCTGGAGTAACTCAACAGTCCAGGCGGCATCTCTGGAGAATATGGATAGGCGACCTTTTGGGTCAGGACCCTTCTTCGGACTGATTGAAGTAAAACCTTGTCTTGCGTGCTATCCAGGCAGTTCATGCAAAACTTGAGAACATCAGAATATGATACATAGATACATAGAAAATAGGTGCAGGAGTAGGCCATTCGGCCCTTCGAGCCTGCACCGCCATTCAATATGATCATGGCTGATCATCCAACTCAGTATCCCGTACCTGCCTTCTCTCCATACCCCCTGATCCCTTTAGCCACAAGGGCCACATCTAACTCCCTCTTAAATATAGCCAATGAACTGGCCTCAACTACCCTCTGTGGCAGAGAGTTCCACAGATTCACCACTCTCTGTGTGAAAAAGTTTTTCCTCATCTCGGTCTTATGTTAGATGTTAGAACTACAGAGGCCCACTCGCTCCAATAGAAACATAGAAACATAGAAAATAGGTGCACGGGTAGGCCATTCGGCCCTTCGAGCCAGCAATCCAAAATCAGTAACGCATTCCTGATCTTTCTCCATATCCCTTGATTCCTTTAGCCCTATCTATATCTAGAGCTATATCTAACTCTCCAATATATTGGTATTGGTTCAATGTTGTTACATGAACTGAGATCCAGTGAAAAGCTTTTGTTTGCATGCTATCCAGTCAAATCAAATCATACTATACACAGTTTAATCATACTATAACAGGTAATGCAAAGAGAAAGATGCCAGAGTGCATAAAATAGTTTTATTGCATTATAGCATTACCGTTACAAAGAAAAAGTGCAACGGTTGCAATGAGGTAGGTTGGAAGATGGGGTCTACAGTCTGGCTTATGGGTGAACCGTTCAGTAGTGTGCTAACAGTGGG